>OX424573.1:62006190-62486190 GCA_949152435.1 Gastracanthus pulcherrimus | reverse complement strand
AACACAGATTGTATAATAAAGTATTAATCATTAATAATTAGTCTAGCATATAAATAAGTGATTTATATAGAATACTGGGCAGTCTAGAGATATAAAATAAACTACAACTGTTTCTGCAAAAATTGATCACATTACTGTAAAGGATTTAAATAAAATGAATCGATTTAATGAAAAATTTGTATCGTAAAATACCCCATTGCTAATAGAATAATTTAAGCAGGCAAATATGGAATGGGTTCCAGACTTCACGGACAATTGCCTTAATGAACGGTAACAATTGCCGCAATTCACGGTATATTTTACTTGACTGAACGGTAAAATATATCCTACTACCACTTACGCTAATTTTTTCCGTTAAGTCAGGATGTTCTGTGTTTACTATAAATGAGACGATAATTCTTATTAGAACATTCACTCTGTGTGTTATAAGATATTAATATTTGTAAGCTTGATTCTACAATTTAAAATGTAGAAATATAATAGATAATAGTAGACACAACATTACTCTTGGCTTAAGGGGGCACACCACCTTTAAAATCTGAAACAAAAAAATTAATTAAAAATTTTTATTTTGATATTTATTTTAATAAGGGTTTTTTTTCCTCAAAGTATACATAAAAACCTACCAATTTGTATATTTTTTACCTTCGTTGGACCTTCTATGCCTCCATGGCAAACCAGACTGTTTTCGAAGACTTTAAGCACTGTCCGTAAGATTCCAAGTCTACGCATGGATGGATTGGGCTACAAATTTATGGAGATACTCATTATAGTAGTACTTTTCATATGAGCGGAGGGATTTTGATTTGAACGAGTAGAAGTATTTTTTTATCTGAACATTGTCAATATAAGACTTATTTTTTAATAATTTTATCACTTTTATAGATGTAAAAAATTTTCTACTTGTTCAAATCAAAATCCCTACGCTCATATGAAAAGTACTACTATAATGAGTATCTCCATAAATTTTGAGCCCAATCTGTCCGTGCGTTCACTTGGAATCTTACGGACAGTAAGCTGAAATTGATAAAAACAACATTTAGAGTTATTTAACAATTAATTTACAAGTTCTAATAGATATAATTTATACTCATCTTATCAATTGCATCTACTGTTTTCTTCTTTTCGACGTAGCAGACAAATATCTGCAGCAGTGTACATCAATATTTTCTGGTGCGTGGAGTCCCATGAGTCTTCCTCCTCCTTCAATTGCCTGAAATGAAAAAAAAACACAAAAATGAATAAATTGAGTAAACTGTACATATCATACTAAACTCTTGAGCGACACTTTCACACACTTCACTCAACTGCTTATTTATTTAATCAAAAGCCGATTGGGCATAGGTCCATAATCCCATAAAAAGTTGAAAGGCCAGCGTGTCCATGTCCAAGTGCACGAGCAGACAGCACAGATCTTCTGTTCACTTCATATGCATTTCCTTTGGCTCCTACTTTGTTGCTGGAGTTGATCGCTGCTATTTCACCACACTTTGAGCACACAATATCTATTTTGAACCAAGACCATGCACACCAGATTCACTTAATTGAACAATGCCATGGCACCGATTACAACACAGAACACTTCTAAGTTTAGAAAATAAAATTGAAGTGTCAATGATTCTGTTTGTTGTATCACTGGTGTCTCTAGCACTAGCTGTGTTTTGGAGTTTCCTCGCTGAGCTGGTGGATAGCCTTGGCTTCTTTTGTAAATCTTCCTTTTTTATCTCATTTAGAAGACATTTTCACTACACTGATTTACACATATTCACAAATTGTCAAATGCAATTAAAACACTGTATAAGTTCAGTACAATAAAAATATTAGCTGTGTTTACTAACAGGTGGTTTGTAAACATAAATGCCAACTGTCAAAAGTAGCAAAAATGTACGGGTAAGGTTAGTCAAAAATTCGATCTGATTTATCGACCTTTATCTTGTGACGTAATGACATGTCACGTTACTCGTAATTCGCACATGCGCCAGTATTACATATAACAACGCGCCAATATTTGAATATACAAGCATGGATCTTATTATATTATATTTTATTGCTTTATAACTAAATAAAATAATCAATCAAACATTTAGTTATAAATAATAATAAAATAAATAATAATTGATAAAATACCGAATTTACGCAAAATCGGCAAAAAAGCTGTCTCAGTATTTATATTGTAACTTTAAAAGGAATTATGATATCTTAAAACGGTTTTCGGGAGCTTATTCTACGGGAAATATCCTATAAATAAGGTAAATAAAAAAAAAACGATTTTTTGACAATTTAAAGGTGGTTTGCCCCTTTAAGCTAATCTTGCAATCCACTTATAGCAATAATCGTCATTATATCATTATTATATCATATTATACATCACATGATTTCGTCATATTGTTTTCTTCGCACATATTGTTTTCTTCTCTTAACTATTTATAAATTTAGCTTGGCGAATAGCATCATAAATTATCGCGACAGGTCTCACTTTCGGGCACTGAACGAATTCAGGCCGGTGTCGGTGCGGTACTCTGGAATCTCAATTTTATTTGGGTTCCTACCTAAAGTCCTAGACTGATTTTTTTAAAAAGGGCCGCATGGTACGGTGGCTGTCCCATGACGACTGCTTTGTATAACAGTACCGCCGCAAAGTACGCCCTCCTTGACTCATTACTCAACCAGCCTAGTTTTCTCCTGACGGGAGATATGTGCCTTCTTACACCACATATATATCTCATACAAGTTTTTTGCAATCTCTGCAGTCGGGTTTGAAGTTCACGTGCCACGTCAAGGTACACAAGATAGCAATAGTCGAGATGAGAAATAACAAGAGCAGCTGCCAGCTGCTTGCGTAACGCCTCAGGGGTGCAGGATGGATAAGAATTGAGTCCGTACAGGGCTCTATTAACCTTGCGGCTAACTGCATCCACATGTAGGTTCCACGTCATCTTTGAATCCATAACAACACCAAGGTTGTTTACAGTATCCTCAAAGGGAATAAAAACGTTGTCCTCTACCTCAATTCCAGGAAGAAGCATGCTGTGCAACTTATGATGTTATAATCAAACCCGAAAATTATGGCCTTAGTCTACCCAACATTGAGGCAGATGGCGTTTTCAGAGGCCCACGAGGACACTGCCCGTGCAACAGCTGACAGACATCTCACGCTCTCATCAAAATTGCCCCTGGTTACCTACGCGTAGCTTTGAAGGTCGTCAGCATAAAGCAAATGCTCAACACTATCCGATAATTCACCCTCTGAGCTCTTGAAGGCTGCTAGGATATCACGGAGGTCATTAATATAGAGGATGAACAGAAGGGGACCCAGAACCGAGCCCTGTAGAACTCCAAGATTGGTTGTGAGCCAATCTGATTCACCATTGCATTTCGTTACCACTCGTTGATCCCAACCTGTGATATACGACTTAATCCACGGACGGGAGAAATTTTGAGGGCGAGATTGTGTCGAACGCTTTGCTAAAATCGAACATTAAAAGGATGGTAAGTAACTTTTTGTTGTTGTTAATACCAGCCCGGATGTTCTCTGATAGACTCAATAGTGCTGTCTGCGTGCTATGATGTTGCCGGAAACCAGTTTGGCTGGGATCAAGGATTTTTTTAGATTCGATAAACTCGGATATCTGCTCATGGACAATCTTCTCAAGAACGTTGGAAAGAAAGCTCAGAAGTGCGATCGGACGAAAATCCGAAGCAGCAGATGGAATTGCCGTCTTCTTGAGAGGCACCAGTTGAGCTCTCTTCCAAGCTCCGGAAAAGACTCCACTTGACAGAGAAGAGTTAAAGATGTTAGCTAAGTGATGGCCTATGACCGGAAGGGACTTTGCAATGACACTTTGGGGAATCCCGCCCTGTCCCTTCGCCTGCGATGAAAAGTCAGCGACAGCCAGGACTACATCCGAGAAAGTGACTTCATGAAAAGTGAAGCCGTCATCACTGGCTTCAGACAAAATGCAGCTCAAATCCACATCCTGCTCTGTTTGAGAGACGGATACCCCCGCAAAGTGAATGTTTAGCTCATCCGGTGTAAAGCCATGTAGCTCCTCTCTTGGTTTTGACAGAAGTTCATGATTCCGAAGTTCTCTCCAGATGTTTTTGTTGTTATCCAATGCTTCAAAAATTGGGCTGTGGATAAAAGTCTCTCGTGCTTCAGCAGTGCGTTGCTCAGCTTGAACAGCGAGAAACAGGAACTCCTCCTATAACCTATTGTCACCGGTTCGCCTATGGCGCCAACGAATGGCATCGCGTTGGTTGTAAAGATGATGTAACTCACCGTCGACCTATGGCGGATGACTTCTTTTTTTGGCTTGAACTGCTTCAGGGGGGCAAGTTCGTCAAGGACTGACATGATATTCTGGCTAAGCTGTTCTAACCTACTATCAACGTCCTTGCCCGGGTAACCAATTGCAGGTACTAAGGAGGGATAAAAGCTCCTCCTGTCTGATAGATTTAAAATCCCTATATGACTAGCTGGAAGAGAAGGGGGTTTTGATGTTATGATGGTAATTGTAACATCGATGATATTGTCTCTACTGGGAAAGGTCGCCATCATGTTGTACGCATCCAGCACTACATCATTGTCGTCAATGAGGACTACGTCTATCCAAGTGTGAGATTCCCCGTTGTGGTGAGTCGTGCCATGCTCAATGATTTTTAGATACAACTCACTAGCTAATTCTTTGACAAAACTCGCGTCCTGAGACGCCGACAGCATATTCGCGTTCACATAACCTATAACTAACGTGTGATCATAACCAACCGAAAAAAAAACGCAATTTGTCAATTAGGTCAGAGTCTCAAGTAAACGTGATACCCGGCGGTATGTAGATTACAGAAACAAAACTTGGAGGCTCTTTGCCCTTTTGCACCCTACACATAAGGTATTCGGGAATCCCCGGCTTCTCATCATCCTGCATTGTTGGCGATGAGCACAACAAGGTTGCCTTGTAACTGTTGTGTATATAAAGGGCTACGCCTCCTCCTCGCGTATTCCTGTCTTGCCTGAGTATCGAATAGCAATCAATGTGAACAAATACACCGTCGACGACCTCGCCGAAACGCGACTCATCCACATCGAAGAGATGGAAGGAGGGACGAGCAGTCATAAGGAACTGACGGAACATTTCTAAGTGCTTTTTGAGCGAAGTCGCATTTATGAATCCCGCCCTTAATCCCCCGCTATCTGCCGTTACAATAACACCGTCAAGTCAGTCTTGAGCAGGCTTATTTAGGAGAGACGCTTCAGATGATGATAGCCTCTCTGATGTAGCGATAATATTGCCAACTGTCTGTGGTATAACATTGCTATCGCTGCGTTTATTAACATTAATATTAATATTCTGCACATAGTATGATGCAGCGATCGCGTGCAGATCAGCTGCGGAAAAAAACGTATGCGATAATTCACCGTTTCGTCTTTTGACAAGGAAACGACCGCCCCTATGCCAAACGTATGTAAATCCTAAGCCACGAGCTAAATTTTTAAGACTATTAAGTTGAATAAATACATCTTTACTTAAAAGTTCATTTATAAAAATTTTACTTTGAATCAGACTGTTACTCATTTCCAGATCAAGGGACGAAACGTTGATGTCTCGTCTATTAAGCCTGGTGAATCGACTTTTTGCACGCATGACTTGAATAACAATTTCGCGACTAGAGAGGCAGACAACCCATGCCGAACGCCGATGAGTTGGTCCTATCCCCACCGGGCTAGGAACGACTCTTCTCTCCGCCCGCAGCAAGCGCACTGACTTAATGTCATCCGTCGTGATGGACGGTAGAATCGTAGTGCGGATAGCATGAGCTACGTCCACACGTTGTTGCTCAATACATTTCGATATACAAGAAATAATTATTTCCGCCGAGTCCTCATCACCATTCATTCCGTTCACGCGAGTACCGCACCTTCCACGGTCGGGTAGAACGTCACTGCTAACATTGTAAGGACGGCTTTGTCGGCGATGCCGTCGATTCTGCGTTTGAAACGTCATATACGTTACTTGTTTGGTCATGACTGAGAGACCACTGACGTACCTTTCAAGATTACGTATTGTAACCTCATTACTCTCTCTCTCTCGTCGCGTTGATCTCGTTGGAGGTGTCTTCATTGAAAATTCTGTTCGTAGTGTTGTTCGCCATTCTCGCTACAACACTTTCGTCCCCGTAGATGCTGGTGCTTCCGAATCCCGAGAGAGATGGTAAAGTTGGGGGCTCCGTCGTACCCGCAATCCGCTTAACGGCTATGCTAGCCGGAGTAAAGGCGAGCAGTACGGGGCTCTGTGACGCGCTAGAGAGTCATCATCCAAGTCAACATCCTCACTCGCAACAGTGCAGATGTTCTTCGGCGATATGAGGCTGGCGGACGAAGCCTTCCGTGCCGGAAGGTTATAAGGGATAAAGGTTAATTTAAAAAGTTCACTGCGTATTTAAGTTTGACAATAGCAACCTAATAAATTAACTTTAGAACTCTTAACAGTCAAAAGTTAGTATTTTTTATTATAATTTTCTATCATAAATAGCTTGAGAAAAATATATCTTCATTTTAAATAAATATATGAAGAAAAATACCATGAGCAACTCCTTGAAGTTTGAAAAATAAGTTTCGAGAAAAATGCATTTAAATATTCAGTTCTACATAAGAAGCAATGTTAATTATTTTCTTTGAATAGTTGTAAGTTTGTTGATTATGAAATTCTTTTATTCTATCAGGTTACAAAATGTTCTTACAAATGTAGAGCTTTAAAAAGTGTTGTACATCTTTTTCTTATTTTTTGTTAAAAAATTACCAACATTAAACTAGTTAATATTTGCTATACCATGAACTAGGATTATGAAAAACTATTGAAAATTAACAAAACGGCGGTGTTTTGAAAACAAGTGCTTGAATTTTGCAAAAAAGAAACACGCCTCATATTTGCACTGCAAATTAATATTTGTTAACTGATTAAAAAGATCCTAGTTCATGGTATTACAAAACATGTACTGAGTATGCCATAAACATTTGAAATAGATTCATTAATGCTATTACTGCCGCAAATTTGAAAAATGCTGTTTCAAGAAAAACGCGTTTAATGTTTTAACTGTTGATTTACTGGTTCCAGAGCAGTTAAGCTTCAGCAGTCTACCGTTTCAGAAATATTACAGATCCGACTGGGATAATTTAGGATATTATTCTATGGATAGTAAACTATTGAATAATACATGAAAAGAAAAAATCGATTTCTTGAAACTTTCAAAGATTTGTTTAACATTTATTATTAATATTTAATATTTAATATTTAACATTTAATATTTAATATTTAATATTTAACATTTAATATTTAATATTTAATATTTAATATTTAATATTTAATATTTAATATTTAATATTTAATATTTAATATTTAATATTTAATATTTAATATTTAATATTTAATATTTAATATTTAATATTTAATATTTAATATTTAATATTTAATATTTAATATTTAATATTTAATATTTAATATTTAATATTTAATATTTAATATTCAATATTTATTAGACCAGAAAATTGTACATGTAACCAATAGAGATAAAATTAAGTTACCTTTACATTGGTATTTACAAGTAAATCCTAAAGATGTAAATAAAATTACCTGTACATAGACTGGCTTATATAACCTAGAGAAGAAACCGAAATACTTAAATACTAATTTAAAAACTAACTAAAAAATAAAAAATAAAAATATAAAATATAAAATGAAAAAATAATAAATAAAAAAATAAAAAATTTCTTGTTAACATCAGTTAAAATTTCTACACGAAGTGATCAAATCTGATCATTATATATAAACTTATAGATTTATTACAAATTGTTTTCATTTTTTCTTTGTATTAACTTTACTGGTAGTCAATGATTTGAGATCAATTGTTAACTCGTTGAACACTTTTATAGCTACTATATAGATGTTTCTTTACCTATTGTTTTAGTTAATTTCGGTAATTGAATACTTTTATTTCTAGTATTGCTTGTTTTGGACTTATATATTTCTTTCTGTGTTTCATACTGAAATGAAATAGATTCTAAAAGGAATAATTCACTTACAGAAAGAGGAAGGCATTGCTCTGAGAATCGATTTATATTTACGATTTTTAATATTTTATTTTCAATTCTTTGTATTTGGTTTAGGGTATTACTACATGCTCCTCCCCAGGAAATTATTCCATAATTTATTAAACTTTGAAAAAATACATAATAAATTATCATTAATATTTAAGGTTCCATAATATCTTTAATTTTGGCAAAAATAAATATTATATATCTAGTTCTTTTTACAATATAGTCGGTATGTTTGTCCCATTTCATATTGAAATTGAATAACAATACGAATACTTATGATATTCTACTCTTTTTACTGGTTGGTTACCTATATTGATGTTCAGCGTATCTGGCACACTATCACAGTAATTTCCATACGTTATGTAAACAGTTTTACTTGCATTTAAAGCTAATTTATTAAAAGTAAGCCATTTCGACACTTGATATAGATATATATTCATTTTATCCTGTGCCCCTGACCACGTATCATCACTTGATATGATGATAGTGTCATCGGCATAAGACATGATTGTATCATTTTGCATATCTCTCAGTAGATCATTGACATAGAGTATAAATAACAAAGGACCTAGTATAGTCACTTGCGGAACTTCTGTGGAGATTAATTTGTACTCACTTTTACAATCTTGAATTTTAACTCTTTGTTGTCTATCTGAGAGATAGCTAGTTAACAGTTTTAAGACACTATCTCTTATACCATATCTCTCAAGCTTATCTAGCAGTATTCTATGATTCACAGTATCAAAAGCTTTGGCCAAGTTTAAAAATACTGTAACTATAGGTTTGCTTTTATCCAAATTTTTGTATACCATATTTGTTATATAATTCAAAGCATCCGTCCTTCCTCTATTTCTAACAAAATCAAATTGTTTGTCAGATATTATATTAAATTTTTTCAAAAATAGGTTCAGTCTATTGTGAATTATTTTCTCAAAAATTTTTGCAATGTTAGATATAAGCGAAATTGGCCTATAATTTGAGATACACGATTTGTCCCCTGTCATGTATATGGGGACTACTTCAGCTTTTTTAAGAGCATATGGATTTCTCAATACACAAATTAAAAATATGTTCTTGCGGTAATAGTATATATTCACATATTGAGTGTATTGTGTTAACATTTATATTATCTACCCCTCCGGATTTTTTTATCATTGAAATAATAATTTTATGTATCTCATTAAAATCTGTAGGGCGAAGAAAAATGGAATTGTGGTTCCTTGTAGGAAGTTTCAATTCATCGGTGTCTAATTGTATAATTTGCGCACTTAATTTAGCGCCCACTTCACAAAAGTAGTTATTCATAGAATTAGCAATATTAGTGCTATTGTCAATTTTTTGATTATTTTCATATATGTGATCAATTGACTAGCCCTGATTATCGGATTTTCCGATTTAGTGTCAATTATATTCCATAACTATTTTGGATTTTCACTGTTCAATTTTTCATCTTCAGTTCCATATTTATATTTTGCATCTTTTATAACTTTAGTGAATATTTTATTATAATTATTATATTAATTTTCTAGTAATTGGCAAACTGTTTTTTTTTCCATAATCTATATAAATTCTCTTTTGTTTTACATGATACTATTATCGCGCTTGTAATCCAATTTTTTCTCGGTATTAAGTATTTATTTTTTCGTGTTAGTTGTTTATATGTAGTTGCCTTTTCAACAAATTCATTTATCATTTGTATTAGTGTGTCTACTGAACGATTTGGGTCCTGCATAGACAAAATCAAATTCCAGTCAGCGTTTCTGGCAATATTCTTTAGTTTAATATAATTTATATATTTAGTTATATTGTTGTTTGTATGTTTTAATTTAACGTGATCCACGTTTAACTTAAAAGAATCAACTTTTATATTATTATTTTTAACAAAAAGTTGTAGATGCAGGTGCCCTCTTCGTTGTGTAATGAGGGCCTTGTTATGCCTATTATACAGGGAGTATATTTACACTCCGAAAAGTTATTTATAAATTCCTGACTAATAATATTATCACTAAATTCTTTTCTACTGAAATTTTTTTATACCCATGTCAACGAAAATGGCCACTTTTTTCCCGGAAAAGCGAGACCAAAGTAACACTTTTTCCCCGCAAAAAGGATTAGGGGAAAAAAGTGACTTCACTAGAAACTAGTCCAAATTCCTTTATTTCATCAAGTTCTACCCAATAATCCTGATTTTCGATTATCTTTTAACAATATAAGTTATGTTTTATGTAATAATTTTCCCTCGGATGATACTACCCTCGCTTCGCCTCGCTCACTCGGACAGTAAACTCACCCGCGGGAAAAATATTCGATTGTTTGCCCTTGTTATATAATGTACTATTCCAAAATATCAATTTTAAAGTCTCCTACTGTACAATGGTTTTTCGTATTTGCCTGATCTTTCAAAAATGTTTTCATACTGAGCATGAATTCTGTTTTTGGCACATCATGACATCTATAAATTGCCGAAATTCTGAGTGACTCTCCGCCCATCAATTTAACATCAGTACTTACAATACTCAACCTATCATAAACATAAATATTAGTAGTTTCAAATAAGTTTTCTTTAATGTACATTATTACTCTATCTGCTTTATTTACTCTAATTTCATTGTAGTAACTTTCGTATCCATTTAAACGATAGTATTGTGGATATTGTAGGTTCCAAGTTTCTGTACATATTATCACACAAGGATTTCTTAATAGACACTCAATAAAAGTTTCCAATATTTCGAACTTTGTGTTAAGACTTATATTTACACATAAAATCAAATTCTTTTCATTTTTAAGACTTTTATTGAGCGTGTCCATATCCTCCACTTCATATTCACTAGTATTAATGTCTTCAAAATTTAAATCTTGATCCATAACTTAGATGAAGTTCCTTGTTCGGATCCTTTTCTGGATCTGATTTGTTGAGGTTGGGGTCTATTTTCTGGTCATTTTTTGGATACGATGTTGGCGTTGATGTCGTGTAGTGCTTCCGTTGGTATTCTAGATATCCTAGGTGTAACCGGCTGGTGGTCAAAGTTATCTACCTTACTGATGTGTCTGGGTATAGTAGGTTCGATGATATAGTCAGTAAAGTCTATAAACCTCTTTATTTTAGCTTTCAGAATTTCACACTCGTGGCTATATGCAGCCACGTGTTCAATCCTATTTTTTGTTTTGTATTTTACATTGCTGTATACATAATTTGTACATCTTTTGTTTGTTTTATTGCAATCCTTTGTTTTATGCTCTCCTGCACACTTTAGACACATAGAACTATTATTACACTTTTTCCCACTGTGTCTAAACCTTCCGCAATTGTAACAAGGTTTAACTTCAGATAATTATAAACTTTACTATTCTGATAACCTACAAAAATGTTATTGTTGGTCTCTCTGAACATTTGATAGTTTCGAATTTAATGTATCGTATGACTTGTTAATACTCTCTTCTTTTAAACAATTTATAATTAATTCATTATCATTCTTCTTGATTATTCTTTTTGAATTGATTTGTTCTCGATTAAATAATGTGACATTTTTTCATTAATCTTGTCAATGTTTTCTGTGTTTTTAGTACGAGGGTAGTTCAATAAGTCTTTAGAATGACCAACAGATGGCGCGCGAATCGCTCCAAATCATCTGTTTTCAGTCAGCACCACTCCCGACTAGATATATGGTGCAGTCACAGTCCACATCTTCTGAGTTTACGTGTTTTTATAACCAATTGAAAAAAAAAAATTGCTTGTTAAGAAAAATGGAAAAAAACCAGTTCAGAGCGGTAATTAAACATTTTCATTTAAAGGGTTTAACTCCATATGAGATAAAAAATGAATTGGACTCAGTTCATGGCACATCTGCCCCTGCCTTAGCAACGGTTTATAACTGGGTAAATGAATTTAAGCGTGGTCGTACATCAATAAGTGACTAACCACGTTCAGGAAGGCCCGTAGAAGCAACTACTCCCGATATCATCAATAAAATCCACGATATGGTGTTGAAGGATAGAAGATTAAAAGTGCGTGAGTTAGCTGAGGCCACAAGGATATCTATAGGTGCAGTTGTTTCAATTCTACATGAAAAATTAGGCATGAAAAAGCTATCGGCAAGATGGGTGCCGCGTTTGCTCTCAGCTGAGAATAAACGCAATAGAGTGGTCGCCTCTGAGGCTCTTTTGGCGCGCATAAGTCGGAATCCTGAGGAATTTTTTCGTCGATTTGTGACTGTGGATGAAACATGGATACACCACTACACTCCTGAGACAAAGGAACAATCCAAACAGTGGATTTCCACAGGCGAACCAGCTCCAAAGAAGGCAAAGACCGTAAAGTCAGCTGGTAAGGTTATGGCTACAGTTTTTTGGGATGCACGTGGAATTATACTTATTGACTACTTGGAAAAGGGTAAAACAATTACTGGTGAGTATTATGCATCATTATTAGAGCAGCTGAAAGAAGAAATTAAAAAAAAACGACCACATTTGGCGAGAAAAAAAATTCTCTTTCATCACGACAACGCCCGAGTTCACACATGCTTCGTTTCAATGGCTAAAATTGAAGAACTAAAATTCGAATTGGTCGAACACCCACCGTATTCACCAGATTTAGCCCCCAGTGACTTTTTCTTATTTCCAAACTTGAAAAAATGGCTCGGTGGACAGAGATTTACGGACAACGAAGACGTCATTGCCTCTGTGAGTGCTTATTTTGAGGAACTTCCGAAAACGCACTTTTCTGAAGGATTAAAAAAACTTAAAAAGCGATTGACCAAGTGTATAGAGCTCCAAGGAGATTATGTTGAAAAATAAAAAAAAATTTACCCAAAAAAAATTGTTTTTATACTTTATTCTAAAGACTTATTGAACTACCCTCGTATTTTGATTATAATTTTGGGTACTCGTTTAGGCTTGATTTTGTCATTAGCAGTTACTTCTGCAAAAGTATACTTTTTTGTAGTTATAAATGCATTTTTCTCTTCGTCCTTTAGATTTATTAACAATTGATTTTTTTCTTTTAGTTCCTTGTTTAGTTCTTTTAATACTGTGTTTTCCATCTTTAATGTTTCAAATTCTGAGCAGACTTCATATTTAGTATCATTATTATCATCATTATTCTCTTCCTCTACTATTTCATTTAATTCTTTTATTAATTGCTTCTTATATTTCACTATTTGCATTTACTTTATATGAGCAACGATATAATAGTGGGAATAAACAATTTTGAAAAGATGAATGACAAAGCACTAGTGGACGATATTAAAAAAAGAAACTTTATATGGGTTTAAAAAAAGTGCAACGTCCAGCATACTTATACAAATCGAAAATCTAAGCTACAATCTGTAATAATAGAAGAATAGAATACTCCCACATATTTAAATTGTGCAAAACAGAATTTGACTATTGAATACAGCAACAAAAATATTGTTACATGTGCCAATTGCTTTTTCAGCAACACTAAATATAAAACCAGTTTTGAGGTTAACCACGCGGCAACAGACAGTGACAAATGTGAAATATGGAAGTCTAAGATTAAGAAATACATAGATATGACCGAATACAATATCAAGCATATTGTTCCGAAATATCTCGGTAAATTGGCTAACTTCCATTATCAACCTGTGTTATGTGGACAAACATCTGGACAAATATCATTATCTATTGAATCACTGAATACACTCAATGACAACTTATTACTCAGGAGCCGACCAAGTGACCAAGTGACCACTCAAGGGGTGAATAAATAATAATGAAGCAAGACGTAAATTTTGAATCTATTGCGATTAACGAAAATGTTTTTAGCGATTTTCAGAGTCTCAATAAAAGTCTTAATGATAATAATGGTATGTTGATTCTATATGTAAATGTAAGAAGTTTAAATGCAAACTTTACTATAATATATTTATAAAATTAAGTAACACAGTTATATGATAAAATATTTGTAAAATTAATAAAAATATGAAATTTTTAGTAGTTTGAAGTAGTTTTAAGTTCTATTTTAGTTTTAAGTTTTTCTGTATTATACCAGCCTATGAACAGGTAACTGTGTTACCTCTATAGGATTTTACATTTTGTATTTCGTACATTTGTAAATTATCTGGTGTCAATAAATAAATAAATAAATAAATCAGGTTTACACCCATATAGCTTTTGGTCCATTATTATGTCACACATCATCAATTATCTTCCAGCTTATGCTGTAAGCTTAAATATGAACGATAAATAGCGGTTCCCGCAGATCTCGAGTGAAACAGATATCTAATGTTTAAGTTAGGTAATTTCAACGGGTAAAAAAATTAATTCCGGTTTATTTTTGAGAAACTCCAGGTTCTCGCCGGCATAGCTTTTGGCCCATTATCATGTCACACATCATAAATTATCTTCCATCTTATGCTGCAAACTTAAAAATGATAAAAAATGGTTCTCGCGGATTTCAAGTGACACCGACACCAATAATTAATTCAAGTTAGCTAACTTCAACGGGTAAAAAGAAACTTCGGTTTTATTTTTCTGATAATTTCGGTTCACACTCGTATAGTTTTTGGTACATTATTATGTAACATATGATCAATTATGCCTCATCTTATGCTATAAGCTTAAATATGAACGATAAAAAATGGTTGCCGCAGATCTGGAGTGAAACAGATACCCAATGATTTAAGTTAGGTAATTTCAATTGGTAAAAAAATCACTTTCAGTCTATTTTTGAGATATTTCGGGTTCACATCCGCATAGCTTTTGATACATTATTATGTCACACGTCATAAATTATCTTTCATCTTATACTGTAAGCTTAAAAATGAATGATAAAAAATGGTTCCTGCGAATTTTGAGTGAAACAGACATAAAATAATTCAAGTTAGCAAATTTCACCGTGTAAAAAAATCAACCAGTTCCCATGGATTTCAAGTGAAACCGACATCCTATAATTCAAGTTAGCTAACGTCAACGTGGAGAAAAATCACTTTCAGTCTAATTTTGAGATATTTCGAGGTCACATCCGCATATATTTTGATCCATTATTATGTCACAAATCATAAATTATCTTTCATCTTATGCTGTAAGCTTCAAAATAAACGATAAAAAATGGTTTCCGCGGATTTCGAGTGAAACAGGCATCAAATAATTCAAGTTAGGTAATTTCCAAGCGTAAAAAGATCACTTTCAGTTTATTTTTGAGATACTTTCGGTTCACATACGCATAGCTTTTGGTCAATTATTATGTCACACATGATGAATTATCTTCCATCTTATGCTGTAAAGTGAAAATGAGTGATAAAAAACGATTCCAAGGTATATCTAGTGAAACCGACATCCAATAATTCAAGTTAGATAATTTAAATATATAAAAAAGAAACTTATTTATTTTTGAGATCGCCGGTCCGGAAGGTTGGCTATAGGTGAACTGGCTATCTGGCGACCAGGAGGGTGGGAACATTTCTTTAGTTTTAAGTGTTTTTGGTCGACGTCGAGTTGCGAGCGTAGTTTTAAGCATTCTTTATTACGTATAAATACTGTTTCTGGCGTAAGTTTTCTCCTCGCAA
This sequence comes from Gastracanthus pulcherrimus, assembly GCA_949152435.1. Classification (NCBI taxonomy): domain Eukaryota; kingdom Metazoa; phylum Arthropoda; class Insecta; order Hymenoptera; family Pteromalidae; genus Gastracanthus; species Gastracanthus pulcherrimus. The sequence continues at coordinate 62,470,575 of OX424573.1, read as the reverse complement.
AGTTTTTTCCCACATCGCAGGAGTCGAGGTGGGCTATTTGCAATCTTTCTTATGCATGAAATTTAAGATGCGTAAATATAATTCAAAGAACTTCTAACTCGACGTCGGAATCAACTACTTTGAAAAATTCAAATGAATTAGTAAAATCATATTTCGATATAGATGCGATAGGGATAAATTCTCGAATCAAAGCGAGCCGCGACGGTACGCGCGTGTTATTTATTGTAGACAAAACGAGCAATTATACTGGGCAAGAATGGGAAGTTGGTTTGTTATGGAAAAATGATGATGATTTACGTGACGCATTATTACAGGCCGTCGATTAGTTTTGCAAGAAAAGAAACTTGATAGCGATAATGTGTACGTGGGTTTATATTACAATGAAATAAATCGATTTTTTGAAAAGGGATTCGCGAAGAAGAATGCAATCTGAAAGCCAGCCTGTAAAAGAGATCTTTATTCGCCAAGTTTCGGTGTACAAAATTTAAATAAACCAGGCAAAGTGCGGTTAGTACATGACTTGACAGCAAAATTAAAAAAATGGAAATAAGCCGCAAGCCTACACTAGGCCAACTAGGCCCATCGGGGTCACGTAAGTTCACCTGGGCCAACGAGGCTAGGCATCACGCGCAGTTCAGTCGTCGGTACGGAACAGCCGACAACCCCGGAGCAGTCGCAGCAGCAGGTAGCACCCGTTTTCGCACGCCATCACCAGTAATACCGATGATACGTAGCCACATCATATTCTTCGCGGCCATTTTGTACGTCGGCTTTTTATCCTAGCGCGCAGCTTCGGGAATTTTTAAAACTTGAGCTTTTATTCGAGCGCACAATCCGGGAGAGGAGCGGTGAACCGAGCTTAAGTCGGTAAGGCAGCTTTTGACCGACCTCACAATGCAGCACGGTAATATAGGAATTGCCGATGAGATGCAAGCGCAGATAAAGATGCTTTACGAGACTCCGAAAGTATCGCGCAAGAAGACCACTTAATAGAAAAAATTTTAAAGCGCCTAAGTAAGTTCGACCTCGCGTCGCGGAGCTTGCTACGAGGTAATTTAAGGTAAATGGTCACGCGCGTCGCATAGATCGGGAGACTCGGCGAGCAATAAGAAGAGATTTAAGCGCGCCGAAAAAGTGCTGGAACGTTTAAGCATGCTCAGCCCCGAAACATGCAGGGCGCTAATACGCAGCGAGATCGAGCTGGAATCTCGTGGCTCGAACTGCTCAAGCCAAAGCGAGAATGTGCAAACAAAAGCGCACAAAAGCAGAGATGAGCGCATCGTCGGCGACCTCGATCAAGCCCCGCGCAAACCCCACAAAAATAGAATCACGGAAAAATCGCAATGCGAGCAGCGAACGGGACAGGGTCGAGCGCACCACGACACGGGCGACAAAAGGAATCACTGTCGAAGTCAAAAACCCGAATAAAATGCGTAAAAATTGAAGCGGGCAACGCGAGCTTAGTCTAGGAGAACGGAGCGTGCAGAGCACACGGAGTGCAAGTGGCGCACGCAGCGGGAAAAATACAGAGCGACCCAAGAATACAGTTGGCTCGAAAACCCTCAGCAAGCAGGAGCACGTAAGTCCCGCATTACTCGCGTCGGTCGAGTAGGCTGCCAAGCGAGCATTGAACAGCCATCAAAATACAGCCGCGGACGCGAAACCCTCGTCAGCGATAGCTGTGACGATAGAAGCGATCGGCATGTTAGGTACGAAAGAGAGCAATTCCGTCCCAATCGCGACCCGCCGCACGCAACGATAGCGTAAGCGACTCAGTGCGTAGCGACTAAAGTAGCGACAAGCATGCGTCGGCGACAAGGATTCGGCGGAAAAGTCTCGTTCACTCAAGCAGTAAATTTATTGCCAACGTTCGACGGCGACCCAGATAAAATAAATTGATTTTGCCAGTCGGTCTGATAGCTACGCGATTTGTTCGGCCCCGAGTTAGAAAACTTGTTAATAATAGTTTTGGCCAACAAATTAATTGGAAAAGTAGCTGACGGCTATCCGGCCAGACTAACCAGCTATAAGTCGGTAAGGCAGCTTTTGACCGACCTCACAATGCAGCACGGTAATATAGGAATTGCCGATGAGGTGGAAGCGCAGATAAAGATGCTGCAGCAAGAACACGGCGAGCCAGTCGGCGACTATGACTTAAGAATGCAGAAACTCCATAACCGCTTACTGAAGATAGTCGAGTCCGCACTGGACCTGTCAAAGCACGACAAGGAAACCCGCAATCCTTACGCCGGCGAGGACGCCCTGCGGCAATACATGTTCGGGCTAAAAGCACCGCTTGACTATCAAATGCGTATTCAAGGGCCAAGGTCACTGAACATGGCGATAAGATTAGCGCTAGAATTCGAAGGGAAACAAAGCGCGCGCCGATCAGGACTAGGCCAACTATCAGGAGGCGCGACGGTGCCGCTCCCTCATCCCCTCGACGCTACGCAGCCGAGTGGCAGGCAGACAGCCACCGACACAGTGCAAGTGCGTCGAGCAACAGGTGATAACACTTGCAGCTGCAATTCGTCCTCAAGGTCAATCGCATCAGATACCTTACGCACGCAAGCAGATCGTCTACCAGATCGTACAGTGTGTTGCGATTATTGTGAGCAATCGACGCATAAAATCAGTGCCTGCTGGAAGCTGCAAAAAGATGCACAAAATAAATTAATAAGGAATCCGTGGCTGGTTAACAATCGCGGCAACAAAAATCGAAATTTTAACAATTCGAGAAACCGGACCAACAATAGGGGCATTCATAATAACAGAAGCAATTATAGAAATAATGGCGGCAACACTCAGCGTAATGACGAAAAGATCAACTCTGTTAGCACCAGCAACGGCAGCGGCAACAAGGAGTCGCCAAGCGACAAACCCGTGCCCAGCAACAACGGCGCGCTAGCGAAGCAGCCCAGTAAGCAGCATTTAAACTAGCTGCCCGTTCTACGCGAACCTCGAACGCCGAGCATGGAGAACAATTAAAACCCAAAATTAGTATAGTAAAAAAGTCAGTAAGACTCAAGTTCTTGACTCCGGCCGTCAACCGCCAATAGTAAACATCGATTACCCCCAATTGAAGCACAGACAAGGCAAGTTCTACGCTGATTCAGGAGCCGACATCTCCGTCGTGAAGATCGGGAATTTAGAGTCCGGCAACACAATAGTCCGGCAACAAATTATAGAGATAAAAGGAGTCACTCCGGGAGCCTCTTATACCTTGGGTCAGGCCGAAGTAGCATTACAAGGTCTTAAGTGCACAGTGCACGTGGTATCCAACGATTTCCCCATAGAGAATGCGGGAATAATCGGATGGGATATAATAGACCACTACGAAGGCTGCATAGATTCAGCCACAAAAAGCCTTAGACTCGGCAGTACGTCAATTTGAGACGAATGAGAGATTAACTGTGCCTCCAAAAGTAAAGATGATAATCAGTGCCAAGGTTGCAAACAAGGACGTAAAAGTAGGTTGGGTTCTACTCATGAATCTGCATAAAAATTTACTATTTGGTAATTTTATTGCCAAAATTAGGAACGGCAGAGTTCATACAGAGTACATAAATATTAGCGACCAGGAGATCTCGATTGACGCCCCGATAGTTGAGTTGCAATAATGCGAAACGAACGTAGAGAACCCGCTCTATCAAGCCAACGAGGACTGCTCAGCTGATAAGGCAGCTAATTTTTCGGCATGCTTGAGACGCATGTAGATGACATATAAATAAAGAGAAAAGTATAAAGAAGTACGGAACCTAATCAAGTTGATGCACAACAGGGATCTACGCAAAGAAAGGGTGCAGAAAATCTTAGAACTGGTAGATTTAGAAGGATGCAATAAAGAAGAGATAAGTTACATTACGGAAATCGTCGACGAGTACGCAGGACTTCTTGCGACTCACTTGATCCAGCACAAAATCGAACTTAAATTGAACAAGATAATTCGATCAAATAGATTCCGATTTCCTCCAGCCATAAGAGAGAATATTATTAGAGAATTAAACAAATTGCTGGAGAAAAATATAGTTGCACCGTCAAGGTCAAACCATTCTTCAGCGCTTTGGATCGTGCAAAAAAAGCTAGATGCGCAAGGCAATAGAAAGTTTAGATTGATCGCGGATTTCAGAGCCTTAAACCAGGAAACAGAAGGCAGATGCCATCCCTTACCATTTACAAGCGACATATTAGAACGCCTAGACTCAGCCAATTATATAACAGTAATGGACTTGAAGCAGGGCTATCACCAGATCGAGATGCATTCCGATTCAGTAAATCTTACGTCTTTACATGCTCCCGACGGTGAGCACGGACAACAGCTGTTCAAATTCAGAAGAATGGCAATAGGTCTTAAAGAGGCCACATTGACCTTCGTCAAGGCCATGTCCTTAGCTATGGCAGGTCTGCAAGGAGAAGAGGTCAAGATCTATTTCGACAATTTTATGGTTTTCGGCGAGACGCTAGAACAGCATAGCACCAGATTTCGCCGTGTACTGAAAAGATTACTGGAGGCCAACTTGACAGTGAAGCCAAAGAAAGTGCCAGATTTTAAAGAAAGAAGCGCTCGTGCTAGGTCATATAGTGGGCGGCGGACTGATAAAAACAGAACCCAATAAAATAGCCGCTGTGTACCAATACCCGGTACCGACTGACGCAAAGACAGTAAAAAAAGCGCTTGGTCTCTTCAGCTACTACAGGCGCCTATTAAAAATTTTGCTAAAATAGCCCGACCAATGTTTAAACTTCTGCAAAAAGGACTGGAGTTTGAGTGGGGTCCAGAACAGCAAGATGCGTTCGACACACTCAAGGCCATAATGTTCAGTGAGCCAGAGTTGAGAATCAGATTTATCGAAACCATTTATCGTACCGATCGATAGTAGCGACTGGGTCCTAGAAGCCGTACTTTTGCAGGGCGAGTTGGGCCAGGACCAGCCCGGTGCCTATGCGTCGTGCTGTCTAAAAGGCAGCGAGCCCCGCTATCCCATTTACGGCAAGGATTTATTGGCCGTAGTCTTTACCAAAGAACAGTTCCGCTACTATCTGTTCGGCCGAAAATTCACTATTGTAACAGACCACAAACCGTTAAAGCATTTTTACACAACCAAGCAGCCCAACCTGCATCTTAACAGGCTGAAGGCGGCCCTCATTGGCTACGACTATGAAGTAATTTATCGGCCAGGTGAGAAAAACGCCAACGCTGACGCTTTCTCGCGAATCCCAATCAACAAAGAAGGGGAAGTAAATCCCGAACTTCTGCGCGTACAGCTCTACAAGCTCGCAAACGAGCAGAATGCAGCCGAACCCGATGAGGAAGCAGATATACCGCTTGGAAGAATTTTTAGCACCGAGCAGTCAAGAAAAAAGGAATTGACCGCGATAAAAAGGCTAAGCACTACAAGACTAGCTCAGAAGACTCCGAAGGGCAAGAAGCCGCAAGGAAAAACCATAAAGAAAATCTCATCATGTATAGGAAGGCAAGGTGCTGGCCGTAAGAAACGAGTTCGACGATTTTTATCTATGTTGCGCAGACTCAAGACATATACTGGGAAGACGAAGACGCTAACATATAGTGATTCACAGAAGAGTCCAACCGTAAAAACACGTTCTCCCCAAATTATTGCAGTACAATAAAATTAGTATGTATTATGAGAACAACTGAGTTAAAATGGATAGAAAAAAAGAATTACATACTCAGTAAGAAAATCTTGCGAGCGACGATCGAGTTCAGTGCTAGCATAGAGCAGAAGGCACCGCTAGCAGTATCGGAAGGGCAAGACGAGCCAATGGCGACCAATACGGCTTCGAGCTCATCAAGCTCTTCCGAGACAGAAATCCTCATGTCAGAGCCGTGATGCCAACTTCTAAGTCCATTTCCGCGTCGAGGACAGCACAAGGCTACGCCATGAGATTGAGCGACAAAAGCAAAAGCTATTCGAGCCCAGCGACTCGAGCGGCGACTCCGTTACTCCCCCACCACAACCCAAGACACAAGCGCTGACGAGCGTCGAGCCGCTGGAAACTATCGTAATTCCCGAAAAAGCAGGATCGGGGAGGAGCATGTAACTAGCAAGCAAACCGTGCCTTAATCTCCCCGAGAAAATGTTTGGATTTCGCGCGCTCTCTCGACAATGGCGTGCGCGTTCAGCAATGAGTAGGAGTTTGGAGTAAATATGCGGCCTTGGAGAGGGGAGGCACACGGTAAGCTGGCCAGAAACCGAGAGTGCTCTTCCTCTTTCGCTCGAGGTCCGCCGAGGGATAAACACCTTCAACACGACGCCCTGGACTTTGCAATCGCCGACGACGCCCGCCGCCTTGATCTGCTCGCACGTGATACGCACTGCGACTTTCGCCACAGTTTTTCGTATGGGTTATTTCCCATAACGGAGGCCGGGACTATCCACGACACCATCGATTCTCCGTCGTCCAGGAAGTTGTCAATCAGGTGTAGAAGGAACTCTAGCGGAACGAGGCCGATAGCTTAAGATAAGTGGTAACAGATGTGTACGCCAGACGATCCGCGTCTTTTCGACTCGCTCGGTTTAGTTATTGTTTTTAGAAGTATATCGGTGATGTTGTTCGGTCGAGTCAATAATATTTCCGCATAAATGTTTACACCGCTCTCGTGTGCGCATCATTCTTGTATTAAAAGTCTCATGACGTGATTTTAACTGCGATAGGCAATTTTTATTGTATTAATATTTTGATACATTTCGCGGCTTTGCATACGTTAGATAGTGTACTGTAATCCGGCTGTAAGAGAAAAAGCAAATCTATACGAATAGAATATGTAAGTTTTTACTGGTTCGACAACGCGAGCGTGACCTTCACGATCGGCGATCTTCAATAAATACCAAATTTACGAAAATGTTCTGAATTAATCTATTTTTTGTCCTATCAAATGCACATTGCGATTATTTTGTGTTTTCATATTTAATGTTTTGTATATTACATCCATGCGTGATTCATGTAATTCCAATGTTTACCCAGGTATGTGTCTCATTTCGATATGATTGACAAATATATATATATATATATATATATATATATATATAACATTTTACAAGCAATAGTCCTGGTGGTCATAGAAACCATGTGCGCGGAGCATCTCCGCTCGCTGATTAGTCATGTAGCTCGCCTCCCGTCGAAGAACAGCTGCCTTCTGTCGACCTGGACGCCTTGACCAGTATTATAGAATCACCGCTAAGAGTAGTCTTGCCTCGGATAGGCAGCAAACTTCACGCCAAACTGACAGTAGATATACAGGAAAAAGAAATAGCAGGAAGGGACGGCGACCAGATAAACGCAAGGCAAATAGTCAAAATCAGATCGCCGATCTGGGCATCGAACTAACCATATCTCAGCAAATCCACGAAAAACTATCTCCGGCTAGCCCCACTGAACCTGCGGACGAGCCTTTGTCCGAGGTTCTGCTTCGTCCCCGTTCTCCATCAGGATGGTCAGTCATGAGTGGCGATGGGCCGGTTGAGGATTTCGCCAATATCTCGCGGAATTACGAGCATAATTCGCAGAATCGATTCGTCAGATCGGAATTCGTCAGGCATCTCAAGCAATGTTTTGACACATACTTACATTCGCAAAAAGCAATGCGCGGAGGCCCTAGTCAGCCTGCTCCTAAATTGGCAAATCTAAAAATGCCAGCCCGCGAGCTCAGAAGATGCCTGCGCACATCTCCTTCACTGCGGTACTGCGGCGAGCCGACAGAAACGCAGAGAATACTGGAGTCCGACTCAGAATATGGCACAGTAGACTGCGCCAACCTATTTGTTCAAGAATACAAAACAAATATTTGCATCCACTACGATAGCAGCAACAAGCGCTCATATTGCCATTTAATAGCCAACAAGGCTGGGGTATATATGCATTTGAATCTGATAGGCTGCCATTTTACCCCATATCTACGCCACAGCCTCACACAAAAGACCCAGTGAGGCAGTCGATGTTCGCCCATCAAGCGGCGACGAGCATGACTAGCCAAACTCACCAGAATTGCTGAATAAGGGGAAGACCGCACGGTCATGCATAGCCCATGCAACGACGAGCTGATGCTACATCCGATACCGCCCGAGCCCGGAAGAAGCGTCCCAGGGCCTGCTAGCGTAGGGGCCCTGGACAGGCCTATGAGTGAAACACCGCCAGGAAGCAGCTTCAACAGCAAGGAGTCTGCATCTAGGTGGGCCGGCCCTCCTGCAGAAAATCTTGCAGTAGCCCCGCAGGCGAATGGCCCCGTCAGCAACATCGATGGGTCCGACGGCATCGATAGTCGCGTAACGGGCGCAGCAAGCGATGGTAAGCTGAAACGTTACGTCGTTGCCAACGCACGGCTGCCTCGTGAGAAGCCTCCATGGGCAGCTCCGGACGGCCAGTTGCCACCTTCGTTCGTTCACTTACTTTCACTAAATGAACATCCCTTCCGTTTCCGTGAAAATCTAGTATATTTAACATCAACGGATAACTTTATAACTACGGAGATATAGGAGGCCTTAATGAAGAGGATACCTAAATCCCGATGAACTGACAAGCAGAGAGTTCAAGGTCAGCGAGATAAATATCTCCCAGTTTAAAGGCATCAAACTCATAGGTGTTTATGTAAAGAAATACATAGACGACCGACCGATGCGCGCTAACATCGGAAAATGTCTACGAATTCTGAAAAACGTAGTAACAGCTAAAGGGATAACGAGCTTTGTCATTATACGCGACTTAGCAATTTTGTCCCTAGCAGAATGGACAAATTTAAAGTCTTATTAAAAAATAACTTCATTGTGCCTCCCGTCATGGAAAGGTACAGGCTATTGGAGAAACATGCACTCAGGCATGCGCCAATTTGCCAAGAGATGCACTGTTTGCCAGAGCAACAAACTAATACGAGTAAAAACCCGTCTGCTGATGTTAATCAACAACACGCCGGCAGCCCCGTTCGAGCAGCTCGCCCTCGCCTTCTACGGCCCGCTTGAAAAAATCAAGAAAGGTTACAAGTATATTTTGTCAGCGCAAGACGTGCTCATACAATATATAATTTTAACATCAACAAAACACGCAACGAGTAGCACGAGCTTTGACGGAAAAAATAATCTGAATATTTGGAACATCCGCGGCGATCCTTATGGACCAGGGGACACATTTTCAGAACCGTTCGTTAGAAGAATTTGCCAAGATATTCGGCATCGAAAAGTTTTGCACCACAGCCTACCAGCCCCAATCAAATGGCTCAATAGAAAGGATGCATCATACGTTGTCAGAATATCTCAGAAAATATGTGAAAGATGTAACTGACTGGGACAATTAGACAGTAATATGCCAGCATGCTTACAACTGTACCGAATACGAGAGCACGGGCTCGTGTTCGGATTTAAACCGAGAACACCATCGAGCTTCCCAACGAAAGAGTTAGCGGTGTCCTATAACAATTACATAGAAGACGTACTGCCCCATCTTACAGCCCTATACACGACAGCAGCCATGAACTTAGTGCAAGCAAAATATCCCTCAAAGTATTATTACGACAGGAATTTGACTATGAAACACTTCCGAGAAGGAAAACTGGTCTACGTCCACAAGGAGCCAAAGAAGGGAAAATTCGCAAAAGAATATAGTGGCCCTTTCGATAGAATAAAGATAAACCGCAAGACTAGGGCTACGAATTTTCACGGGTCTTAATGTTACCCGTATTTACGGGTTTAAATACGGGTCGAACCCGTATCAATAATACGGGTACCCGTATCCCCCTATAATACGGGTATCCGTATAAGACAAGCATACGGGTTTACAGGTACGTTTGCAATATGCATTCAGAAACATTCATATTGTACGTGTATCAAGTACTTGCACGCCTTAATTTAGCCTATGAAACAATGCACGAAACAATAAAACAAAACTTAAGTAATGTAACATCCATTGCATGCACAACAGACTGATGGACATCAGTTGCACAAAATTCATACATGTCAGTAACGGTCCACTCGACTGAAGAATAGATAACCATACGTTATGCTCAGTTGGATTAGAAGAACGACATTATGCGGAGAATCTTGCGATTGGTTTGGAAACAGTATTTGCTGAGTGGGGAATCGAAGACAAAATAAAAGCGGTAGTACATGACAATGGGGCTCATATAAGTGCTGGTGTGAAAATGCATTGGAGAAAGTGTTTTGTGTGCAGCTGACAAAACTACAATTGTGCATCAAGGAAGCATTGGAAATTTCAGAAGTTAAAGTTGCAATTAAAAAGGCACGTGCAATTGTTAATTATTTCAAATCGTCAACTGTTCCTAAAAAGAGCTTACGAGGCGACAAAAAGAATTAAATCTACCTGAAGAATGCCTCGTATAAAGCTGCCCTACAAGATGGAATTCCACTTATTTTATGTCTGAAAGATTGATCAAACATCGAATTCCAGTTCAAGAAGAAATAAATGAAAAGGATTGGGAAATCATAGAAGTATTGATAAACGCTCTTGAAAGCTTTCAATTCGTCCAATCATTCACGGTTTGATAGATAATCATCTGGCTAATAAAGATACTGATAGCCTTATACTTCTTTAAATCAAAACTGTTCTAAAATAAAGTTTGGACAAAAGATATTCTATGTCAAGACAAGAGAATGGTGGTGACGATATTACAGTTCATCAAATAGCTAGTTTCTTGGACCCACGGTATAAGAGTGTGGAGCATGAAGATGTTGTAGAAAAGTTAAAAATTGAAAATGCTATTAAAAAGAAACTTGCCTCAATGAAGAGAATAACTACCACTAATCGTACTAGTGATTTAGCTGATAACAAATCAGCCTTAGATATTATCTTTAAGGTTCGTTCCAAGTCAGACGGTTGGCAAAATCAATTTGAGAAATACAAAAATAAGTCGTCAATTGATCATAATAGTGACGTTTTGAATTGGAGACGAGAAAATGAAAGAAACTTTCCGCTTGTAGCGCAATTGGCTAAACAATATTTGTATATCCCATGCTCATTTGCTAGCTCAGAACGAGTATTTTCTACAGCAGGCAATGTTGTGACGAAAAGAAAATTGTCTTGCTATAGAGAATGTAAATTTATTAGTTTTTCTCTTTCAAAATAAAAAAATATGGTTCACTTGAAATTTTTTTGCCAATACAATAGGAAACTTGCATGAGCTTGCTTTTTCTATTTTCTACTAAACGCAAATAGAAAAATATTATTCCACGTTTCATGCAAGTTCCATATTGCTATTTAAAAATACTTTAGCGTTATAAAAATTGTATTAATTTTGCAATATTGTTTAATTTTGTATAGCATTCTATTTATTAAAATACAATGTTAAAAATAAAAAAATTTACACTGTGCAATGTATGAAATTAAATGTGATAATAAATTTGATGTTTGTTTAGATTACTGACTTAAAACGTTAATTTCTATTTCTATTGATTTTCTATTTTACACACGTCATACCCAAAATACTACTTTAGAGGTAAAAATTATTAATTTATATTATGCGTTTGAAGCACAGTAGCACAAAAATATTATTGATTATCAATAATCTACGATTATTAACGGTATATGCCGATGGGCTATAGCCTATTGATGCGAGTACTCAATTGATATGGGTACCCGATTGATACGGTTACCCGGTTAATACGGGTACCCGATTGATACGGGTACATGATTGATACGGGTACATGATTGATAAGGGTACGCGATTGATACGGGTACCCGATTGATACGGGTTATGATACGGGTTAGACCCGCGAGTGTTTGATACGGGCGGGCGGGCGGGTATGCGGGTATTCCGAGCACTATGCAAGACAAACAACGGCACGGTACGAAACGCCGACGTGTCTAAAACCGTCCATCTTAACAAACTCGAAAGACCCGGCGAATTGGCCAGGCAATCCGATAAACAAGCATAGAACAGTCGTTTTTTTATTGTTATTTTACGCGGCTCCTGGCGAGTCGCGCCGCGAAATAAAAACAAGCCTAAATCGGTAATCGTACGGATATTTAGGTAAACTACCCAAATGGTGCGCGTTAGTTAAAGATCCATATCCAGCAGATAACAAAAAATTCTGTTATTGGGGGGCAAGTATCGCCGTTCCGCTAGTCGCGAGCCGCGGGGAGACAACAGGGATGCCCCAGCGATTCCTCAGACAGCTCGACGGCAATCCCGGCTTTCACAAACTGGAAGGTCGTCCAAAAAATTTATAAAAGCATATTTTGAGACAGGTAAAATCCTCGCAAGTCAGGGCGAGTCCTTAAGATTCGTGGGTGGAGCAAGGCCCGAAATTATTTACTTGCGATCTCGAATTTACAAAGAAATATTAGTGGCCGAAGGAGTTGCGAGCCTGTTTTTAACACATACGGTACGTGACAATGCGAACCGAGAGTGACGTGCGGTCCTCCCATTCATTGGCCAAATCAGTAAAATTCTCCGCGATATCAGCCGTCGCGAAAGACACGCGTGTAACAGCCGCACTGCTTGCCAAACAAACAGAGATAGCCGAGCAGGAGCTATCGAGTATGCAAAGGAAGACCGATACAATTCGCAATGCAATAGGTACCCTAGAGAATAATACACAAGCGGAATTATATGAACTAAAAGTCAGTCCCCGGATAATGCCACCGGAGGTAATAAAATCCTCAGCAAAAACGGTAGCCAAACGCGCATTTTCCGTCGCTCGACGGCGAGATTGCAGCCATACCGATCATGAAAATATTTAAACTCACAATGCTGTTTTACGGCATGTACTTGATCTACGTTTTAGCAATCCCACTGCTAGACATACAAGAGTTCACTACCAACACTTTAGAACGGAGTGAGCGCGCCCACTAAAACCTCCTACACCTGGACAGAGGCGCATAACTTCGCGATGAGCGAATCAAGAAAAACTTATATGCCAGTGTCAGACGATAGGTCGGCGAATTAAAAAAGTGGGCAGCATTGTAATCTATACGAGCCCGGAACCAGTGAGAGAAATACGCGAAAACGTGGCTTGCGAGATCAAACTAACAGCATGTCTTAATCTCGGCAACGTGGAGCGCTGTGATGTGTGCTTCAAGATGCTGACAGACACGTTTTGGTTGAGGCTCCATGAAGATAATTCATGGATATAATCATCAGCCATAAAAGAAAATCTACAAATACTAAAAATACATGCAGTGTATAAGGGCATAGCAGACAACGGCTGAAATTTTTGGCACGGGCATACTCCAACTACGCCCAGGATGTTCAGCACATACGGCTAACGCCCGACTAACATTATCCAGAATATTAACGACCTAATCAAAATATACAATATTCCAGACGATACCGCTGAATATTTTTAATTTATTAGCAAATATGAAAGAGACAAAATTCAGCTCGTTGAAGCTAAAGCTAGCCATCGAGTCTGAAACTACCTCGCAAGCAGAGAATCCGCATAGTATTGGGCTTAAAACTTTGCGAGGAGAGACTGGGCTCACGGACATCGTCAAGAAAGCGAGAGAGTTGGCCGTAAATAGGTCATTAGCGACAGAGTTTCAAACTCTAGGCCACTCGTCCGCGATATTTGGATATTCCTTATCGAGCGTAGTGGTCCTCCTAATGGTGCTTATAGCTGGGCTATAGTTTTTGAGCCGATGCACCAAATGTATGGTCGACAGACACATGGAGGATGCGTCAGTCAGCAACAGGTGCAAAAGATTCGACAAGGCTCGCAGCGAGGAGGCCCTGGCGACCTTCCCGGTCTAGGCGCTTAAACTTCGCTTCCCTGTCTCCCATAACGTACCTGGAATATATCATCGGGTGATGGCAGGCACATACAAAGGCACGGGCAGGACAGGTGCAGACACAGCGAGAGGAAGTACCTACGTGCGCACAGCTACACTCCAGCGAAACGCATTTCACGCTATGACGTAAATCTAGGCCCGTTTGGGACTGTCGTAAAAATATAAATCAACAATAAAATAGAAGCCAACTTCGAAATAAAAATTAATTTTGTATAAACATTAATTTCGAGTAAAATAAAAATCAATGTCAAAGTAAGTATAAAAATCAATTGTAAAACAAGAATCTTCTTCAAGTAAAATCTAACGAGGAAATAAATATCTGCGCTTATAGGAAGAAGAGCGACTATAAGCGGAAATGTCTAATTATATATTTTTATATTTAGTAAGATTAAGAATTCTTGGTATAATTTTGTATTGTATCAATCATAGATTTTTCTTTCTTTTTTTAAACACTTCAGGTGTATTACAAAGAATTATAATTATTAGATTTAAGAACAATTTTACAACATTTGTAGCAAAGAAAAGACAAGAAAGAAGAACTCAAGATAAATAAATAATATTATTGTTATTTTTATCAGTTTATATTGTATATTCATTAATATTATTTTTGTAATAAGCGCATCTCGCTAAGCATGTAAACGGAGCAGCGGTCCCACTCACAATACCCGGCATTCACGACTCACACACAAGCACGCACCCAGCAGCGTCTCTAGCGGTCACGCGCTCAAAACGCAGGACACACAAAATAGTGTCTCAAGCGCTCATGCGCAAAAGACACGCACTTCGGCGCGGCGTTCCGTTTCAGTTTGGTTTATTGTCTTTTGCAGGCGATGTGGACATTGCCCAAGCGGCCTCGAGTATTGTGCAGCAGAAGTGCAATCTTGCATTTCGCGCCTGGAGACGCTCGTCGCCGTCGCGCCGCGGCGAAGGAGCGAGGGCTAGTTACCCAGCGATACTCACAGCGAGAAGTGCTCCATTATCCTCATAAAGCTACGACTTTACCGATCACCCAGACTCCTTGATTCCTGCGCGCCCATCTCTGGCGGCACAGGAGAAACACACCCACCATCCGTCACAAATGATTATTTAATGTGTGACCCAGATCTTTTAAAGTCTTTACCCGGAGTTTTGATGAGATTCAAGTGTTTTCCATATGCAATTAAGGATAACATTCGAGATATGTTTCTGAAAATCAAAATTCATGAAGAACATCAATATGTGCAACGTTTGCTGTGGAGAGGCGCAAATCGAACAAGTAAACCAGAAGAATATGTTTTTACGTCTGTTCTATTCTGCGCGAAATCGTCACCTTACTCGGCTATATATATTAAGAATAAAAACGCAAAATTTTTGTCAACTTATCCCGAAACCGCGAATAGAATTATAGAAAATTGTTACATAAATTTGCAAATTGGAAAATCCACGATTAGGCCAGTAATAACGCGAAAATCTTACTTGATTTAAGTACTTATCGTTTACTTACTTTCAGCCATTTTGGATTAGACTACTTCGGACCTATGCAGGTCAAAATAGGCAGAAGGCTAGACAAAAGATACAGAGCTCTGTTTACGTATATGATAACTCAGGAAATTCATACCGAGCTTACACATAGTCTAAATACGGATTCTGCTATAATGGATCTACGTCGATTCTTTGCGCTTAGGGGCACGCCGCTGTGCATTTACTCAGATAACGGAACAAATTTCAAGGTTGTGATTAAAGAGTCAAGGAAAGTTCTTAAGGAAATAAATCGCATCAATCAACAGTTTTGCCGTTAAAAATAACGTCGATTTCAAGTTTAATCCATCAACTAAGTCACATATGGAGGGAGTATGTGAGAGGCTAATACGTTCTGTTAAAACTGCATTATCCAATGTACTGAATGAGCAAGCGTCCAGAGAGGAAGTCCTGTTGCCTTTACTAGCTGAGAGTGAACATAGCGTAAATTCTCGCCCTCTCACTCATGTGACTGTAGATCCGAGAGACGAGGAAGCATTAACACCGAATCATTTTTTGATAGACCTATCGTTGGGGCAAATCAAAATAAGTAGATGCGACGTTCAATCTACATGTACGAAAAGTCATTGGCAAATTGCGAAATTTTTCGCAGATACGTTTTGTCGTAGATGATTGTGCGAGTATTTGTTCCGACCTCACTTCCGATCCGAGAAACAAATGGCGAGAAACGGAAGTGCCCTTAAAAGTATTAGATATAGTTTTGATTCTAGATGAAAATATAGAAAGAGACCAATGGTGTAAAGGTATAATAATAAGTGTTTTTTTATATAAGAATAATAAATGTTTTTTATAATTCTGACGGGCGAATTCGAGTAGCGGAGGTAAGGTCTGCAAATGGGATTCTTAAAAGACCTACAAGAAAATTAGTAAAATTTTCGCAGTGGTGTTTGTATGGGGGAGGATATTCCCGACGTGAGCGAGTAGATCGGGAGTCTGCACATGCTTCCGCGGATAGGCGTTTCGACGCAGCATTAACAGATGCTGCGTAGGCCTGCGAGCACGGCGATTAGTGAGGACCGTTCGTGGCCGTACTTTTGTTACTTTTTCCTCTCCATCGGAACGCTACGCCCGGTAATACGATTTGGACGCGGGGCGGAGAAAAAATTAAGATTTTCATTTGCGAACGCTTGGCCATAGAAGCGTGCTGACCGGCAGGTTGGCTATCGTTGAAATATAGCACAAGTCTGGCGGGGCTCTGTTTTGGCGAGCGCGAGGGTGGGAATATTTCTTTAATTTTAAATGATTTTGGTCGACGACGAATTGCGAGAGTAGATTTAAGCATTATTTATTATGTATAAATACAGTTTCTGGCGTGAGGTTTCTCCTCGCAGAGATTTTTCCCACGTTGCAGGCGTAAGTCTGAGCGAATTTGGAACAGTATAGGGATTATGATGTGAAGATGGCTAGTGGCCGAGGAGCACGTACGCATACAATAAAAGGGTTTCTTGTTCGCGCGATTTATGATTCCGCGCCGAGTGCGGCACAGGGCCCGGTCTCGTAGTGGAGCGCAGCATCTGTTTTGGCTAAACTCCGAGCGCGGAGTTGGGACTTATTTTAATTGCTTTTCGAGGGGGAAAATTGCTGATAGCTCGGATAAATCGGCCTCTAGCAATGGAGAGAAAATCGTGCGAAAGAGAGATAGGGGAAATACAATGGACTCTGAAAGGGATAGCGTTTTTCGTTGGCAAAGCGTCATCCTGCGTGCTCTGCGGGGACAGCCTGATTCGCGACGCGAAGTTAAACACTTAGAGTTTTAGTTCTTACATTTTCTTAGAATATATTTACTTTATTTTAACTGAATATATTGTATTAAACTTATTTTGACTCCCTTTTATTTTATTAACAATTAGTATAATATTAGTTCAATTTTATTATATTCTACCTTTGATTTTTTATTCATTTTTCTTATTATTTTAATTATTTACGTTAAATTAAATTTAATAAATTTTAACCAAATAAATTTCGGATATTTTTTGCATTGACCGCGACACTGCTCCAAAGAGCAGCCACACCCACATAGCTTTTGATCCATTATTATGTCACAGATCACATATGTCGCATACGAATAAGCACATGCTATTATTTGCTTCAAACAATGCATATATTAGAAAAAAGTCGATGCATGCTACGTGTAATACATATGAGAAAGCTGTGTAGTCAAGATATTAAAAAAAAAGATATAGTAAATATATAGTAACATATAGTTAATTTAAACGTGTAAAAAAATCACTTCCGGTTTATATTTGAGATACTTCCAGATCGCACTCGCACAGTTTTTGGTCCATTATTATGTCACATATGATCAATTATTCCCCATCGTATGCTGTAACTTTATAAATATACGATATACGATAAATGTATATACGATATACGATAAAATAAATATACAATAAAAAAGGTAATTTAATTTATAATGTCACACATGATCAATTATGCCCCATCGAATACTATAAGATCAAATATGAAGGATAAAATACGGTTCCCGCCGTTCTCGAATGAAACAGACATTCATTGATTTAAGTTAAGTAATTTGAACGTGTAAAAAGATCACTTCCTGTTTATTTTTTAGACAATCCGTGTACACACCTACATAGCTTTTGGTCCATTATTATACCACACATGATCAATTATTCCCCATCGTATGCTGTAAATTTATAAATATACGATATACGATAAATGTATATACGATATACGATAAAATAAATATACAATAAAAAAGGTAATTTAATTTATAATGTCACACATGATCAATTATGCCCCATCGAATGCTAAAGATGAAATATGAAGGATAAAAAACGGTTCCCGCCGTTCTCGAATGAAAAAGACATCCAATGATTTAAGTTAAGTAATTTGATCGTGTAAAAAGATCACTTCCTGTTTATTTTTTAGACAATCCGTGTACACACCTACATAGCTTTTGGTCCATTATTATACCACACATGATCAATTTTCTTCCATTATATACTGTAAACTTAAAGATGAGCGATAAAAAGCGATTCTGGAGGATTTCAAGTAAAACCGATATCCAATAATTTAAGATAACTAATTTCAACGTCTAAAATAATTACATCCTGTCTATTTTTGGGATATTTCAGGTTCACACCCACATAGCTTTTGGTCCGTTATTATCACACATCATCAATTATCTTCCACGTGATGCTGTAAGCTTAAAAATGAACGATAAGAAATGGTTCCCGCTGATTTCGATTGAAACAGACATCAAATAATTCAGGTTAGCGAATTTCCAAGCGTAAAAAAATTACTTTCAGTTTATTTTTGAGATACTTTCGGTTCACATCAGCATTGATTTTCGTCCAGTATTATATAACATATGATCATGTATCTTTCATCTTATGCTGTTATGTTAAGAATGAATGATAGAAAATTATTCCCCCGGATTGCAAGTGAAACCGACATCCAATAATTCAAGTTAGCTAATTTAAACGTGTAAAAAAATAACTTCGAGTTTATTTTTGAGATACTTCCGGTTGACACTCGTACAGTTTTTGGTCCATTATTATATCACATATGGTCAATTATTCTCCATCTTATGCTGTAAGCTTGAAAGTGAACGATAAAAAAACGTTCCCGACAAATTTTGTGATAATCAGACATCCAATGTGTATTATTATAATTATAATATTAATAATATTAATAATAATAATATTTTAACAGTTCATATGATACTCGAGAAAATTTTAAAATCGCAGTACTGTAAAATGATAATTTAAAGTCTTTACCTTTTTATTTGACTTTGTTAGTGCCTAATATTTAATTTCTACATAATAAACACCGTATACGAGGTCTGTCCCAAAAGTATCCGACCTACCTCGATTTCTCGGCGCTTGATTTATTCTTCGTCATTCGGGGGGTGGCATCCTTCAAAGTAGTCCCCATTTGATTGAACAAGACGCTCATATCGATGTTTCCACTTATTAAAGCACTCTTGAAAGTCAGACTTCGGAATCGCCTTTAGTGCATTCGTCGCATTAGTTTCAACAGCCTGTTTATTGTCGAATCGATGTCCTTTAAGCGGCATTTTCAATCGAGGAAACAGCCAAAAGTCGCAGTGAGCTATATCAGGACTGTATGGAGGCTGGCGGAGCTGCGCAACACTGTGTTTCAATAAATACTGCTGCACAAGGTTTGATGCGGGCGCTGGAGCATTGTTGTGATGAAGAAGCCAGTCACCGGTTTCCCAAAGTTGCGGTCGTTTTCTCCTGATTGCATTACGTAATCTTTTCAAAACTTCAACGTAGTACTCTTTATTGATTGTCTGGCCTGTAGGGGCATATTCGTGGTGCACAACGCCCTCATAATCGAAAAAAACAATTAACATTGACTTGATGAACGAGGATCACTATCAACAGATGTGCGGCCACTTTTGAATCTTTTATTTGTGTTTTGCCCATACACTCATCTTTAAAGGTCTTTTGCAACATTTCAATAGTTTCCACACAACTTTTACCGCGATTAAAGCAAAATTTTATGCAAATTCGCTGTTCGGTTCGTTCTGCCATTTTTAGCAATAAGCAAATTGCGACGAACGCAAAAAAGTCGTTGTAAACAAATACACGCTGCGCGGGAACTGAGGCGTTTAATCGGTATCTCAGGCTACTGACGAGAAGGTTAGGAGTTGCTGGTGACGTTCGTACCCTCCAGAGGTCGCCTGAGTCTCTCCGCGCGAATATATGAACGTAGGTCGGATACTTTTGGGACAGACCTCGTATTATGAATACATTTTAAAATTTTATTTTATTTTTATAATTTATAGGGATCATACCCCCTTAATAGTGGCTGTACGGGTACGTGTACGAGTTCATCATCTTGTGTGTGGTCCAGATGTTCCGCATGATGCGCATGATTTTTCACTATTGTAGATGATGACCTTATGCATGGTCCACATGTCTCGGATACAGTATATGATTTTTCACTATTGTCGATATTTTTTACTACTATATAAGATTCTTTATGGCGGCTATAAGTGCAGATGCTGAATATGACTTTCAGTATTATAACATTCTTTACTACTATCGAAAATTCCTTATAGTGGGTATCCGTGCACGTGTGCGCGATGGAAATTTCGGGTGTTGTCCAGATGTCCCTGATGCTCTGTATGATTTTTCACTATTAAATAGTAAAGAACCGTATGCAGTATCCGATCCATTTGGACCACACCCGATATGATTATCTCGTATACATGCACATATTCCCACTATTAAAGAATTATCAACGGTAGTGAAAATATCGATAATAGTGAAAGTCATACGCAGCATTAGACGCATTTGGCCTACTCCCGAGATTATCATCTGGCTCACGTGCGCATCCACAAACTATAAAAAACCTTCGATAGTAATAAAGAATACCGAGAATAGTGCAAAATCATACGCAGTATCAGGGCCATCTGGACTACACCTGAGATTATCGACTACTAGACGTACACATACCAAAACTATAATCAATCTTCGATAGTAGTAAAGAATATCGATAATAGTGAAAAATCATATGCAGCATCCGATCCATCTGGACCACGCACGACATGAGCATCTTGTATACGTACACGTATACCCATTATTAAAGAATTATCGACGGTAGTAAAAATATGGATAATAGTGAAAAGTCATACTAAAATTCACACTCATATAAAAAATACGTAGCATTATTATCTCCCGAGATTATTATCTTGCCCACATGCACGTCCACAAAGTATAAAGAACCTAAGATAGTACTAAACAATGCCGATAATAGTGAAAAATCATACGCAGCATAAGGGCCATCTGGACTACACCCAAGATTATCAGCTAGCCCACGTGCACATACACAAACAATAATGAATCTTCGACAGCAGTAAAGAATGTTGATAATTGTAAAAAATCATCCGCAGCATGCGGGAATCCTGGACCACACCCGAGGAGATCATCTCACACACGTGTACGTACACCCACTATTAAAGAATCATCGACGGTACAGAAGAATATCACTAATAGTGGAAAATTATGCACAGCATCCGGGATATCTTGACCATACCCGGGATGATCATCTCGCACACGTACACGTACACCCATTAAGAGTCTTTCTTTGTAGTAAAGAATATTGTCAATATTGACAAATTATACACAGAATCCGGGATATCTGGTCCATTCACAAGATGATCAACTCGCACATGTTAACGTAGAGCCACTATTAAAGAATTATCGACAATAGTAAGAATATCAATAGTAGTAAAAAGTCATGCAAAGCATCTGGGACACCTCAATCACACCCTAGATGATTATCTTGCACACGTGCACGTATACCTACTATTATCGAATTACTGTCAGTAGTAAAAATATCGATAATAGTGCAAACTCGTTCGCAGCATCCGTGACATCTGGATCACACATGAGATAATCATCTCGCATACGCGCACGTACAGGCACTATTAAAGAATTCTCGACAGTATTGAAAATACCGATAATAGTGCAAACTGGATCAAGCAGAAAATGATCAACTCGCACATATGCACGTACAGCGACTATAAATAATCTTCGATAGTAGTAAAGAACATCGATAATAGTGAACACGCATTCGAAGCTTCGGGATATCTGGGTCACACCTGGGCTAATCATCTCGTACACGTGCACGTACAGAAAATATCGATATTAGTGCAAAATGAGTGGCAGCATCCAGGACACATGGATCATGCACAAGACGATCAACTCGCACATATGCACGTACAGCAGGGTGGATAAAAATTCCTAAAGGTTTTCAAATATCAAAAGTAAAACTCTAAGAAGTTGGTATTTGTCAAAAAATAAGTTACCTGCAAGCTAGATAAGCAAACGATTCCGTTTTCCTGCAACCTTTGCGGCACACATTTTTCAGATGAACGGTTTTTTATGGAAATTGGTATACAGGGGTTTTTGGGATCGCCGATTACGAATCTGAACTCAGATTCGGAAAATTCAAAATGGCGGATCCAAGATGGAGGCCAAAATTGTAATATCACATATTTCGCTAAAAATTTGTATACAAGAGTTTTTGAGGTCGTAGATTACGAATCTGAACACAGATTTTGAAAATTCAAAATGGCGGATCCAAGTTGGTGGACAAAAATTCAAAGTTTATAAATGTTAGCTTTTTGTATTATGAACCGCGCTCAGTTGACTCTAGAGACAAGCTCGTATACGTGGCGGTTATTGTCTCCTTTTTTTTCATTTAAATTTTTTCTATTTTTTAAAAGATTTTTTTTCTTTTTCTAACATATTCTGAATAATTCTATTTCATTTGCATAATATAATTTATATTTATGTATGATAATTGTAAAAACAATTTGGTTTTTCCTTTATGCAGAGTGGCATATTCCAAGCACTTACAAAAATTTAGTTCTGCAAGGTATAGCTTTGGTACTGTACAGACTGCAACGTCTCAAAGTCGTTAAAACTAGGGGCATGTGAGCAGATTGAGAGTGCCTTTTTAAATAGATATTTGAGGTTTACTGTTTGCATTATAAGGAGATTTTTCTTGGCATTTCTTACCTTTCGGTGTTGGAAAACGGTCGTCTGCTAGTTGATCAACCACAAGTAATCTGAAGTTTACTGATTTCATACTATGTTACAAATTTTTTGTATTGTGAATAATCAACGCATTTAGTATAGTTAAATCTACAAAATGCCAGAATATGCGGTACCACCATTTTTTAGACTTTGTATCAATTTGGTAAGTTGATCGGTTTCTATCTCGGTTCAAAAGAAACAATCTTGTAATAAATTTTCTAAGTATGGATAAAATCGCTGATATTCCTAGTAACTCTGAATCTATTAATGGGTTATGTGATTTTGATGTTGAAGATGATACTGAAAGTGTAGAAGGTGAAGGTGATTCCGACTCAGAGTGTTCTGATGAGAATGATTCTAGAGAGTGTATTGATATTGATAAGTGGACGAAGAGTG
Source organism: Gastracanthus pulcherrimus (assembly GCA_949152435.1). Classification (NCBI taxonomy): domain Eukaryota; kingdom Metazoa; phylum Arthropoda; class Insecta; order Hymenoptera; family Pteromalidae; genus Gastracanthus; species Gastracanthus pulcherrimus. The sequence continues at coordinate 62,447,371 of OX424573.1, read as the reverse complement.
GAAAAACCAGAGATAATTTTTCATTCACTGAAACTTTAGTTCCAAATATTCCGGACAATGTAAGCACACATTTGGATATATTTTTATGTTTGTTTCCTAAAGATCTATTAGATTTAATTGTTGAGCAAACGAACCTTTATTCACTATAAAAGAAAAGGAAAGCTAAACCGATAATCAGAGACGAATTATTAACCTTCTTTGCTTTATATTTTTTTATACTACAAAAAGCTAATATTTATACGCTTCACTTGCGAAGAATGAAAGATCTTCAAAGTTATTGATTGATAGTAATATTTCAAGTTTTGGCCGCTTTCTTGGATCCGCTATTTCGAATTTTCAAAATCTGAGTCAGCTTCGTAATCAGCCACCTTGAAAACCCATATATACAATTTTTAGCGAAATCCAGTAATATTAAAATTTTTTGCCGCTATTTTGGATCCACCATTTAGAATTTTCAAAATCTGAGTTCAGATTCGTAATCAGCATTTCCGAGAATCTCAGTAAACACATTCTTAGGCCAATCCCATTAACCGTTTCCTGCGACTCCATTTTTCTCATAAAAAGACGATTTTTATTTGTTTATTTATTTATACAATAAAATATTAAATAAATATTGACTCAAATGCAATATTAAACGCTTCTTCAACTCCCACTTAAATTGGATTTAAGAAAAACGGGCGTAACGCATTATTTAGTCTTCAAAAATCTCAAAATTTCAAGTGCATTTCGGTGGTCACTATATTACCCCATACCCCAAAGGGTTACCGATAACATTTGTAGGTGGCTACATCCAATTTGAGGTTTTTTAACTAGCACTTATGGAATTTTTCCATAAAAACGTGAATTAATTAACTAAAACTTAATTATTCATTTTAAAAAATGTTTTGGTAATTAATTACGAGGGTAGTTCAATAAGTCTTTAGAATGACTAACAGATGGCGCGCGAATCGCTCCAAATCATCTGTTTTCAGTCAGCACCACTCCCGACTAGATATATGGTGCAGTCACAGTCCACATCTTCTGAGTTTACGTGTTTTTATAACCAATTGAAAAAAAAAATTGCTTGTTAAGAAAAATGGAAAAAAAACGAGTTCAGAGCGGTAATTAAACATTTTCATTTAAAGGGTTTAACTCCATATGAGATAAAAAATGAATTGGACTCAGTTCATGGCACATCTGCCCCTGCCTTAGCAACGGTTTATAACTGGGTAAATGAATTTAAGCGTGGTCGTACATCAATAAGTGACGAACCACGTTCAGGAAGGCCCGTAGAAGCAACTACTCCCGAAATCATCAATAAAATCCACGATATGGTGTTGAAGGATAGAAGATTAAAAGTGCGTGAGTTAGCTGATGCCACAAGGATATCTATAGGTGCAGTTGTTTCAATTCTACATGAAAAATTAGGCATGAAAAAGCTATCGGCAAGATGGGTGCCGCGTTTGCTCTCAGCTGAGAATAAACGCAATAGAATGGTCGCCTCTGAGGCTCTTTTGGCGCGCATAAGTCGGAATCCTGAGGAATTTTTTCGTCGATTTGTGACTGTGGATGAAACATGGATACACCACTACACTCCTGAGACAAAGGAACAATCCAAACAGTGGATTTCCACAGGCGAACCAGCTCCAAAGAAGGCAAAGACCGTAAAGTCAGCTGGTAAGGTTATGGCTACAGTTTTTTGGGATGCACGTGGAATTATACTTATTGACTACTTGGAAAAGGGTAAAACAATTACTGGTGAGTATTATGCATCATTATTAGAGCAGCTGAAAGAAGAAATTAAAAAAAAAACGACCACATTTGGCGAGAAAAAAAATTCTCTTTCATCACGACAACGCCCGAGTTCACACATGCTTCGTTTCAATGGCTAAAATTGAAGAACTAAAATTCGAATTGGTCGAACACCCACCGTATTCACCAGATTTAGCCCCCAGTGACTTTTTCTTATTTCCAAACTTGAAAAAATGGCTCGGTGGACAGAGATTTACGGACAACGAAGACGTCATTGCCTCTGTAAGTGCTTATTTTGAGGAACTTCCGAAAACGCACTTTTCCGAAGGATTAAAAAAACTTAAAAAGCAATTGACCAAGTGTATAGAGCTCCAAGGAGATTATGTTGAAAAATAAAAAAAAATTTACCCAAAAAAAATTGTTTTTATACTTTATTCTAAAGACTTATTGAACTACCCTCGTATATTACTAAAATTGAAAATAGCTTGCGTCCTAACTGGCAATAAAATTGTTTTCGACTTAACAGTCGTATAAGTCATAATTTTTACTTACAACAGGCTATATTTGGACATTTTTAATAACCTCAGTCTTTGATGATTGTTCAAAAAAAGAAATTATTTTGAATCTTCGTTCCAAATAGTATCAAACAAAAAATTGGCACACCATAGGATATCAAAATATGAAAGTTATAGCAGTCTCTTTAATGCATCACTTTACTAACATTTAAAATGGGATCGTCTTGTACGTGTTCCAGATGGATAGGATGTTGCATATGGCTTTTCACTATTATCGGTATTCTTTATTACTATCGAAGGTTCTTTATAGTTTGTGGACGTGCACGTAGGCCAGATGATAATTTTAGGAGTAGGCCAAATGCGCCTAATGCTGCGTATGGTTCTTCACTATTATCGATATTTTTACTACCGTCAATAAATCTTTAATAGTGGATATACGTGCACGTATACGAGATGATCATAATATCGAGAGTGGTCTAGATGGGTCGGATGCTGCATATAATTTTTCACTATTCTCGATATTCTTTACTACTGTCGAAGATTCATTATTATTTGTGTATGTGCACGTGTGTTAATTGATAATCTCGGGTATACTCCAGATGTCCCTGTTACTGCGTATGATTTTTCACTATTATCTATATTCTTTACTACTATCGATAATTATTTATAGTGTCTGTTCGTTCACGTACGCCAGTTGATCATTTTGAACGAGGTCCAGATGTCCCTGATGCTGAGTATTATTTTTTACTACTGTCGATAATTATTTAATATTGGCTCTACGTTCACATGTAAGAGTTGATCATGTTGTGCGTGGTCCAGATGTCCCAGATGCTGTGTATTATTTTTCAATATTGACGATATTCTTTACTACTAAGAAAGACGCTTAGTGGGTATACGTGCACGTATGCAATATGATCATCTCGGGTGTGGTCCAGATGTCTCCGATGCTGTGTATATTTTTTCACCATTATCGACATTCTTTACTACTATCGAAGATTCTTTATAGTGGGAGACCATGAATGTGTGCAAGATGATGTGGTCCGGACGTCCCAGAGTTTACACATGAATTTTCTCTATTATCCGTAATCTTTACTACTATTGAAGGTTCTATATAGTGGGTGTACGTGCACGTGTACGAGATGATCATTTTAGGTGTAGTCCAGATGTCCCTGATGATGCGTATAATTTTTCAGTATTGTGGATATTCTTTACTACTATCGAAGATTCTTTATAGTGGCTGTACGTGCACATATGCGAATTGATCATCTTGTGCGTAATCCAAATGTCCCAGATGCTGCCAATCAGTTGTCACTACTATCGATATTTTTACTACTGTTGATAATTCTTTAATAGCGGTTGTATGTGCACGTGTGCGATTTGATCATCTTGTGCGTGGATGCTGTGTATAATTTTTCACTATTGTCGATGATTAAATCTGGCATAGATATATAGATAGAATAAGATTCATTTTGTACAGGTGAACAATTCATCGTCATTATAATTACATAAAGTTCTTCGTAACATACAATTTATATCTTTTACTTATAATCACATAGTTTGCAAATTGCACAATGTCAGTATTTTTGTATATTAACTATCGCGTCCAAAAATAAAATTTAAGGATATTAAGATACTTTAAAATTAGCTCAGATATCACTGTTCAAATTTGGCCGCAGGTCACACCCCATCTACTAGTGCCTCAGTCATGTGTCTGCACACCGCCGCCTTACATTTACTCAGCGATGGAAGGTACTTAATGGTGCGGATGTCGAGTTCCAGAGGCGCGCACCTTGGGCACTGCATGATTTCAGACCAACGTTAGTCCGCGATCCTGGAATTTTAAGTTCCTTGGGATCCATGCCTGAGATCCTGCACAGATTTTTTTTCAAACATGGCCGCAAGGTACGGCGGTTGTCCCATGACAAATGCGTTATAAAGCAGCACCGATGCAAAGTACGCCCTTCTATCCTCCACATGCAACTAGCCCAGTTTTCTTCTGTAGGGAGGCATGTGTTCATCCCTTCTTACACCACATATGTACCTCACACATGAATTTTGCAATCATTGACGCCAGGTTTGAACTTCACCTGACACGTCAAGGAATACAAGAGAGCAATAGTCAAGATGAGAAGTAACGAGAGCGACTGCCAGCTGCTTACGTAACGCCTCAGTAGTGCATGTTCGAAAAGATCTGAGCCCATATAGTGCTCTATTAACCTTACGGCTAACCGCATCAATGTGCGCTTCCCACGTTAACTTTGAATCCATCACAACACCGAGGTTGGTTACAGTGTTTTCAAATGGAATAATAACTTTATCCTTTAACTGATTGCAACTTATTGATGTTATACTCGGACCCAAAAATAATAGCCTTAGTCCTTCCAACATTGAGTCAGAGGGCGTTTTCAGAGGCCCATTCTGACACTGCCCGTGCTACAACTGACATGCATTTTAGGCCCACATCAAGATTGTCCCGCGTAACCTGCGTGTAGGTTTGCAAGTCGTCATCGTAGAGCAAATGTTTGACGCTATCTGATAATTTACCCTCTGGGTTATAAAAAACTGCGAGTATTTCACGGAGGTCATTAATGAATGATGAGGATGAAGAGAAGGGTTCCCAGGGCAGAGCCCTGTGGTACGCCTAGATTGGTTGTGAGCCAATCAGATTCCCCATTGCATTTCGTGACCACTCGCTCATCACGACCTGTTTTATATATCTTAATCCACACAACTACAGACTTAGAGAACCCCCTTCTGATCAGCTTACGAAGTAATTTTGAGGGCGAAATTCTATTAAACGCTCTACTGAAATCAAACATCAGAAAGATGGTAAGCAATTGCTTGTTGTTATTAATAGCATCTTTGATGTCCTCTGAGAGACTCAATAGTGCTGTCTGCACATGGACAATCTTTTCAAGAATCTGATAGAAAACTCAAAAGGGCAATTGGACGAAACTCCGAGGCGGCAGATGAAAATGCTGTCTTCTTGAGAGGCACCAATTGAGATCTCTTTCAGGCTCCAGGATTGACTCCACTAGACAGAGAGCAATTAAAAATGTTAGCCAAGTGATGACCTATGACCGGCAGGGAATTTGCAATTATACTCTAGGGAATTCTGTCCTCACCCTTCGCCTGCGACGAAAAATGATCGACAGCCAGGGCTACATCCGAGAAAGTGATTTCACTAAAAGTGAATCCATCATTACTGGTCTCACACAAAATGCCGTCCAAATGCGTATCGCTCTCGGTCTGAGAGACGGTTACCCTTGAAAAGTGGGTGTTCAATTCATTCCGTGTGAAGCCATGCAGCTCCTCATTATCCTTTCATAAAAGACCAAGGTTACGGAGTTCTTTCCAGATGTTTTTATTGTTATCCAGAGCATCAACAATTTAGCTCTGAATAAACGTCTCTCGCGCTTCAGCCGTGCGTTGTTCAGCTTGAGCAGCAAGAAATTTGGACTCCGGCCATAGATTATGATCGCGAGTGCGTTTATAGAGCCGAAGAATGGCGTTACGCTGGTTGTAAATATGTTTAATCTCCGCGTCGACCCATGGCGGGTAACCTTTCTTTTTAGGTCGAAATTACTTTATGGGGGCTAGTTTATCGAGGACAACCATGATGCTCTTGTTAAGGTATTCTAGTTTAATATCAACGTCCTAGCTCGGGCAACCGATTGGCGACCAATCACAAGTAGTTAGTAGGGATAGGAGCTCCTCCTGTCCGATAGATTTGAAATTCCTAAACGTCAAACTAGTGAGAGCAGGGGGCTTGGATGTTTTAATATCGATTGTGACATCGATGATATTGTGATTACTGGAAAAAGTCGCCATCAAGATGTACGTATCCAGCACTATATCATTGTCGTCAGTAAGTATCGCATCAATCCAGGTATGAGATTCTCCGATATAGTGCGTCGCGCCATGCTCTACTAATTTAAGATTCAATTCGCATGCTAATTCTCTCATAAATTTCGCGACTTGAGACGTCGATAGTATATTTGCATTCAAATCCCCCATGACCAATCTGTGGTTATATCCTACCAAAAAATGATCTTAAATTATCCCCTGGGTCGGAGTTTTCGGTGAAGGGGATACCAGTCGGTTTGTATATGACAGCGACAAAAATTGGAGGTGCTTTTCCCTTTTGAACCCTTCACATAAGGTACTCAGGAATCCCCGGTTTCCCTTCGTCAATTGCGGTGTGTGATGAGCATAGCAGAGTCGCTTTGTAAGGATTTTGTATGTAAAGGGCGACATCTCCCACTTACGTATTTCTGTCCTGCCGAAGTATCGAATAGCCATTAATTTGAACACATATGAAAAGGTCCATTACACCTGGAAAGAGAAGTCGAAAAGACAATTCCTGCGATGAAGGAACAGGATGTTATAGAAGAATCTGAAAGCTCATGGTATTCTTCAGTTGTTATAAAATAAAACAAAGACGGTTCTATACGATTTTCTGCTGATCTTCGAGAAGTAAATCACTATCAAGAATTCTTATCCTTTACCCACAATTGATGATACGCTTGACAAATTAGCAGGCTATTTGTGGTTTTATACTTTAGATTTAAAGAGTGGTTATTGGCAAATTAAAATTCGACTTGATGATAGAGAAATAACAGCATTTTCAATTAGTAAAGGGTTATGGCAGTTTAAAGTCATTTCTTTTGAATTATGCAATCTACCTGCTACATTCAAACGTTTGATGGAAAAATTATTACATGACCTCTTTTTCGTTTTAATTTATCTTGATGACGTCATGGTTAGGCTAAAACTTTCGACGAAATGTTGAGCAATGTAGAAAAGTCTTTACAACATTTCAAGAGGTCAAATCTTCACCTCAATAGGAAGAAATGTGTTTTCTTCAGGAAAGAAGTTGAATATTTTGGTCATATGGTATCAGAAAAAGGTGTAGTCACGGATATGAAGAAGATTGAAACAGTAGTAAATTGGCCTATTCCAAAGAACAAGAAGAATCTTATGAGTTTTATAGGTTTCTGTTTCTATTATAGACGGTTTATTGCAGGATTTTATTCTATAGCTAAACCTCTTTATAAGTTAACGGAAAAATCGACTAAATTTATATGGTCAGAAGAATGTCAAAAAGCCTTTTCCAAATTAAAAGAACTACTTACTACACCTCCTATTTTGACTTTTCCTTTTCTTGATCATGAACTTATTTTAGATACAGATGCTTCGGACTGTGGAATTGGATCGATTCTTTCAGAGGTTCAGGATGGAGTAAAAAGAGTATAATTTATTATAGTTCTTTCTAAATCAGAAAAGAAGTACTATGCCACTTGTCGTGAACTGTTAGCCGTGATAGATTCTTTAGGAAATTTTCATCGTTATCTTTGTGGTAAACACTTCTTGATTATAACAGACCACGCATCTTTGACTTGGTTGTTATCATTTAAAGTATTAGATGGACAGTTAGCTCGTTGGTTAGAAAAATTAGATCAATGCAAATACAAAATTCTACACAGGAAAGGAAACTCTCATGGAAACGCTGATGGACTTTCAAGACGGCCATGTGAAGAATCATCCCGTAAGTACTGCTCAAAAGTGGAAGAAATATTTAACGTTATTGAAGAAACAGTTTGTCGAATCATCTTTGATGAAAATACGCCACGTAACTGGAAATGATCAGAAAGAAGATAGGGTTATTTCTTTTATTCTTTAGAGTAAGAAAGAAGGAAGAATACCAGTGTGGTAAGACATTAATGGACGAATTTACGAAGATTTATTGTTCTCTATGGGACTCATTTGTTGAAGATAAAGGAATCTTATTTAGAGAATGGATAACATCAGATTTAAGTTATAAGATTCGTCAGATAGTGGTTCGTAGACAAAAGATTAAAGAGATTTTAGAAGAAGCACATGATTTTCTTTCCGGAGGTCATTTTGTGATAAATAATACTCTAAAAAAAGTTAGGAAAATAAATTCTATTGGGCTACTTGTAAGAGAGATGTAGAAAATTGGTGTAGATCATGTAAGCTTTGTATTTCATAAAGGGCCTTCAGATAAAGGGCGTAATGAGATGAAAATTTGTAATTCAGGCGTTATATTTGAAAGACTTCAAATGGATATATTATGCCCATTTCCAGTTTCATCTTTATATTTAGATAGTTTCACAAAATGGGTTTTTTCTTCCAAATATGAGAACAAAAACTACTGCGGAGATTTTTGTTAATCAGATTATTTCTAGGTTTGGAGTACCTTTAGAAGTAAATACTGATGAAGAAAAAAACTTTGATTCTAGATTAGTTAAGGAATTATCAGAATTATTGGGGATGAAAAGGACAAGAACAACACCTTTACACCCACAATCAAATTGTCAAGTAGTAAAGCAACACCAAACACTACTTAATTACGTGACCAAATACATTAATGATAATCAAAAAGACTGAGATCGTTGGATTTAATTATTTTTGTTAACATACAGGTATTCTAAACACGCGACGACCGGAGCTACTCCAGCTGAGATGTACACCGGATTCGATCTGCGACTTCCGTTGGATTTGGTTCGAGGGTGCCCACCAGAGGAGGGCAAGATCAAAGAAAATGAGAACTATATAAAACAGCTATGGAGGAAACTCAGTGAGATTCACGAATTAGCACGAGACAAAATTAATTTACAATCAGAAAAGACGAAGCCATGATGCGTTAAAAGAGCACGACACGTTAAATATTCTCAAGGTCAAAAGGTTTGGATTTGCAATCCTCGAAGAACCAAAAGAGAATCACCGAAACTCCAATCGAATTGGATGGGACCTTGGGAAGTTGTGAAGAAAATCAATGTTGTTTATTGTATTCGTCGTTCACCAAGACACAAAGCCAAGATTGTCAACATCAATGGACTTAGAAGTTACACCGAAAGAGAGACCTATATATGAAGACTGCTCTGCACACGGCTCTTTTGAGTCATGGATTTTCCCGTGAACGTGAAGATGAATATCTGAGCAGAGACTTGAAGTGAGGTTCCATGGCACGTCAACTCCCCAGTCTTGTCCGAAAACTGAATTTGAAGAGAATTCAACCTCTGGAAGTTTGGATTCAACTAATAGAAATTGATTTGTTAAGAAAAGGGTCCGTCATTTATTCCTGAAAGTGATGATTGGAGTCTGTACCTGGAAGCGCTACTCGGTAACTTGACGCCTAATATGGGTGAAGGTAGAGGACGTTCGTGTGCTCTTGGAAGTCATCATTGGAAGTAAGAAGAGAATCAGCTTGTTTGAAGAATTCAAGTGAAGAATTCAACCCTGACGAATTCGAGAGAAGAATTCAGGTAGACGAGACCTAAAATTGTCAGGACGACAATCTGAAAGAAGGGGGAGTAATGTTGTGATCGAGCCAAGCATGCAGTTAGAACAACATGAATCGCCGCGCCGGACAACGACTGTTAACCCCGAAAAACAGCAGTTTGATGTTGACAGTTAAAGGAGAATAGTCGTGTTTAAACTTTTATTTGGTTATGCGAATAAAGTCTGAGTTTTGCGTTCTGTTTTGTAAATAGTGAGTTTTCATTTAACTACCCCGAACTCGGACGTAACAATATTAATACAGTTCAGGATATGAACTTGTCGGACGTTGAGATTCATGATAACGTGTTCATCCCCTTTGAGGACACTGTAACCAACCTCGACGTTGTTATGGATTTTAAGTTAACATGGAAACCGCAGGTGGATGCAATTAGCCAAAAGGTTAACAGAGCCCTATATGTACTTAAATAATTTAGATCATGCACCACCGAGGCGTTACGTAAGCAGCTCGTGGCCGCTCTGGTTCTTTTAATCTTGACTATTGCTTTCTGATTTATCTTGATGTATCAAGTGAACTTTAAACTCGGCTTCAAAGATTGCAAAATTCTTGTGTGAGATTAATTCATGGTGTTAGAAAGGATGAGCGTATCACTCCCTATAGGAGAAAACTGGGTTGGTTAGATGTTGATGCAAGAAGGATGTACTTTACGGGGATGATGCTCTGTAAAGATGTCGTCATGGGGCAGCCACCGTACCTCGCGGCCCTATTTGAAATGAACCGGGTCAAGCCTTCCGATAGGGACCCAAAGGAACTTTTAATTCCAGGGTCGCGTACTGACGCTGGACTTAAATCATTCAGAGCCCAAGATGTTGGCCTCTGGTATTCGCTACCTAGAAGTATTAGATACCTTCCGTCTTTAAGTAAATTTAAGGTGGCGTTACGTAGGTATATTTACGAGGAGAATAGCAAAAAGGCTTGTGATGCCGATAGAGTATTACGTTTCTTTGTGTAGTATATAAAATTAGAAAATCAAATTTTTATAAAGATGTGAAACCTGTAACGAAATCTGTGATGAATTATGATAATGACCTAAGATAATGATGTGTAATTTATGACTATGTACATAATTATTTGACAAGTGAAAAAATAAATCTTTATCTATCTATCTATCGATTCCTAATCTAGAGATAATATGTTGATTTACCTAGTGTTAAATGCAGTGAACTTAGTTTTCGCGCGCATGATTGCGCGTAGTATTTCGTGGCTAGAGTTGCGGATAACCCATGGCGATGCGCGAGGCGTGTGTTTCCTCCCCGATGCAACAGCATTCACGCTACACATTAGGGGAGCATATTAGTTACCGCTAATGCTTACCCCAACATTGTTGTTGCTAATTCTAACCTATCGTCATCAATATTTACAAACTTACTACTAACCTTAATACTAACGGAATTAGTTAAATTACGCACCTGTTCTTCGAGTATTTTGATCTACTCAGCCATAGTCGTACATTTATAATTTAACGATGCACGGCTATATTCAAGTTCCACCAGCTTTGCATCCTGATGGGCAAGTTTGGTCTCCTGGGCGGTTAACTTATTATTTAAGGTTTTAAAATCCAATATTAATGATGGTAATATCTTCAATCCCTCAAAACCATCATCAAATTAAGCCGTCAAGGAGGTCACTTCTTTTGCCACGGCTGAGAGGCTATCAACATACCTTTCGAGCTTGCGTATCGTGACCCTATTACTCTTGCCTGTTGCATTGATGACATCCGGATTGTTTTCATCGAAGATGTCATCTGGTCTGCTGGTGGTCTCCAATGCGATGTTGGTATTTTTCAGCTGCAGCGCCGACGACAGCGAGACTTCATTATCAGAAATCTTCTTTTTGTCGCCCGTAAGCTGCTCCTCTACTAATTTGGATTGTTTCCTAGACAATCTTGAGCTCTCATTTAGGCTTTTTCGAGGTTTACGCAAGAGAAGCATTTCAGTGCAGTCATTCCACGTGTTTTAGGGACAACAGTCATGCATTTTGCATGACATTTTTGAACATGAACAGTATTTTATTAGTTTTCCAGCATTGTACGGTATTTCTTGACAAGTAGCACATGCTTCCTGTTCAAACGTCTGCTGTCCTCTGGCGGAAGATTTTGACATCGACAGCTGTTTGAGATGTGCAGACAGATAAAAGTTTGTGTCCCGCACACGCACTGACAAAGGCGAGATATGCGGCAGCAGATGATCGCAAAGTCAGTGCCGCTAAGAGTACATGTATGCTGTACCACCCCGCCACTCCAAGTCCTTATGGGCATTGTCTGCATGTGTCGGATACTGCGTATGATTTTTCACTATGATCGATATTCTTACTACTAAAGAAGACTCTTAGTGGGTGTACGTGTACGTGTGCGAGATGATCATCTGGGATGTGGTCACGATGTCCCGGATACTGCCTATAATTTTCCACTTTCCTGCAAGGCAGGCGCTGGATGTTGGGATTTAAAGGTTCCCACCTCGATTTCAAAGTTATTTAAGTGCATTTATACACTTTTTAAATAAATTTGGTAAAATAATGTCAAATTTTAACAAAAAATGGGCATTATATAAAAATTGGCAAACGTAAATTAATCTAAATATAGAAGCTGATCCAGTCTCCATATTGTGCAAGTTTCCTAGTACCTTAAATAGCTCATGTCATAGTTTGATGTAACTTACTGTCGGTAGTTTACGTTATGGATACTTATAAATAATTTTAGTTAAAAGCTGATAACAAAACCTTTATTTTGAGTGGTCGCAGCATTTTTTAAGTTGTTTGGATAATAAGTTATGTTCATTTTAATATTATGAAAATTCTCAAGTGGTAAATTTCGGATTACTTTGTAGAGCCGTATTTTGCATTGTCCGAATTTACTACCTAAAATATTTCGTAATATTAAAAAAAAGCATCTCTTTTGATCCAAATAATTTCAGAAATACTGCGACGACTCAAATTAAAGGTCTTGTTACCAGCTTCTAACTAAAATTTTGTACAAGTATCCATGACTTAAACTACCGGAAGTAAATTACATCAATCGATCACATAAACCATTTAAGATGCTAGAATAATTGCACAATATTGAGTCTGGAACAGATTCTATATTTAGATTTATTTATGTTTGAAAATTTTTAAGTATTTTCTGTTAGGAACAAAGATGTAAGAAAATTTTAGATTTTGAAAAATCGTCGAAAATTAGAGTCTTGAAAAATGTTCAAGCCTGTCTTTTGTTAATATTTGACGCACATGGCTCTTCACTTGAAAAAAAAATGTTTTGATATAGGGGATGTGGTTGACTTTCCATTTTAGTAACATAGTAAATTACTCAAAATATTTGGCCTTGATTTATAACATTAGAATAATTTTTTTACAAAATTTATTAAAAAAAGTGTATAAATGCACTTAAACAACTTTGAAATCGACGTAGGAACTTTCAATCCCAACGTCCAGCGCCTGCTTTGCAGGAGAGTTATTTTCTTCACATTTGTAAACTTTTGAAAGGGTTATAAGAAGGAAAATCGACACTTTGAAAATTTTGCATTAAATAAAATGCTGAATTTGTTTGTAATCTACTTTAGATATCACCAGTAGATGTCGCTGTAATATGCCTTTACATTTAATATACTTTAGCGGTATCAAATAAGTCTAGTAGTCACTTTTGATGTGACAACATGTTGATAAATTATTAATTACATTCGAGGGTCTTGGTCATATCAGTTCGAGGCATAACAATGTTTTGACTTACACACAGAGATCTACATAAAATTGTTATACCGGAAATTTTCCCGATTAGATTTTAAAAACCGATCTATTGGTAATATTGATTGAACTCGTTACATTATGCACGATTAGATAGATCTCTAAAAGTTCTTTTCCCCCTTTCGACCCCCCCCCAATATAATCCATGTTTGCATATCTCTCGCTGCTTTCGAGATATCGACAGAAACAGATATTTTTAAGATTGCAATATTGCAGCAATCTTTCTATGATATTGCATTACGATATATCATATTGTAACATTTCAGTAATATTCTTGTAACACTGCGCGATGATAAACTACAATGCAAGATTGCTGCAATAATTCGACAATATTAAATGGTAATAAATTACATCGTAATATACGCATTACATTACTGCAACATTGTTATGTGACATATCACATTGCAATATTACAAGTTCACAGGTTGACATCTCTGGACGCATGTTATATTAATATTTCCAAAATATTTCTATAATATTTCACTCTGACAAATCACATTAAATGTATGCGAAATATCCTCTAATATTACAATGTAACATATAACATGGAATTATTATAGTCATATTCCTGCTAATTACAGGGTGACATTTCGCGATGCAGCTCTCATTAATACTGCCGTAATATTTGTACAATATTACACTGATACACATCACACCGAAATATACACGAAATATCCCGTAATATTGTTAAGTGACGTATTACGTTAATATATTACAGCTATATTCCTGCAAGATTAAAGAATGACATTCCTGGGCGCATTTCAAACTAGTAAGAAAGATAATATTTTAACTTTACTATTTTATTTTACCAGAAACCTTGATTAATTGTAAAAATGTATTAATAATGTAGTTGACCAAGGTTTATGTAAAAACAAATCGAGACAATTCGATTATTGTCATAGTACATTATTTGAATGCCAATTTTCTCAAGACTGCAACTAGATATCGCTTTGGTGTTTTCTCGCAAGTGCTATGATCCGTCTTTAGTTACTATATAAGGACGGTTCAATCATTACGATAATGTGTGTCATCTCGAAGCTGCTGCGTAAGTAATTATCACAGCGCTTTAGAGAAGACAAACATCTCCAAAGCGCTGTGGTAGGTATGCTGAGGTGACGTTACACCGTCATGCGCGGCATGCGCGAGGAGGAGACAAACTTCTCCAAAGTGTAGCTAAGCATACGGAGGGAAGGTGAGTTACACAGTACCAACCATCGTCTTCCCCACCTACAACGAGAATCTGAATAACCCCTCTCTTCCCTCCGCGCATGGTACTGTAACGCACTTTCTCATTTGCACGCCAGACAGAGCTTAGCCGACTGCAGCTACTGTTTCTCTCTCTCTCTCTCTTTCTCTCTCTCTCTTTCATTCTTTTATATATATATATATATATTTATCGCGGTGAGCGGCTGCTGGGGAGAGATAGATAGATAGATATTTATTTATTTGCATGAATATACAAAAGAATGAGAGAGAGAGAGAGAAAGAGGAGATCCAAACCGAAACCAAATGATAATCATAATACATACACAGATACGCATATACACATAATATTGTAATAAAGGTTAGAGTTACAGTAAAAGACGATGAAAATAAAAGTCGGAGATCAGTAATCGAACTCGAAACGCTTGGGTGACAGTCCACCACTTAAACTAGGAGGCTACCGACGAATTGGATTCTTCTACTCATTCTAATTATAATTTGCAGCGATAATGTTGGTAAGAAAAGGAACCTGATATGCACCGTCTTACGTCGGTATCGCACGCCACAACTGCGACTGTCATTCCTTACACAACGATACTGTTCCACATGGATTATTTAACTTAAAAGAATCAACTTTTATATTATTATTTTTAATATAAAAGTTGTCGATGCAAGTGTATCCTTCGTTGTCAAATAACGGCCTAGTTATGCCTATAAAATAGGGAGTATATTTCCACTCCAAAAAGTTATTTATAAATTATTGGTTAATAATATTATCACTTAATTATTTTCTACTGAAATTTTTTCGCAAAATATCAATGTTAAAGTCTTCTACTATACAATGGTTTTTCGCATTTGCCTGATATTTCAAATATGTTTTCATACTAAGCATGATTTCTGTTTTTGGCACATCATGGCATCTATAAATTGCCGAAATTCTGAATGACTCTCCGCTCATCAATTTAATATCAGTACTTACAATACTCAACCTATCATAAACTTTAATTTTAGTAGTTTCAAATATGTTTTATTTAATGTACATTACTACTCCATCTGCTTTATTCATTCTACTTTCATTGTAGTAACTTTTGTATCCATTTAAACGATAACATTATGGATATTGTGAGATCCAAGTTTTTGTACATATTATGACACAAGGCTTTCTTAATAGAACTCAATAAAAGTTTCCAATTTTTCGAAGTTTGCATTAAGACTTCTTATATTTACACATGAAATCAAATTCAGGTTCTTCTCTTACCGACATTATCGCTGTAAAGTATAACTAGAATGAGTAGAAGTATGGAATTCGTCGGTAGCCTCGTGGTTTAAGTGAGGTCTATACATTTTTGAGATATCGGTTATCGATTGTCAAAAAATATATGATGGGCAAAATCTTAATACATTGTTGGCAAAGGTTTATATTTAGCTACAAAAAACTGTAATCCTACAATGTCATGGTTTTATTCATTTTTTAAATCTCCATTATCGGTTGTCGAAAAACGAGGGATAAAATATCTAAATTTACGATTTTCAATGGTTTAGTTGTAACAACCAAAAAGTGTAATTCCGTTAGCCAATCAAACAGTAAATTTTTGAGATAACGAATATCGATTGTAAAAAAGTAGATAATGAAAGAAATCTTAGTTCATTATTTGAAACGACTTTGACACAAAGTCGTACGGCGAAATAAGAACAGAAGATGAAACTTAAAATAAATTATAAAGAAATTATAAAAATTGTACAATAAATACTCGAATATAATAATTCAACAATTTTTCACTATAGTCTATTAACGAATAAGATAGGAAAAGAAGAGCGCAATTAAAATATTTGGCCTTATCTTTCGTGCGAGCCATATTTGTCGCGAGTCGGTTTCACTACTCAAACTTACGAAGCACAGTCTTATCAGTGGAAAAGTAGAGATGAATCGAGGAGTCCAGTCGTACACTCGCTGCTGCTACTGTGTTATACATCTTATACATCTTATACATCTTTTGTGCCGCTACAGTGCCTTCATGCTGTTTCCTGCAGTTTTTCGGCAACGACCTGGCTTAAGCTACCCGACCGAGTGTTATCTCAACTGGAATTCATGGATCGCACCTCCACGACTTGAAAAACTGCAGTGCCTACAGCCTAAAATTTTTCAAAGTTAGTTTTGGTGTTAAGTGGGAGACAGCATTTGCGCAGCAGCTGGGAATCGGTATACAGACACGTTTCTTTCTTTTAAATTGTATCTGTCTTCTGATTGGTTGTTTTCGGGCTAGAGTCACTTAGTGTGACTAAGTTCTGGAAAAGAAGACTATACCTATACTCCACACCATTAAACTCCTTCTACATCATCCTGTTATCAGTTTCAGGTCACATCTACATGATCGGTCTGGAGTTTCAAGCTTTCGGTCTCTTTCTGCATTGCCGATCTAGAGTACTATACATCATCATAAGCCCCTTCATCATCATTATGCTACTGGCTTCAGGATTCTTCCTCATCAACGGCCTGTAATTTCGACCTTTAAGGGCCCCCCCCCCTTAAAGGTCGAAATTACAGGCCGTTGATGAGGAAGAATCCTCAAGGAGGATTCCCTGAGGAAGGGGGGGGGGGCGATCCTGCTTTAGAAGGTCAAAAAATCGATTTTTTGTATTCACTAAATCTATGCCAAATGTATCCAAGAATATATTCCCAAAGTTCTAGAGGCAAATTCTAAGCATTTCCGAAGATATATAAGCCGAAGCGGTACGGCGTCGAGCAGATGTACGAGCGTTCGGCCCGCCTTGAGAGCGCGCTCCTTTCCTCACTCTTCTAATCCAAATTTCTTACCTGGGAAAGGTTCAAAGATCTTTCGGGACAATGTTTTGAAATTGTAGTGAGCATTATAGCTATAAATATATATAGGTATACTAACTGTTCTGGAGTATAACGGTTTCTCTCTCTCTCTTTCTCTCTACGTTTATACATATTTCTACCTTGCTCGGTCAATGGTTAGTTTTACTGTGATTCTCGACGAGTAATCATCGAAAGAAAATCATGTCAAGCTATCCTAATAGTGATCGTCCGAGTGATGCAAAACGTCGGAAACGTAGATTTCAAGGAAATCAATTTACAAGTAATTCGGACGAGTCGGAGTTAGATACAAGTAGTAGTAGGAGAAAATTATCAACTGCGAGTACCGACGATATAATTGTGCATCCACTTCCCTATTATAGAATAATAGAATTTTTTACAGTTTTAAATGCTCTTACTGATATAATAATATGCAGATAGTGCAAAAAATGTTCAAAATGGTAGATCCGAAATACACTTAAAAGTTTCCGGCGACGGATGATGGAAAATGGTGGCTATACGTCATTTATCGGTTTAACAACTCTCATTGGTTATTACTCTGGCAAACTCATCGACTTTATTGTTAAAAGTGCATACTGTCAGTCATGTGCCTCAAAAAGCATCATTGAACGAGGACGAATTTGAAGAATGGTACGAAAATCATAAGCAGTCATGCACATCAAATCACGAAGGTTCGGCGGGGAAGATGGAGGTGAATTCAATCGTAAAAATGTTTTCGAGATCTGATGAAAAATGTTGTATACAATGTACGAATTATATCGGCGACGGTGACTCTAAAAATTTTACTGGTATTTTGAACATAAATCCATACGGTGAGGAGTACCCTGTTACCAAAAATGAGTGCGTGGGAGACGTACAAAAACGTCTGGGTGCACAACTCCGTAATAAGGAAAAGCGAGAGAAGCTTGGATGCAAAAAGCACCTGACGGATGGCATCATCAAGAAGCTTACCATTTATTATGGTTTAGCTATCCGAAGGAATATAGATTCTGTAGAAAATATGAAAAAAGCGATAATCGCTACTTTAGATGATTATAGTTCTACAGATGATTTTCATCGGCACGAAAACTGTCTTTCAGGCGCTGACAGCTGGTGCGAATGGCGTAAGGCTGAGACTATGAACTCACTGGCTTCATAAAAACATCTTGACAGATTGATTCAAGAGGATATCGAGTCGCACATTCGTCCTATTTACGAAGAGCTGTCCAAGGACGAACTTCTAACGCGGTGCTTAGGTGGTGACACGCAGAATCCGAACGAATCGTTCAATGCTATAGTCTGGCGCATGAATCCCAAACATCTGCATTTTGGCCAAAAGATAGTGGAAATATCCGTGGTTATGGCTGCAAGCATATTTAACGAGGGCTATTCTGCAGTTTTGAAGACCATGCAGCTACTCGACCTCAAAATCGGACAGCAATGCAAAATGTTTGCGAATAACATCGTCAAGCAACGCATCAAAAGGCAGAACAGGTGCCAATCCTTATCGAGTAACGAAGCTCGCACAGGCAGACGATTGGAACAAATCCATCAAAACCAGTTTTATGAAGAAGCAGAAAGGCTATATGGAGCAGGAATAGCTGATTAGTCGATTATTACTGTAAGTAATCAAAAATTGATACTTTTTCCTATCGAAAACTTTGAAACGCGATTTCTAGAGTTTTCGTTTTTACGATTTTTTAAATTTGCGGGAAAGATTGCAAGAAAATTACGATCAATACGATGGATTGAAACAAATGAAAGTTTTTTATGTTCAGAATTAAATTATGTTCTAGTTATACCTAAAAATTGTTAAAAAAGTTTGTTTAAAAATTTTTTATAGTACGTTGAGGTGATTTTTTTCTTCTAAAAACGTGTTTTTTTCAAACTTGCTAAAAATATATAATTTTGCAATTTTTTCGGGTTTTTATAGCTAAGACTAGAAAGAAAACATATGAAAATTATAAATTTCTGTTTAATTTCTATTTTAAACAAGCATTACGAGCTCTGCTTTTCCCGCAGCTGAAATACGTCAATAACGAGGCTTTGTGCAAATATGTACATAAAATATTTATATATATATATATATATATATATATATATATATATTAATATTTTTGCATAAACGCAATGATTATGTATTTTAGAAATATACTTAAAAATATACCAAAAAGTTTGCTATGGTTAGTTATTCCTTTCTGTCCTAAAAAGATCCCCGAAAACAGCGTTTTTTAGGCCTTCTAAAGTAGGACCCCACTTAAGCCTCATCTGCACAGCTGATCTAAAGTATTTATTTCTTCATCCTTAGGCCATTTGTACAATGCCTACTCAGTATTGGTCTGGTGCATGGAGTATCTATTTGTAGACCTCATTCACGCTGCTAACTTGGAATTTCGATCCTTTGGTTACTTTCACATCGCCCGCTTAAACTGGAATCGGAATTTTCATCATTAGGGCTCTTCTAGGCCTGTCTCGCAATTGTTCCATTGACTTGTGCAAGCTGCCTCAAGGCAACACGCAACACCGACGTGCTTATCAAATACTCTAGATGCACGCATAAATGCCACTCTGCTTATATCAAAACTGTGCAGAAAACAAGTAGTAGCACTGCTCTTAAATGTGTCCATTGCATAAACATCAGAAACAGAGCCAACACGAGCATTAAGCAGTCGACCAAAAGTCACACTAGCATGGAAGAGAGAGAGGAAAACAACAGTAGAAGGGGCAACGACAATAAGTCCCACGATAAACAAAAAACATACGCGTACATCGTCGGAGCCGGAACCTCAGCAGATCAGTACATAGGCGGCTTTTATTACCAAAAACTCTTCGCCGAAACTGCCGTTTCTCACTCCTGTACCTCGGTCTCTCGAGCACGAAAACCAGCGCGGTAGAGATGATAATTGCTTTATCACCCAGCCATCCGGGGGAGAAGAATGACACACTCACCGAACAGAGCGGCTACGCGTGTCTGCCACTACACGCCTATACACCATCCAGCACAGGATCAAGACGAGCTGCAGCTGAGCAAGGGCAACTGTCTACTGGTAGCACCAGCACTACGAAGAACTCGACCATCAGCGGGGCTAACAACAGTACAACCGGCAACGGAAACAAGAGCTGCGACATGGACTATATCTTCGAGGAAGCCAACAATAATAACTCCACGTATGTGTACACCACCGGAGAAGATAGTAAGGTTACGATAGCGAAACTGGAGAAATACGTTGACTAGGATGAATCAGGATCCCGACATTCTAAAAATTGTTCCAGCACTATTAGCAGATATTCGAGACCTGAGTGATAGATTATCCGCCATGGAAGACATGTTTTCTTTGCAAAATTCCATACTAGAGGAGTATGCGAGTAGCCACACCTTGGTTAAAGAAAATGCAGTCATGTTTCAGAGGATTCGTGCTCTTAAAGCCAAACTAGATTTAAGTAATAATAATATTAGAAATAAAGTTATTGCTGTAAATAATTATCATAATAATAGGAATCATAAGAATAACTATAATAATAACAATAATGTGACTTATAACGTGGACGGCAATAACAACGACCGCCACGTAAATAATTTGCGTGTTATCGAACACTCAGTCCTGCCAAGCGACTTTCCATTAACAGGAACCACCACTGGAGGGTTTGGAACACAAGGTTGCAGTCGGAAAACTCGGGAACTTGGAAGCAAGCATGACGGTATTTCAGGTCGAAATAAGTATCGTTGTCCGACTAACGGGATGGATTGTGATGCAGTATCAGCGGAAATAATTATTTCCAATATATTCGAAGGTGAAGAACAGCAGCGTGGGGATGTAGTCCATGCTGTACTTACCACAATTCCACCGTCCATTGCGATGGATGATATTGTGTCAAAACGCTTGGAATCGGAAAGACAAATCATGACTGGCTCTCGTGCAAAAACAAATGCGAACGCGAATCCGAACGATTTTGAGTGTCATCGATCACCTTGGGTAGACTCCTTCTCTCGTCCCAAATTAGTGTCAGAAGTTATGCGGGCGAAACGTAGGTTTAAAGTATTTCACATGAGAATTATCAACGTAATGCCTGTAGATAAGGAAACGAGTAATAGCTCATTTAAAAGTAAAATATTTATTAATGAATTTTTAAATAAAGAATATTCTTTCAGTTCAAAATCTGAAAGAGATTGCGCGTGGACTAAGCTTTAAATAAATTTGGCATAGGAGTGGTCAGTTCCTGGTGAAGACGCGAGACGGTGAATTGTTACATGAGATAACCTCGGCTGCAGATCTTCATGCGCTATCTGTGGCCTATAACGCTAAAAATGACAGCGCTAACGCGGCGGATACACAGGATAATAATCATCCTACCATAGCAATCCCAGCTTCTTCAAATGCACCGGTCTTAATCTCTAACAGTCAGACGTGACTAGGCGGAGATATATTGAGAGATGTAGACGGTAGGGGGCTGCGGTCTGGTTTTCTTAATGCTACTTCATTTAGTAAGCATTTTGGGATGTTCTAGCAATTCCTAGAAACTGCTTGTCCCTTCTATCACCTTTTTGGCATGGCTGAGATGCGTTTCGGAGACGATGACGATGTTGACGCTTAGATCAACGGTTGCTCAACACTTAGGCAGGATATGAATAATCGTGAAGGAGGGTTAGTTTTCCGTGTACATACTACTTACGAATGGACGTTGTTGTGTTCCTCAAGCAGAAAACTGGGCAAAGAAAATCCGAAAATTCCCGAGTATTTGATGTATAAAGTCCAGCAAGGCAACCTTCCTCCCATATTCGTAGCCATTATTTATCGACCACCGCAGATCTCACTCACAGTTGACTCGGATCTTATTGATAATCGCGTACCTTTCTCGACAGGTTATGTGCACCGAATCGTAATGGGTGATCTGAACGCGAACATGTTGTCGACATCCAAAGAAGCGAATTTCGTTAAAGAATTAGCATGCGAGTTAAACCTCAAACTAGTTGATCATGGCGCAACTCACCACGTCGGACAAGCTCACACTTGGATTTACGTTATCTTTACTGACGACAATGATGTAGTGCTGGATGCGAAGAACATTACGGCGACCTTTTCTAGTAGGTATAGAATAATTGACGTCACAATTGACATCCGAACATCTAAGCCCCTTGCACTTAACAGCTTTTCGTATAGGGATTTTAAATCTATTAGACAGGCGGAGCTTTTATCCCTCCTTGATGCTTGTAATTGGTCGTTCTTCAGTTGCCCTGGCAAAACATCATGGCAACTATCGAGACACTTCCCCCCTAAAATATTTCAGGCCAAAAGAGAAAGGTCATCCGCCTTGGGTAGGCACTGAATTGAAACATCTATATAATTACCGTGATGCTGTTCGTCGGTGTTATAAGCGGACTCGAGACTTTGGTTTATTGCAGGTGTTCCAGTCTCTCGCTGCTCAAGCAGAACAACGCACAGATGAAGCGTAAGAGGCTTTTATTCTGAGCAGAATTTTTTACGCTTTGATTATACTAAAAAAATTTGTAATGAACTCCGAAACTTAGGTCTCGTATCAAAGGCTAAAGAGGAGTTGCATGGCTTCACACCTGATGAGTTAATTAGAAACTTTGCGAGGATTTGCGTTTCTCAATCTGAGTTCGATGTGGGTTTGGACAACATTTTATCAAGGGTCAGTGATGACGGTTTCACTTTCGTCAAGTCACATTCACAGATATAGTCTTGGCCGTCGCCCATTTCTAATCGCAAGCGAACGGGGAAGATGAAATTTCACAAAGTATCATCGCGAAATACCTCCCAGTTTTAGGCCACCACTTGGCTGCTATTTTCAACTCCTCACTAGCTTCTTGAGTCATTCCTGGAACTTGTAAGAGTGCTCATCTGGTACTTTTTAAGAATACAGCGATTCCATCTGCTATCGCGGACTTTCGTCCCATTGCCCTTTTGAGTTTTCCCTCCAAAGTCCTAGAAAAGATTGTCCATGAGCAAATCTCAGAGTTTATCACATCTAAGAAAATTCTGGACTCACATCAAACCAGCTTTAGGCAATATCATAGTACGCAAACAGCACAGATGAGTCTGTCAAAGGAAAGCCGAGCTGGTATCAACAGCAAGAAACAACTGCTTACCATTCTTCTGGTGTTCGATTTTAGTAAGTCGTTCCACAAATCTCAACCTGTAAATTACTTAGAATGGGTCTTTCCAGGTCCGTGGTCCTGTGGATCAAATCATATATCACAGGCCGTAACCAGTGAGTGGTTACAAAATTCAATGGTGAATTTGATTGGCTCGCTAACAATCTTGGTGTACCACAGGGCTCGGTTCTGGGGCCCCTTCTGTTTAATCTGTACATTAAATAATCTTCGAGATATACTGGATATTTCCAAGGGCCCTAAGAGCGAATTATCGGATGGTGTCGAGCATTTGCTATATGCTGCCGACCTTCAAATCTATACCCAGGTAACCAGACATAATCTTCGTGAGGGTATAGCTCGCTTGTCGGCTGTAGCGCGAGCAGTGTCGTCATGCGCTTCAGAGACTGCTCTGTACCTTAATGTCAATAAAACAAAGGCTATTATTTTTTGTTCAGGCTACAACATCAACAGGTTGCAGGACCTGCGTGTACCTGGCATTGAGGTACAGGTTAACGTTTTCATTCCCTTTTTCGATACAGTTATCAACCTCTGTATTGTGATGGATTCTAAATTAACATGGAAACCGACGGTGGATGCCATTAGCCGAAAGGTTAATAGAGCCTCATATGGTCTCAGATCATTTATATCCTACACAACTGAGGTGTTACATATACAGTTTGCAAATGCTCTTGTTGTCTCTCACTTAGATTATCGCTCTCTTATGTACCCAAACGTATCAGGTGAGCTTCAGACCCATTTTTGAGACACCAAATACATTTGTGGTGTTAGAAAGGATGAACATATCTCTTTTTACAGGAGGAAACTGGGTAGGTTAACTTTGCAGCCAAAAAGGGAGTACTTTATGGCGGTACTACTTTATAAAGCAGTTGTTACGGTACAACCTCCGTACCTTACTGCTCTTTTTAAGCAAAACCAATTTTGAACCTCCAGTCGAAATCCCAAGGAAATTTGAATTCCAGAGTCGCGTATTGATGTTGGCCTGAACTCATTCAGACCCCATTGTGCTCGCCTCTGGAACTCGCTCCGTCATTCAAGAGATTTAAAATGGCAATTCGGAGGCACATTCTTTAAAGTCGCAATGCACAACATGCCTGTGATGAAGACTAACTGTGTTATACCATCTAGTATTAAATTAGTTTTAAGTTTTATAATTTGACGTGATAGTTATAACCAAAATTCTGCAATTTTCAACTAATGTGATGAAATATCGCGACAAATCGTAATATGGATGTGATATGAATAATTTAATGTATCAAAACTGTATGTATATTGATTAGAAGGTGATTGTCGTTGAGTTGTTCACAGCGACACAAGAGAAGAAGATGCAGCTGCACGAATATTACGTGATGAAGAAAGAATGCCACGTTCAATTTTTGCATAGTCTTTTTAGTGGGAAATACTATCGATGACTGTGAGTGATGACTGATCTTAGGTAAGCCGATATCCTACACAGCTGCAGAAAAGACTGCACGTACACTCTTGCCGATGAGATCATTCTTTGCTCAAGACAATGTTGTATTGACTGAGAGTCGCTAATATGCTTTCGCCGCGAGCATACATCATCGTTATTTATGATTGTTATGTGTATCCTGTGTGAATTAAAAAATTTAACCTGAGTATATCGTGAATACAATCTAGTCTAGCGCACAATTTTCGTCGTCATCGATGACTGTTCTAAACGCGCACGTGCGTGTGTGTATGCCACTGTATACTGACTGTGCTCGAGTGCACACGTCACATAGGTACAGTCTCTCATGTGATTACGATTTCTAGATGTGGTATTCCAGTAAACTTAGTGGGGTCCATAAAAGACACGACACATCCGGGCAATATGGACAATGTTAAAAATCGATAAATTTGCTCATATAATGTCATTTAACAGTGATTGGGGTAATAATAAGAAGTATGATGGGACGAAATGTACCGTGGCTTAAGGGGGGGGGGGCTTTAATGGCTTAAAAAAATCGATATTTTTTGTCTTAAATCTATTCCAAAACGATCCAAGAATATGTGTTCAAAATTTCAGAAGCTTATTCGACATATTTCCAAAGCTAGAGCAGTTTTAGTGGCCGAGCATCGAGCAGGTGCGAATGCTCGGGCAGACCCGAGCGCGCGCGCTCCGCCCCTCGATGTATTCTATTATTCGACTATACTCGTATATACCTGAAAAGGTCCAACCATCCTTTGAAACATTATTTGGAGTTTCTAGAAGGTCTATGTTGAGTAGTAGTAGGGAGAACGGTATACAATATAACGGTATACTATACCTCTCGGCATCGCCTTCTACACTGCTGTTTGTAGCGTCAGCTTTCAGTTCCACTTTTGATTTTGCCGAGTACACATCGGAATATCAAGCTGCCCGAAAGGTGATCGATCTAAAAGACAGCGTGCTACAGAACCGCGAAAGCGAAAATTTCACGGCAATCGTTTTACAAGTGTTTCATCGGACGACGGAGACTTACACACGAGCCGCAGTGAGCAGAAGTTAACGACAGCAAGCAGCGATGATGTCATTATTCATTCTGCGCACTGTTACCGCATTATTGAATTTATATCTGTGTTTCTCGCCATTTCAATTGTTCAATTCGATTGTGTGGCGCCTAAGTCCGAAACATTCGAATTCCGGCTATAAAATCGTCGAAATTGCAGCATATATGGCTGCAGGCATTTTTAACGAGGGCTACTCTGCTGTACTTTCCACCATACAGCTCCTCAAATCATCATCGGGCAGCAGTGCAAAAATTTTGCTGACGCCGTCGATGCTGAGCGCATAACGCGGGAGAACCGGTGCGCATCATTTTCTAGCAAGAAGGCTCGTACAGCCCGAAGATTGGAAACCCTCAGCCAAAACGAGTTTTTTGAAGAAGAGGAAGGACTAATATATGGCCCAGAGATAGCTGATTAACCTCTAATTACTGTAAGTACCCAAAAACTTATATTTTTTTGGACCGAAAACTTTAAAGCGCGTTTTCTCGAGTTTTCATTTTTACGATTTTTAGAAATCGGTGCCGGTGATAGCAAAAAGAATATACGTCCGACCGAAAAAAATGAATGTGATCTAGCTTCAGTATTAAATTATCTTCTATTTAAACTAAAAAAGTTGGACAAAATTATTATTTAAACTACTTTTTTTGCAACTTAAAGTGAATTTTTTTTTCAAAAAAGTGAATTTTTTTTTCAAAAAGTGAATTGTTTTTTCAAAAAAGTGATTTTTTTTTAAAAAGTGAATTTTTTTTTCAAAAAAGTGAATTTTTTTTTCCAAAAAGGAATTTATTTTTTTTTTCAAAAAAGTGATTTTTTTTTAAATTTGAAAAAAATTGGAATTTGACAACTTCTTCGGTATTTTTTGAGTTCATATAGAAAATAAACTTAAAAAAATTTTAAAAAATTTTGTCTCGTATGTTTCAGACGCACCGCACGACCTCCATCACCGGCACCGATTAGAAAATGCAGACTCCAGGCGCTCCGGCAAAATGGTCATAACTTGAAGAAATTTTAATATTTTTTAATAACAAAAATTGTTTTTTAAAGCTAAAATATAGTATATTATGTTCTCAAAATTTCGTCTTCCTCATTCACTTCCTTCCCTTTCAAATAAATTGCTGAAAAAACGCCTTTTTTCGGCACTTAAAGCAGACTCCCTCCTTAAATGTATAGATTTGTGTACGTAACGTTATTTTATAATTATTGGGATAATATAAGTCACTATAAGGTAATAGAGGACATGGTGAAGCAGATGGACCATGGCTGAAATCAAGAAATTTGTGTATTTAACGGTTTTTTATAATGATTGGGATAATATGGGTCACTATATGTAATATGGGACGTTAAGGTGGTCCAAAAAACTCAAAGTATCCATTTTCCGTCTTATAACGCATTCAAAAGTTGACAAATGTGACAACAATAATTCTCCTGCAAGGCAGGCGCTAGACGTCGAGGTTTAAACGTTTCTACCTCGATTTCAAAGTTTTTTAAGTGGATTTGTGCACTTTTTAAAATAAGTTTGGTAAAAAAATGATTAAACCTTTATAAATCAAGGCAAAAATATTTTAGTAATTTGCCATATCATTAAAATAGAAAGTCAACCACATCTGCGAAATAATACCTTCATTTTAAAAGAAGAGCCTTAAGCGTCAGTTTATGTTATAGTTTGATGTAAGTTACTTCCGGTAGTTTACGTTATGGTAACAATTTTATTATAATTTTGGTTAAAAGCTGATAACAAGACCTTCAATTTGAGTTGTCGCAGCGTTTCTGAAGTTATTTGGATCAAAAGTTATGCTTTTTTTAATATTGCGAAAAATCTTAGGTAGTAAATTGGGACAATGCAAGATACGGTCGTACAACGTGATCTCCAATTTACCACCTAAGAATTTTAATAATATTAAGAGATGCTTTTCATCCAAATAACTTCAGAAATGCTGCGACCACTTTTATTAAAGGTCATGTTATCAGTTTTTGACTAAAATCATGTATAAACCTTCATAACGTAAACTACCGGAAGTAAATTACATCAAACTATGACATAAGCCGTATAAAATACTAAAAAAAATTGCACAATATTGAGACTGGAACAGTTTCTATATTTAGATATATTTACGTTTGCCAATTTTTATGTAGATTCTATTCAGAGAAAAAGTAAAAAAAATTCGGGTTTTGAAAAATTATCGAAAATTAGAGTCTTGAAAAATGTTCAAAGAAAGTCGGTTTTTTATTAAAATTTGACACTTATGGCTCTTCATTTAAGAAGAAATTTTTTTGATGCCGCAGGTGTGTTTGAGTGTCTATTTTAGTGATATGGTAAGTTACTAAAAAATTTTTGCCTTGATTACAAAGTTTTAATAATTTTTTTTCTAAATTTATTAAAAAAGTACATAAATGCACTTAAAGAACATTGAAATCGAGGTAGGAACCTTTAAATCTCAATTTCAGTTTTATTTTCGGAGCGACGAAGTATACTGAAAGATATCTCTAATATAAATATATTAGGTATATGTATGGAAATATGTGTATTGATTTGAATAATTTTACAACTGCCAATCTCAATGTTTCAATCAAGTTTCAGTCACAGTTTCTTCATTTTCGTTTTGATACGCTTTATAAGTTTAACATTGACAAATACTTTAGTTTGTATGCTTTTGATTATCTGATAATTTCATTATTAAGTTGTACAAATCTTATTTTTAGGTACAACAAAGACGCCTAATACTGAAAACCGCTGTAGCTACTGCTTTTCACTTATTGCAAGAGGATTCTCTCATAAATGCAACTTGAGTTCGCGGTTGAGAAGTCTAACTGAGAGCATTGTGCAGTCAGGTTCAAAGGTTACTGAGCAAGTAGTTTCATCTTTATTGATAAGGAAAATAATCGATGTACAAGAAAGTGAAAAGAAAGAAGGCGAGTCTATCATTGACTAAACATATCACTTTAAGAGGTACAAAACTATTTAGAATTTTTTTCACTACTAAAAAGTAAAACTTCAGCTGAATAACTAATAGTTTAAAGATTTATTAACAAGAATATCGCTGATAACCTCTGAAAAATATTGAAAAATAGAGTTTATTCTATCCTCCACGCGATGATTTTCATTTTGGTCGCAAAATACTCGTAAGAGTTCATAGATATAATATACGCAAAGGTCCGAGACGGGCCAACACTTTTGGGTTCAAGTTCATCCAAGACTATTGTATCAAGAGAAGAAGCTATAAACAAAAATAAAACTTATGTCTAACCTAACTATATGTAATCGCACTACACACGCATGGAATTCCAGAAAGAAATTCGACGCGAAATTCAATTTTTTTTATTTCTTTATTTTACAAACATGTTTTCCTACATAGTAGGAAACGTTGCAGAAACGCTTCTCCAACGTATTTTTGGAAGTTGAGGTACGTTCCCGTTGAAGTTACAAAAACGTTGCATAAACATTGCAGAAACCTTGAAATGTCCGTTCTAGCGTTTTAAAAGAATCCTTGTAGAATCGTTTCTGCGACATTACTATCTACCTCAAAATATCTAGAAACATAGAAGAAACATTAAAAATTGTTGCATAAAATAATAAAAAAACGACAAAACCTTTGGGATTAACCTACTAATTTTGTTGCACCTTCTGGATGGTATATCCTCTGAAATCTTCCAAAGAACAAAATGAGACCTTCAAAGTTAAAATCGGATAACAAATAAAAACGTTTCCAACGTTTTGTCAACTTTTAGTCTTTTAAAAGACTGAAGTTGACGATATATAATTTTACAATAACGGAATGTCGATAAGATTTTTTTTTAATTTGACAAAAACCCCTAGTTTTGTAATATATTGACTTTCATATCATTATGTGAGATTATAAACTGTAGTAAAAAATGTTTGTTTTTATGGCATAAAACTGTTTACTTGCGGCTAGATGGCAAATATTTTTCGTGTTATCAATTATGTGAAGAAATAATATAATTTTTTATAATATAATTATTCCTAATTTAGCTTCAATTTGTAAACTCTATGGAGGTCCCTAAACTGATTGCTATTTATAAATTGTCTTATAAGTATATTACATATTTTGAAAGACATAAATTACAACACGAAATTACTTATTTGTATTAATATTAAACTATATTAGTCGTTACGTTGATTAAAAAAATATTTTTGAAGGTTATTTTCTTGATTAAATTTTGTCCCTATATATTTTCTGTAAACTCCGTTGCATCGAATGTTTCTCTATTAGAGATTGTAACGAAGCGACTTTTCGTCGCTTGTAATGCACACGCTGCCATATGAATTAGGCCGATCTGGAATGGAAATGAACGCATCCCGTCGGGGAAAGATTTACAGCGCCTTTCGCTACATGGGCCTGTCTACGCTACTGGTCATCGTCCCCATCAAGATTTGCCTGAGCAGGGCCGAGTTAAGTTGTTTCTCTTTAACTTCTTAAGTTCTCTACCCATATATAATTCCTGTGAGGCCTTTCGTGTTTTCTAAAATAAGGAGAACAAGCGTCGAGGCGGTTGGCACATCGGCTCGAAAATTATCTACTATCGAACCTGATAACTTTGAAGTAGATGGAGGCTTTGCTTATCGAATTCTGAATTTTTTAACCGTATTTACCGCTATATCACAAGCTGTTGTGTGCAAAAAGTGCAAGTCAGATGTGACTTTCACCGATTGTGGAAAGCGTGGCTTGGGTTTCAAAATTGTTATTTCATGCCAAAACTGTGACAACATTTCTATCCCTTCTTCACCATTCATTGAAAAAGCATACGACATTAATCGTAGAATGATTCTTGCTATGCGACTACTGGGAATAGGATTGAATGGAATAATAAAATTTTGCGCGTTCGTGGAGCTCCTGCGGCCAATTTTTCAATCATTTTACGATAAAGTTGTGCAGAAGATTGCTGTCGATGCAAAGGAGGTTTGTAAGCAGAGTATGAAAAATGCAGCTAAGGAAGAGAAGAAAAAAAGTGATGAAAAAGGAAACACAAGTGGTATTACTGTATCTGGCGATGGTTCGTGGCGCAAACGCGGCTTCACATCCCTTTTCGGATTTGTATCACTTATTGGATGGTGTACTGGCAAAGTGGTCGACATTTTTGTAAAATCTAAATATTGTACGGCATGCGAATTTTGGGAAAAGAAAAATGACACGGATGAGTACAAGGAATGGCTCGAAACCCATGAAAACGAATGCCAATCGAACCATGACGGCTCGGCGGGAAAAATGGAAGTGGATGCCGTTATTGAGATGTTCCAGCGCTCAGAATCTTTACACCAACTTAAATATGCCAATTACGTCGGGGACGGTGATTCAAAAACTTTTAAAGGTATCGTAGACTCGCAGCCTTATGAAAATTTATCAGTAACGAAGAAAGAGTGCATCGACCACGTGCAGAAATGGATGGGTACTCGCCTTCGAAATTTAAAAAAGAAAACTAAAGGTCTCGGAGGAAAGGGCAAGCTCACTGGTAAATTAATCGACGAATTGTCAATTTATTATGGTCTAACAGTACGTAGAAATTATGATTCTATAAAAAATATGCGCAATGAAATCTACGCAACGCTAGACCATAAATTATCGATGAGATAGGAAGAGGTGGAGGCAAATATTAATTTGAATGGCCAAATGTATGGTGCAGGCATCGCATATTAGAGGTAAATAAAAATTATCGATGATTTAAGTGCATGTAAAACTTTAAATGCGTTTTTCTCGAAACCGGTCTTTTCAAACTGGAAGAACAGATTACTCGTAAACTATTGTATAGATTGGATAGAAATTTTTACTGTAGCTTCACAAATAGATTCTCTAAAGAAGTACGTAGCCGTTTTCGATTGAATGTAAATTTTTTTTTATGAACAATTTACATCGGTTTTTCTTTGAGAAAAATCGACTTTTTTTTCAGAAGTGCGCCATTTCTACAAAAATTGAAATATAAAAAAACTCTACGTACTTCCAAAGTTAACGTAATATAGATTAAAAATTTCTTTGGTTTTTTTGTTCCAGGTCTCATACTTTCCGAGAAAAGTGTTCTCCCGTTTGGTGATTTGAGAAAAAGGCTTCTCACGAGATTCGCTATATAGCCGCCATTTTGTATTTAAATGTAAAAAAAAATATATTTTTGTACCTCAATATATGTATAGTAAACCCTCGAAAAATCGTACAAATTAGGCATTTTTTCGGGCCGCTAGAGTGGTGTTACCCCTTAAAGGTACCTGTTTTTTTGTAATGATGCTCAAACATTAATTAGGTATCATTATAGGCTCAAATTTAATTGATATCTGAAATTCTTATTTCTCTTCCCTACCATAATGTGTGCATCTGTGTAGTTGTCTCTCAATTAATAGGAATAAATAGCTCGTGCCGTGTGACCCCATGACCCTCCAGTTGTCCAGTCGAGCCAGTAAAATTACAGTTAATTAAATAAACTCCTTTCCCTCTGCTTCAGGGGCACTGCTGAGCAGATGGGTACTTTTCCTTAAATCAATGTCTGGCGCGCTCTTAAATGCGGCCTTCTGCTGCGATACTACTGTGAAGACTGCTGTAGAGTAGCGATTTCGATTTAATAATCGTCTTTCTATTCACAATTTTATACGTTGCATTATACGCTGGATTTTAGCACCTGTCCCATATACAGAAAAATCGCACGTTATAAGTGACGCCCAGCGTGGTGCTTTGAAACGGCAAATTTCCTTCTAGAAAAATAATATTGTCGTGTCTATAAAATTGTAAAATTTTAAACAGCACTTAATTTGAACTTTTTTTTTTAAAGTTCTTAAAGGCAAACTTTTGTTATAAGAGATGTTGGAACTTCTCTAGCGAGAGACAATTCATGTACTATGCTGGTATAATACAGAAAACCAATATATATTCAATATATGAACGTATCAATATATGTAACTATTTTTCATCCTTATAACATCTGATTCACAATACATACATATGTTCCTTTTTTTAATTTGAAAAATATGAAATATCTACGTATATTATCGCATATTAATATAGAATATATGGTAGTAGTATATTATTGTCAAGAAATTAAACAATAACATCACCAATCATTTAAAATAACACGGTGCCTGTGCGTCATGCAAGATTGCGTCATACGACACCACGCACGAGAAAGCTTAAATGGCCACATCGGACACCGCGTGGTGTTAACTCTCGTTTCGTTGGCATGAAAGAGAGACAGAACGTGACGCTACCACGCCAGAACAGCTCGCTCCGATATATTGTGCGCCATAGCCAGTCGAGCTCGTGCTACGTACACACGCATAACAGTGCCGCGCGCGTAATACTCCTCCGTTCTTCCCGAACTTTTGTCTCGGGCCTCAGATCATGCGTGTGCAGGAGAAGCGTGTAGTACGCATACACAACTGCAGCTGTGTGTCGCAATCTTGATCATCTGCTGCATTGCAGCCTGCTCGAGTTTTGCGTGGTGCCTGAATGTGCTAGTACTCATGCGACTACGAGACTCCGGTGAGCCTAGCGCCCGGAAGATTCTCGCCGCGTAAGAGTGTTATACGCCCAGTTTCTAATCGAAACGTTTGTTACAGTGAGTACCTGAGTACGCGTCGTTGAGCTGACGGTCGTGAACGTCAGTGTGTGTTTTAGTGCTTATGGTACGACTTTGCAGGTTTTTTGGTCATCTATATTATGTTTGCCGAGACATTAGCCAAATACTGGTCGCGTAGCATACATTTCTTTGCTCCTTTCGAGTTTTTTTCTTCATTCGTTTCCTGCGGCGCGACAAGAAATGGACATGGCGGAAGGAAAATTGCGGTTCTTGGGATATTTGACCAGCAGCTGGTGTGATCGACTTGCCGTCGGACCGCTGAACCTTTTCGCTTTTTTTCGGTTTCCTTAGGTTATCAAGCGGCAGGACATAGGAATAGAGCAGTCGCTTTCTGCGCTGATTTCTGCAATTTTACAGAGCGTTAGCACAAAAGTTTTTTTTGCTGTGACTGGGTGAACGTGAAGAGGAATACCTCAGTTGTTTTGCCAGTGCCTAGTGCATTATTACTTTTATAGTAACGGCACCATGCACCAAGGATTTCCTCTGGATCTTCCTTGTATGACAACATCAATTCTTCCTCTGGCATTCTCCTCCTCCACACAACAATAAATCACATACAGCCAATCAGCGAGGCCGTGTATCTCTCTTTGCGCGCATAATTGCGTCCCTGCTGAAAATAGGTTTTTAATATTCATTGAAATACGTAGAGCTGATATTCAATAAATTTGAAAGACCGTTCTTGATCATACTTCTACCTATTAAAGATAATTACAAAACATAGGGGTTATTAGAAACCATTCATGAGTGCTTGATCCACTATTGCTTCCGATGTCTTGCATGAAGGATAGTAGAGCAAAAGAACCTTCATTGAAGACACAGGCTGCCACATAAGCCGCAATCTCAACTATCACAGCGGTTCCGCTCAAGTGCTTTGGTGAGATTTGCCATATGAGTTGGTTCAAACTCTCATTGTTGTTTTGCGTAAAGTCTCCGACACATCGCTCCAGAAGAGCATCTTTGCTTAGATCTTCATAGATAGGTTTGAACGAATCCAATCCATTAGCAGCTGCAGCTTTTTGCCATTCTCACCAGGAGTCCGCGTCGCTCGGACATTTTTCATGCTGTGAATTCTCGTCTGTCGAACTGTAGTAAAAGAACGTTGCCCAGATAGCATTCTTCATATTTTCCACGGAATCAGAGTAACGTCTAATAGCCAAACCGTAGTGTACCGTCAGTTTGTCAATCATCTTAGCCGTAAGCCTCCCTTTACCAGACAGACTTTTTTTATCTTCTTTCCAGCCTTAGTTTCAGTATCTACAACGGTCTTGTTGACTATTTCACGGAGACGTGTGCCCATTCTTTTTTGAACATGTCCTACACATTCTTTCTTCACTATTGAAAAATCATCACCATAAGGTTTAGAATTCACTAATTCGGAGTAAGCTTTAGAGTCACCGTCGCCGATATAGTTGCGATATCGCACACCATTCTGTACCGAACGTTGAAACATGGTTTTGATTGCTTCGACCTCCATGTTTCCAGCTGCACCAGTATGATTTGACTTACATTTTCCAGCATTTACATGGTTTTCATGCCATTCTTCGTATTCGGCAGAATTTAATTTACTTTCCCAAGTTTTACATTCGTGACAGTATGAACTTTTGACAAGAATGTCAAGAACTTTCCCTGAGAAGTAACCGATCAACGATGTGACGCCGAATGAAGATGAGTAGCCTCTTTTTTTCCATGTTCCGTCGCCTGATACCGTGAGTTTGTCAGTATCTTGAGTATTCTTCTCGTCCGCTGTAGCAGATTTTTCTTCTTTTGTAGCAGATAAAAAAAATCGATTCGCTACTTCTCTTTTAGTCGAGCACATATTTTTTATGTAATGATTGTACGTCGGTCTTGATAAAAAGCTATTACACAAATCCATCGAGCCGCAAAACTTATCACAGCCAGAAAATCCAAGGCCTAATATCCTCATCACGAAAGCAAACCAATGATTAACTTCGTAAGCACCGGAGTTTATTCTTTCACTAGATGGAACATTTGTAATCACGGAACAGCTTTCGCACGACACGTTGATATTAAATACTAAAGAGGCCTTCTCGCTTAGTCGAATGGAAATTTACTTTTCCATCACATTTTACACACTTCACTAGCGTAGAAATTGTTGAAAAGACTAATAGAAAATCTATTATCCTATAGTGTTTTTCAAGATCCTCCTTAATTTGATGTTCAACGGTCACTCTTATTTTTTAGCTGACGCACTACTTGTTGAAATGTCTTCTCAATTACGTTTTTGCGACGGTATAATCTTTCTAGATCGATATAACCTCGAACCACTTGATTTTCTATCACACCTTTTAACTTTTTTTGGCATTGTAGCAATAATTTTCCACAAAACTTAACGAAAATGATGCGAAACATTGGAGCGCACGTGTACGTCTGTTCGATAGAAAGTTTGAACTTTAATTAACTTCATCACAAATGTAAAACTAATGAAAATCAATAGTCAAAAGTATGATCAAGAACGGCCTTTAAAATGCATAAGCAATTGTTTTTAATTATTTTCTATTAACTTTTTATAACTTTGAATGACTTTGAAATTTTATTCTTTATAGCTTTCAATAAACTTTTGTTGGTTTTTAAGAATTAAATTCAATGACAATTAATAACATTTTTGCTGATTAAAATTTATTTAGTCGAAAATAATTTTAAGACATAGGAATTCATTGGACGTTATTCAGAAAAAAACAATTCAAATTCATTCATTTAATTGTTTTTTCAACTGTAAGTACGTGTATAAAACTCATTAAAGTTCATCAAAAAGTATACTAAAACTGTTCATTCAAAATAATTAATATTTATTAATTAGAAAATATCATAAAAGTTGATTCAATGTTATTGAAGTTCATTTATCGTTAATAACATTTTTGACGATTCAACTTTATTTAGTTGCAAATAATTTAAATACACAGAAATTCATTGGATATTATTCAGAAAAACACAATTAAAATTCATTCATATAATTGATTTTAATAAAGGTATGCAAGTGCATTAAAGTTTATTGAAATTTATAAAGGTCTATACTGAAATTGAACATTAAAAATTTTTAATATCAATTAATTATAAAAATTCATTAAAGTTGATTCAATATTATTAAAGTTAATTCATGGCTTGATAATTGAAATGTCGATGTTCGTTGGAGTTATAGAAGTTAATTAAAAATTATTGGACTTTAAAAAATTTTAATGAATTTTAAAAACCTATTTTCAGCAGGGGTACCACTGAGCTGCGTAATTCAGTTTATTTAGCGTATGTGATTATGCGGATAATATCCTCATACTTTCTTTTCCTCCTTTTAAGAGCGTAACACAGAGAAATTGACAACCCAAATGCGTAAGTCTCTGCAGTGGCGTGTGGTGTTCATCGAACGTTTTCCTCTTGTTCTGTTCCCAGCGAGCAGTCGCTCGCGACCGTTGACCACCGCCGGGTAGTTCACTCCGTTATCCTTGCCTTTTCAGGCCTCGTATTTACCTAATTCAGAAAACAATTGAATGCACTCTATAGTTATTTAAATCCCTGCATTGAGTGGTCCAACTTTCTATTTTTTGTGGTTTTGTTAAAACCTTAAGAGCCGAGTGGGGAAAAATAACTACCCTATAGTAAACTCTTGGGGTAACTAGAGTTTTTGAATAAATGTGTCCGAGGCACAGGTAGTTTACTTTCTTTCTGAATTTTCATTTAACGTTTTTTTTATTCGTGGCAAATCGGCAGTAATCTTCGTTTCTTTTGCCTCTTTCCGGTATTGGTAATTATTAACCACCAGGAAGCGGAACTCCCTGTTATACCTTGATCTGAATATAGCCCCGGGATTTAGTACGATAAAAATAAGAAGTAACAAGCGTTAGATTCTCTCCGGACAGTGCAACCCCAGTTTACGCCTTTCAAAAGGTTCCTCGCCAACTCCCTCCGGTAGAAACTTGTTATATCCGATCTGCTAGGTTGAATATTTACATTGACTAATCTCCTTTCTTTAGAGAAACATAATTTTCTTTGAATCAATAATTTTTCTTTTCATAAACAAGAAATTAGTAGGATTTCGTCTTATATTCTTTTTTATTAAAAATACGTGTTTCAATAATAACAAACATAATTATTTATCAATTATTTTCAATATTCTTTTTTTATTATGACAGTATTTGTTATTTCTATTTTATTATTATTACCACTTTTCCTCGGATTAGTTTCGATAAATATTAAATATTTTTGCTCTAACGCTTTTCTCTATCTAAAGAAGGGAGACTCAATCGTAGCTCATCCTCGTTTATTTTAGATAGGATCTTTATTCTTTTCCTAACAGCGTGCCTTAGTAGGTCTATTTTTCTTGTATAGCGGGGAAAACCCCTCTGATTCATCAGCATCTTTTTATTTCTTGGCAGGATTTGTAGTTTTTCGCCATTGTGCATTAGCGCATATCGCGGGGGGTTGTGGGATGCTAGGCGCATATCGCGGGAGGTTGTGGGATGCTAGAAGCATATCTAGATGAGACTAGGTATTTTCGCTCCTTGTCGCAAATCTTTTCCAACATGTCAGGTGTTGAAAGTGCTGCGATAATGGACTGGGTCGATACGATGCCAGCTCCGGATATGGAAGCTGCCTTGCGTGCGTTGAATTCGAACGTGGAAGAAAGCATAACGGAGCAACGTTATTGCTTAATGCGTTATCAACTGCGCTTTCGTCAACTCAACCTGACCTGAACAGACTATACCGAGACCTCTCACCAAGAGCCACCTCCAGGTACCGCCGGGCAGTGATTTTTTCCGAATGTTGCGACCGCCCCCTTCGAACCGGCCTTTTTAGATGCCGGCGAACCGGGATTTTTCCCGAATCTTTCAGCAGCCCCCTTTGAACCGACTGTTCAACCTAATCCTCTTTACGTATCACCCAGGGTAGGCATCTCGCTTACGATGGCCAGATCTTCGGACCCATGGGCCACTGGCCAGCCCCCAGCGGCATGCCGCGGCATTAGACACTAATAACCATGTGACATTTTCCGGATCCTAGTACGGTCACCCTAGCCGTGGAGTTTCTGTATGTGTGTCTTCTGCCACCTGGCCTATTGTTGTGGAACAATTGATCTATACCCTCGCGAGCCTAGCAGAAACAATGGCACAGCTCACATACTTGTAGAATTTTTACAACTCCACTATGCTCGCGGGTTGCTCTGCAACGGCAACTCCCAGGAATAGTATAGCGTCCTTTACCGAGGGACTATCTTTTGTCGGATATTAGTCATTTATTGAAGATAGGGGCCGCGAAAACGCTTTCGATACAATGGCCATTCCCCCAGCGGTTTCTACAGTATCGACTAGTCACAACCAATCTGTGCCTGTGTGCACGGCCCCGCCAATACCAATCGCCAGCTAGCCGAATAACCCAATTTTCCAAACGTACCCTTAACCAGTTTACCTTGTAATTCCACAGTATTTCCAATACCACCAGCTCCCGTCGTGCCTCTCGCACCACCAGCTGCGACTGGAAATTACGACATGTTGCATCCTCCATTGGGTCCTCGTAAATACCCGACGTATGCCGGGTAGATAATGTGGAAATGGCAACTAAAATACGATGGGAAACGGTATAGCAGTGCCGAAGAGTTTTTGTTAAGAGTGCATGAGTGCCGTCGGAGCACGCGATTAACGGAAAATAACTTGCGATTCTTACGTCGCTTTCCGGATTAGCTCTTCAATGGTTCCGTTTAGAGTGACCGAATTAGAGAAATTCGACAGAATTCGTTTTGTCTTTCCGTCGTTCGACGGAACGAATTTTCACTTACGCGTTCGCGCGGAAGTTTACAGCTGCTGTCAAGGCCTGGATGAGCCGATCGCTGATGCTCTCGTAAAGCTCAGGCATACTATGGATCACGTAGAGCTACCCTACTCATTGCAAGAACAGCTTGAAATCGCATACACAATGAAGTCCAAAATATCGGGATAAAATCACGTGAGATCAAATCACCTCACTCGAAGAGCTAGAGGCCAAGGGCGAACAAGTCGATGCTTCGCGTTTGCTTGATAAGGATTGTACTATGCCACCGACGGCAAACGAATCTCTATTTCCGGTGTACGCTTACATGGGCAAGCGAAGTACCTCGAATTATTTGATTTCAGCAGCCGAGGAAACTGTACATAAAGATGCCGCTTCGAGTAATCGAAATAAGTTATCAAATAAGAGGGGGAATAATGGAAATAATGCTGCGGCACCTACACCAGACAAGAATTCCGCATTACCTGCTCTGTCTGCCATCTCTACTTGAAGTGCAAACCCCGTTCCTTCTGCTACTCTAGCAACTTCTGATAATTCAGCTCCTGTTGTGCCTAATTCGGCCATTACCCCAAGCTTAGAAAGACTCAGGCGAAAATTAAAATGCTTTTGGTGTCGAGCACCGGATTTTACGACAAAAAGTGACGTACATCTAAACACCGCAGGCAATTAAAGGGAAACGATCAAGGGAGACTGCGTTACGGGTCAGCGATGTCCCCCACGAACAACGAGAACGCATAATTGTACACATTCAAGTACTCGTGCGTGTACTGTGTCTCACTGGAAAAACGGAAAAATTTTGTTTCCCTTAAGTTAAATCATTTTTTTAATAACTTATTTGCATCGGTAGTTCCTCCATGCACCGAATTTAACGACGAGACTCGCTCTGCCAACTGTAAGTTTTTCTAAGCGTGCCTACATTGTGGTAGTAGAAATTTGCGCCAGCGCAATTTTTCCTCTCGCACTTTCCAAAAGTCTGAAATTTCAAATCAATCTAGAACGATTGATTTGAAATTTCAGACTTTTGGAAAGTGCGAGAGGAAAAATTGCGCTGGCACAAATTTCTACTACCACAATGTAAGCTTTGTACTACCACAATGTAAACTGCAACTGTTAGTTTCGAAAGCGACCTCGTGCTGACGAGCAAGTGTTTTTCGCGAACGGAAATGAAATAGAGTGCGAGCGCTATTATATAAGATAGCTTAGCTTAAATTTTGATAGGTGCCTACGGGACCTTTTATTTCATAATTAAACATTTTATATTTAGAATATAATTTATATTTCTTTCAATTGATCATTTCTGCATACAATACCTCATTAAATTTATATCATCATTTCTCTCTATACAGTTTAATTTTGCTAAAATCGTTTGCTGTATTCTTTATTTTTGGATATTTTGTTTAATCGTTTTTCTGCGAGTTTGATTAATAATAGGGACCTGACAGGCCAATTTTAAGAGCGACTGCCCACCTAACTCTTTCAGAAAGCGGAAAACTGTCTTCTTAAAAGCACCTGTTTTTTCCGTAATGATACGCAAACATTAATTAGGTATCATTAAAGACTCAAATTTAATTGATATATGGGTATTATACTTATTATTTCTCTACCATAATGTGTGTATGTGAGTAATTGACTCTCACTTAATAGGAATCAATAGCTCGTGCCGTGTGACCCCATGCCTCTCTGGTTGTCCAGTCGAGCCAGTAAAATTACAGTTAATTAATGGAACTCTTTTACCTCTGATTCAGGGGCACTCCTGAGCAGACGGGTACTTTTCCTTAAATCAATGCCTGGTGCCCTTTCAAATGCGGCCTTCTGCTACGATACTACTGTGAAGACTGCTGTAGAGCAGCGACTTCGATTTAATAATCGTCTTTCTATTCACAATTTTATACGTTGCATTATACGCGGGATTTTGACGCCTTCCCCACAGACGGTAAAATCGCACATTATAAGTTATACATATTTTAAAAGTCTTAATAAGACAATTTGAAAGTCTATTGCCTTCTTGAATAACTGCATGATATTGTGGTCAAGTCAATAAAAAACACTCTATAAGAAAAATTAGATACACCAAATTTAAGAACTGCCACGGAGTTTACATAATAGAAGAGAATCAGCCATATATTAATGTTTACCAATTTTTATAGAAGTATTAGTAAAATTGAGTTAATACATCATGTTGTTGATTCCGCAAAATTGTTTTCCGACTTTTTGAGCCGGACTAAAAAATTGCATTAAAATGTATTGATGAGAAAAGAACGTGTGTAAAAGTGAAATTTGCGCCAGTGCTATCAACTTGAAATTGTAGCGAAACAATGTATTTGTTCGTCCAAACCGACGATTAGGTATTAATTATATTTAAGATAAAAGATTTAAATAATAAATAATAATGAATAGTAATATATAATATATTATGTAACGTACTTATCACCGCATACGATGAGAAAAATGATAGACGACATTTGTAAGAGTCCTATGACAACTGATACCAAATTAGCATTCTGGGTGACCCCTGCATTGATTAAAAAGTCAATTGAGTATGCAATAATTATATAGAGACCGGAAAATTGTTGAGCAATAAAAAAAATATTGATGATTAATAGTGGTTTCCAGACTTGTGGAATTATCAAAACTCTCCAACCTGACTCAAGTTTTCTCCAAATGTACTGAAAGATATTTATTTGTGGCTCATTACTAATGTTATTGTATGCTCTTTTCTTATTTGGGTTTTCTAAACTGTTGAGATGTTCCCTCGGATAATCATATTTCGCTTCACTGTATCTCACCATTGAAGCAAATTCTTGCTTAAAGCATTCATTCTCGGTGTTTAATCCACGTAAGCGCATTAATGACAATTTAGCTTCGTCCTTTCTTCCATTACTGAGAAGCCATCGCGGACTCTCCGGAAGCAGAAAGTAAATTCCGACCGCCGAAGCACTTGCAATTAGAATTGAAATTATTGCGACTAATCTCCAAGCCTGCTTACAATACAAAAAATGTATATACAAATTATTATAAAATACGTTTATACATTAATTAAATATTAAAAAAGAACTTAAATGACTAATATTTTTGGTAAAAAAATAAGTGTGTGCTTCGGACCACATGACATAAGTGAAACTTAAACTTAAGTAAGTTAGGAAAGTAGAGATTCCCTTATAATGAATAAATAAATATATAATCGTTCATTTTTATTAGTTCTATTTATTTTTTCATCTGCATTCCGCGTTTTAGATTTTCATTTTAATTAATTATTCCTTTGGTTCGGGCAGTTCAAGGGATGTGTGTTCCT
This sequence comes from Gastracanthus pulcherrimus, assembly GCA_949152435.1. Taxonomy (NCBI): domain Eukaryota; kingdom Metazoa; phylum Arthropoda; class Insecta; order Hymenoptera; family Pteromalidae; genus Gastracanthus; species Gastracanthus pulcherrimus. Next base: position 62,404,786 of record OX424573.1, on the reverse strand, counting down.
CAAGCTTACTTATCCTCAGGCATATTGCATATGCAATACGGTACATATAAGTTTCCACTAATGATATAGAAGTTGTATATTAATAACTATATTCGTGTAAGTATAAAACATTCTGTACAAAGAGGCATAAGTCGACTTGAGTTGTTTTAGAAAAAATTAATTAAGTATTTATTAATGTATCGCAAGTATTTTACCAATATATATAGTATCTGATAATAAAAAATCTATCTACGCAAAAAAGAAACAGGCTTTTGATGTTACAATTATATATAAATAAAAGATTTAAGTGTTATTGTTCTTAGAATAATTATAGAAAAGCATCTCAATGTCCCCGACGCCGAAAAAATTTTTGAAATAATTTATAATTTCCAACGCCATATAATTTGTTGTAATAATTTATAATATATTAATACATAATCTATCCATGTGGTAAAATATAGTAAAAGAATGATTGTAATCGCTGAAATCGGTAAAAGTGTAACGTTATATTAAACGTGTTATTACTGACTTACAAGCAGAACACCAACCCTGCGGAACACGGATTTCATGGGAGGTGCTTTGTAGTTCATAAAAATAAAGCCTGGCATCCGTAGTTTGTTCTAATGTTGTATTTGAGATATATGCTATTTGACTCCGAATATACGTTAGCTTAGCGAAAAAATGTAACTTTTCTAGTGATTATAACTATACATGTGTTAGCACTAGAAAAAATGACACCAAAGATAATAAAAGAAGACAGAAAGAGCTTTAATTTGAGATGTGCAAAGTTAAAAAATATTAATACGAGCCAAAGTTATTAATAATGAAAGATGGTTACTAAAAATGCATGAATATTCGAGAAAATTTAACTGTTTAATTTTGTTCATTTTTCATTCATTTTCAGAGATACCGTATTTACATTATATAAAGACACTTGCTACATGGAAAAAAACATTATATATATATGGGCGATTCTCTATGAAATCGAAGACAAAACAATAGTTTTTTTCTCTAACCAATTTTAAGATGTATATAGGGTTCTTATAAGTGTCTGCGAATATTTTTAGATTTTTTTTACCAAATATGTTCGAGTTACAGTGGGTCAAAGATGGTAATTTTAGCATTTTTTGCATTTTGGAGTTGTTTTGAATGATTTTTAGCTCAATATAAGTGCATTTTACATACAAATTGAATCTGTACTTTTTATGCAAATTTTCTGAATTTAAAAAAAAATATTTTCAAGGTCATATGACTCTTTATTACATAGATCTAGTTCATTTAAAAACTCAAAAGTTGAAAAAAAGTGAGTCCGATACTCGGTCGACTACCAAAAAATTCATGGAGATGCCTTTTTTAGTAAAAAAAGTGCCTGTATAACTCCCAGAATAATAATCCTTCAATTTAAAAAGAAAAATATTTTTTCTGCAAAACACGTTATAATATAGATAAAGATGACATTCTAGACTGGTTTTGTTCAAATTTACCACCTTTTGAAGTAGCCATTTTGAAAAAACCTGTAAAAACAGACATATGTTTGAGTATCACTGTGCGCAAGGGGTTACGATGGATTTGTATACATTTTTGTATGAACATTTCATGCTAAAATTGAGACATTTAAAGAGCAGTATTTTCAAATAATATTTTTGAACTATTCTGAGGATATATTCTATATGAACAATTTATTGTTTGCGATATAAGCAGTATTTTAATATTAACTTATATTTAAAAATATGATATTTTATGTAATAATAAAAAAAAACTCTATTTAAATTTGTTCAAAATATGTTAAAAAGAAAGTACAAAAATTTTCAGCGCGATTGACGAAGAACTGTTGAGGAAGCTTACAAAGTAAGTTATGAAAATTAAGTTTTGAGAAAAATGAGTTTAAACATAAATATAAATAAAAATAGCGTGATCAACCATTTATCTACAGCTTCAAATAAGTCGAAAAAAATTAGTTTTCTCGTAAAATCTTTTACTTTCGCAAGAGCAAGGGTTAATAAATGTTTTACCACTTAAAAAAATCGATATTTTTACAAAAAATCGGTAGCTTCTTCCCTTAAGTTGTTATAAATACAAATTGTTAATAACTTCAAACGTTGATACTATGTAATTGTTGTAAGTAAGGGTGCGCGAGTACTCGGATATCCGAGTTCCAGTCAGTCGAACTTTTCTCTCGAGTTCAAGTTGAGTACTCGAAAATCATTTTGAGCTACTCGAGTTACATCGAGCTAATCGGACATTGCCGAGCTACTTGAGTCACATCAAGCTACTGGAACATTTCGAGCTACTCGAGTTTTATCGAGCTACTCGAACTTTTCGAACTACTCGAAAGTTCCAAGTTACTCGAATCGTATAGAGCTACTTGAACTTTTCGAACTACTTGAGCTTTTTAAAGTACTGAATAGATTTCAAGTATTTCTAGTCAAATAGATCTACTAGAAACTTGTAAACTACTGTAATGTAACTCTGAATTGTATACAAAACGTTATTGACCGGTATTGCACTTTGCCCTACAGTGTTGGTTGATTACCTGAAGTGACTTTAAAAGTTTCGCTACTAATATACGCTGTTTAAGAAATTCCATTGATAAAAAAAGTTGTTGTATACTGCATTATAGATACTTCTTTTATGCTATGTTTAAGAAAAAAAGAACTTTACATAAAACTTCGAAATAATTATATTTTTAACATAACATAATAGTCTTATGTTCTTTAAGATTTTTTAACTACATAACCCGTACAATGAACTATAAATGTATAAATTTATTGTATAAGCTCGTATAATACTTAATATCTACAATAAATATTTTTTTATAGACCTGACTTTAAAAAATAGGTTGCAAAAAAATAAATAATATTGTTTTAATAATAAATATGGGATTGTCAAAGTATACACTATCAAATTCTAACTAGCTAACTTTAATTAAATGATAACAATGATTGGTTAATTGAACTTAAATTATAACTTTTTGGAGCTGGCGCCATAGTCGACAATTGCGTTTAATTGCAACATTTTAGATAATTGCTTAAATTTTAGGAGCCGACACGAAAATGTTGTAGTTCTAATTCAATTAACTAAATTAATTATTCATATATTCATAGTTAGCTTATATTTTCATAACCCCGTACATCATTAACAAAAAAAATATTTTTTACTTTCAAGAGCGTTATTTTGGAAAATTGGTTATATTTACAAAATAATTTATTTTAATAACAAATTTTAGTGTTTTTCATTAGGCATTTAGATAATATCAATCGGATCAAAGTAACAAAATCAACAAAACACTGATGAAAAATGATTACTTTAAAATTCACATTTTGTCAGTAATAATAGTAGAGGCCCAGTACTATCCCGGTACGGGTTCAAAACAGATAAACAAAGTGGTGAATATGGTACACTGCCATTTCTAAGTAATCAATATAAATTGTACTGTCGCTGTACTGGCCCATTACTTGAACATGTTTATTTTGTGACCTAAGTTAAAGGATACCAAGATAAACACAATAAGTGTTATAAAATGTGGTACAGTAGTTCTCGAGATATTCGCGAACAAAATTATGTACACGCATACATACATATGCGTCAAACTGAGTACCCTTTTTTTTGAAGTCAGATACAACATATAATCACAATAAAGTTTATGTATGTTATAATATACAGGGTAAAAAAATATTTAAATTGGTTGACCTGTAATATCTCAGATATTTATGGACGGCAAAATTAGTTAAAAAAGGATACCCCCCCCCCCCTCCTGCGCTACCACCCCCTCACGTAACGCATTTTAAGTTATTTTCCTATATCCTTAATACACACTGTCACACAAATGTTCATAGCAAATGTTCATGGAAATTATATGAAGAATTACTCCAGGTATCGTTGTCCAAAAGAATTTTGTTTGTTACATATGCCTCAACCAAAGATGTAACAAAGTGCATATCTTCCGAACGTTAGACAAAGAACTTTAGCTGAGAAAAAAGTCCTTTTTTCTCATACCCTGGCATAAAGTATTGTATTTATTCACAGTTTCCAGGGAATAAACGCGACATTAGCTCACGCCTAGAAACTGCCACGCGCATGCGCGTCTCTCTACTTTTACTCTCGGCTCGCGATGCCTGCGTGTTGCTCCCCTCGTTTTGTTCAGGCCGAAAATTATGTAGGTGGCGCTAGTCGTGAGTACAAGTAGAGACGAACATACGCGTCGCAGTTTTTAGAAGTGAGGTTATGTTAGATTTTTGATCCTGAAATCGACGATTAAACACAAAAACTTTCCGCCGGACGTGAGAAAAGAATCCTATACTGCACTCGGGAGTAATAAGAGCTATTGACGCCTGCGAGTTTATATATAACTCACTCGCGGGCGTCAATAGTCTACTTTACTCCCTACTCTCTTATTATGAAATAGTGAAAATTCTCTGTAAAACAGTGAATATTCACTATTTTGAATAGTGATAACTCAGCAACTAAAAAACAGTGAATATTCACTATTTGAAATAGTGAAATAAATTTTCACTACTTGAATTAGTGAAATTTAATCATATTCAGTAAATTAAAAAAATAAGACTGTTATTTAAATGCGTGTATAATTATATATGAGATGTATCAGATATTGATTATGTATTTTCATTTGAACATTTATATATATTAAAATAAGAAATAAATTAAAAATGCGAAAAAAACTTCTGCGATAGGGATCGAACTCTAGTCCACAAGGTTTACAGTCCAACGTCTTCATCACTTGCCTACGCAGATTGCCTACATAGAGTAAATTTTATAACTCATATAAGGTGTTGCGAATATAACTGATATAAATATATTGATTAAAAAGGTACTTCCGATAATATGAATAAATTCATTAGTATGCACGTTACAAAAAAGATTAAAATTCAATTTAATTATAATTTTTCCTTTGAAAAATTAATAATTTTAGGCATTTGTCCAATTTTTTACACAGGGAATATGGATCAGAATTCTAATTGAGACATTAGTTGCACCATTTTTATTAATTAATTAATTATTTTGTTATTACATAATAAAAATAATATTTAATGTTCATGAAATAAAAATAATGTCAACTGAAATTAGGTTATGAAATATCAACTCGATCCCTACCTTGCCGGCTTTTAACTTATGTATTAACTACCAAATTAGTGATAAGTCACTATTTTTCTAATGAACACAGTTTTCACTGGAAAAATAGTGAAATTTTCACTGTTTCGCAAGTGAAACTATTTTCAATAGATAAAATAGTGATAGTTTCACTATGAAATAGTGAAATTTTCACTGTTTCGTAAGTTGAATTATTTTTACTAGCTAAAATAGTGAAACTATCACTATTTCAAATTAAGAGAGTAGGTGTATAATATACTATTTAGCTTGCTCCTCAATAAGTCGGTAACAGTGAGGTTCACGGTCAAATTTCTTTTTTTTACGCATATTACAATTAAATGTCATGGACAAGAAATCTTTCTAGCAATATTGTATTTTGCAGTACTCCTCTTCAGCTCTTTTGTTCTTAGGCAGTAATACATTCCATCAAAATTGCTATTCTTTCTTAAAATTATTTCACGTCCATGCATATTTGTCATATATATTTAGAATATATTTTAGTAAAAATTTTATCCATTTTGTTAATATAGTTAGGTATTGAAAATCTGTACACAAGATTCAAAGGATTTTTGACGAAAATAGCTTCAATATAATTGTTTGATGTATACATTGAAACGTAAATACGATTACTTTATGAAAACTTAGATATTTTTGACATGTTTAATGTATAAAATGACAGATATATCTATTTCGGTTTTTAGATATTTTTTCCAATGTTATTTTCATTAAAAATGTACAAGTAAATTAATATTATACAAGCAGCTTCAAAATCTAATAAGTTCTATGTTGAGATATATGTACCTAATATTATACCTGAAAATTTCAGCGCGTCATATGCGTACTTTGAGAGTTATAGTGAACACAAAATTTGGTTATTATATTAGTTCAAAAAATTCAAGTAGCTCGAAAAATTCGAGTAGCTCGAAAAATTCGAGTTGCTCGAAAAATTCGAGTAGCTGGAAAAATTCGAGTAGCTCGAAAAATTCGAGTAGCTCGAAAAAATCTATAGTTGATCTATTAAATCATTTTTCATCGAATCAATTATTTTTTCCATTGCTAACAAGGCATGGGCAGAATCGTGTTTTCTATCATCACTGATGACAGCAAAAGTTTTTGTTAGTTTTCCTTGATAACAAAGTGCTGTGAAAATAGAGACCTGTTGATTAACCCAGTGAGTACCTTGAATAGGGTTACTGTGAATCACTGCCCAATTTTCAGCAAAATCACCATGCAGTACTAGATGACCTGAGTTAGCTGCAGCTATTTCTTTCTCTTCTTTTATAGCTTTTCTTTGTATATTTTTAATATTTAAATGAATGCTTGTTTTGACTGTCCAAGAAGAAAGATCGCTAAAAAAAATTGGAGATTGTTAATCTTTTCTTCACAAGATGGCCATTTTCCCACATAGCAAAAACAATCTCCTCATGTTCATTAGTTGTCTCTAATCCAAACAAACTTAGGTTGATATTTTCAGAACCTGGGCATAAAGTACATTCTTGAAAAAGACACTTATCGGACAAATTGGAGCAAACAATTGCCGATAAAAGTGTAGAACGTACTCTATCGAGGTCTGAATATTTGCCTCCTAGGAAATTATTTAGACTATTAACGTATAAATCAAAATTTGCACAGTAAATGCACAGACACACTTCCTTCGACGGGCTCAACATAACAAACTTTGGTTTTAATGTATAAAACTTTGTTATACCAATTTTTATGTCTGGGTTTTCTTGTTTGAATAGTTTATACGCCTCTTTTAAACTGAGTGTCAAATAACGTTTTATTTTTTTTTCTTTTTTTCCATTTTGTTGAACAGTCACAACATCACATTCATTAGGGCTTTGACGTGTACAGTTAAAGTCATCGTTTAGAAAATATTCCATGGCAATTTTTGTAGACTTTTCGTCCAATGGATGACCAGTATACGCGTCAGGTTCAGAATATATTCCCTTAGTTGTTACAAGCATTCTTGCTTTGTCAATCATATAAACAGTTACTTCGGGAAATACGTATACGCTTATTTTCCGAGTAGAATAATATACTATAATTTGAGCTGATTCGGAGAGATAGGAGCTGTCGGCCTGCATGATTTGAGATGAAATCGGTCATATACATTTAAGGGAGCAAGCAACTTTTAAACACTTAAATGAAAAATAAAATTATCCGCTCATACAAATTCTTTCTTTCAAAAGCATTTATTCCGAAAATTTTATCACTATAAATAGCTAATAATATCTAAAACCTCAACATCTTAATCCTATACGTCACATTAAATTACCCTTTTCAACATTATATTTATTCAAGAAACTTTACGGCATATGCACATTTCTAGGTGACATGATAAACGAATTTTGATTTTTCGACAGTGAATCGAATTCTTCTGATATGTGCTGTAAATTAAATGGAAAATTTTTTTGTTAAAATATATTTTTATAATTTTTTTTTAGAACACAAACACATTTTTAATAAATTCTTATAAATATTTTAAGAAAATTATTAAAAAAAATTTTAACGAAAAGAGCTTCACTTATTTATTTATTTTACGTGATGTTCTGTATCAATATTTTAGATAATTTTTACGGTTAATTTAAAGGTATTACCAAGTATTTATAGCGAAAAATTTTTTACATCGATTGCTTTTCAAAGGAAGAATTTGTATGGACTCATACAAATAAGTTTTGTGTTTCGGTTCAAAGGAAGTGTGCCCTCTTAAGTTTTAATACATGTACAATAACAGTTTAAACATAAATTCTGTTCATCATATCACCTAGAACCGTGCACGCCGTAAAGTAGTTTTAATGAATATTACGTTAAAATGACCAATTTATTGTGATGCGGAGGATCAAGATTTTGACGTGTTACGAATAATTGCTTTTGAAAGATTAAATTATTAAGAAAGGATAATTTTTTTATTAATTTAGCGTTTAAAAGCGGCTTGCTCCCTTGACTTTACATATGGAAATTATTAATACAAATTTTTAATCTATAAAACAAATCATTTTTAAACAAATTCAATTCCGTAAAATATCAGAATTAAGTATTTATTTAGGATTCAAATATTTTTACTTTATTTTACAGAATGGAAATATTTCATTTTACTATGTCGAAAAAGTAACGTAAATTGTACAAGATTAAAATTTTATACAATAGTGAGTAATACAAAAACAAGATTATTATTTTCTACATCCTTCAGGAATTGCTAATTATCCATAAATTCCGTAATTGTTTGTTATTTGTATGTTATCCTTAGTATTTTGTGATATGTAACGTTATAAAAATTTACGTAAAGTATGGATGACGTATATCGTTGGATGTATATGTACAAAAAATTCTAAAAGTAAACAAATCTTAATTTATTAACAAAATTATGTTTTCCAATAGTAGTAAAGAAAAAATAATTTAGTACAAATCACAATTATTATTATTTATTCGAATGAAGGTAATATGATCTCAAAGCAAATAAAATTTCATTTGTATTTAATATATATATATATATATATATATATATATATATATATATATATATATATATATATATATATATATATATATATATATCTTTAATTGAAATAATTATTTATTTCAATTAAACAAACATAATTTAGTATCAAATAATTAATAATTTAGCACCTGATCGTTATGGTGGTTGTGTTTTATAGGTCAATCGATAATCGGGAAAAGGTTTGACGGGAGACAGGTAATAAATTATATTTATTGATGAATTGTTAATTATTTAATTAATTAGTTAATTAATAAATAATAGTTATATATGAAAAATTAGTGTGTTCTACGTATAAGCTGGTATTGTGGCTCTGAGAAGGGTCGTTAACGTTTAAATTATAATCTTTTCTAGCCGTTTTTTTTCGGGCAAAGAATTAGTATTGGTAGCATATTTTTCTGTGTATTTTTTCTAATGTGAAGTGTCCGTTGACTTTTTATCTCCTTTTTTATTCTTATCCAGAACAAGAGAAGAATTCTCGCTTTTGCTGCTGCTGCTGCTCTGTTCTTGACCCATCTTGACTGGGTCTACGTAAACGAATGAGGTGGAAAAGTGGTATACGTATATTATATATCGCGCATTAAAATTTTTCGAATTAATTTTTACAGTAGTCTAGGATTGTAGGGTAAATAATTATTAGTATCAAAGATAACTTTCTCTTGTACGTCGGCATTATGATTAAACCTTTGAAACCGCTCAAGTTTTTTGGATTTTTTTAAAAACATTCCTTGTAGTTATCTTTTTTTACACCGCTGTCAGCAGAGTGAGCAGAAGCGAGTTTACCAGTACACATCCCCATGACTATCGTGTGCTTTGGCTGGAATACGAATAATCACAGTTATCAAATTATAGTTACATTTATAGAGAGTGGGTGTGAATAAATTATGAAAAAGTATATAACTTATGATTATCGTTTATTATTAATATTTCATATAATCTTTCAAGTTATTCGCAATAAAAGGTAAATAAAATGCAAGAATTTCGGATAGTACAACTTTTAGATATACACTTTTGTACATATCGGTATCGTCGACGACTCTCTCCATAATAAAACCTTCTAAGTCGGCGTTATGTATTAAATAGTATTGTTTGAATAATTTAGGATCATTAAGAATGTTATTTACATTTTCTTTTGGTTATTTTTCGAGTTTGCCTTTCAAGTATTCAAGCACATATTCAATGGTGCGATTGACCTTACCGACTCGCTCTTTTAAAATGTTAAGCAGAAGGTCAACGAGGGCGCTTTATGCGCGGAGCCCTTCGACCGTTGACTGCTGCATAACGATACCTGGAGGATTGTTGAAATTTTTTCTTTTTTTGCGGAGAGGTTGCCTTGCATTTGTCCGATGATCTTCTGAAGACTCGTTGTTATCGTTGGGCTGTAGTCTCTCGTCGATCATGACAGATTTAGTCCCGCACGAAGATGTGAACGTCAGGTTGTGATTCGTCAAGAAAATTTTAGTAGGGCGTCCAAATTCTTGGTAGCAAGAATAAGAATCGTCGAAATAAGCTGTTATCGCGTGAAATTGGTCTCTCAATATATCCCAACTAGGTTCATCAAACGTAACATTTTTGTAAGAAGCACGGCCGTTGATTAGGTTGATAACGTGATAGTAGTAGCCAGCGCTGTGCTCTAATCCGACGCAGAGTCGCTTCGTGTTAGATTTGTTGGGAGCATACGTCGTCGATAGCAAAAGATTCGGCAATTCACTCGTCACTTTCCGTTTTTCGCGCACTTGACAAGTATCCATGGTTATTTCTTTAAAAAACAAACTGAGAATTTTTACCATTTGAGCTTAATCGGAGACGTGGACAAAACTGCTTGTAAATTACAACCTCGAGAGACGATGTGGTCGCTTTACGCTGCGTACTATCACTGGACAGCAAACTCGGTCGTCGGCATATGGCGGATTATAACGGTTTCCTCCCAGTCCCCTCCAACGTGAATCATAAGAGGGGGGGAGGTATGGTGAAAGAAACCAGGTGCTACACATTTTTCACGACCGTTATTCTTCCAATAAACACGCGCATACAGAATATGTAGAATGAAAGGTACGTAAATAATTTATTAAACTTGTATCGATGTATGCATATTTATTCATCCATTTACAGTAACAAATACAAAAGACAAACATATATTTACTGTATTATTGATTGATTCAGGGGCCTGAACCTAAAGATCGCACGTTCGCAAACATGAGGGCCCTTTCACATTTTTATACTTAATCTTATTACAATTTTTTTATGTAACTTCATGGCTAGTGCATCACTTTTTTGGTGTCTTGTGAGAAGAAACGACAAAATTTGTCAAGGCTCGTACCCCGACACATGTGATGCAGAAACATTATGGTATATTAGCCACAGCATATTGAGTCAATGCTCTGAAGTGTTTTAGAATTCCATCGAAAGTTTTTACAGTTTTTACGTAGACGTTCAAAATGGTGTTTTGAAACTGGTGGAACACCATAACTGTTAGAGTATGTGCCGGTTCTGTTTTTGTCGATATGTATAGCTACCCATTGAGTTCCTGGCTTCGTATGATGTGCCATCATGATACGTGGAATTCGATCAGCCGCGTATACACCGATTGTCCTCGCTTTCAGACCCTCGAGAGTTCTCATTATCTCCCTTGTATCCATGTTGACTTTTCCTTTCCTTAAAGTTGTATCAACGTCTTGCCCCTCGAAGCGAGAACCAAATCTTACGCGACAGGATCTTCAGCCCCAGACGAGATCTTGAATGGAGTGATAAAATAAGTCACTACTTTTTTCCGGAATATTTTGTTGCTTTTTGTCGGACAGTAGTGAATAAAACCACTCTCGTGACAGATGAGACCACTGCACAGAGAAATACTCCTTTTTATACTCATTTCCCAGGCATCCGTGGAAAATGCACATTTGCTTACAAGAAAGCTTTCTTTGTAAATCGGTGAAGCCCTCGATCGTATACTCCTCGATATTTACGACGGGGCGCACCATTATCGATTAAACATATCGTGCCTTTTCTACTCCTCTAACGTATCTTTTAGTAGCATTTCTCGCGATATTGAAATGTAATCGTTAGTGGTCTTGATGCTGTTTGGCAATTCTTCATAAGGATGAGGTGGTCTGATTATCCAATGGCCTGTGACATGATTTTGTAGAGTAACACTAGACACTTCTTTCGGGAAAAAATTATTGTCTTTATCTTTGAAACCTTGGATACCTATTATGTAATCCATCATGATGACGCAGTTCTATGAACACGCTAAATCGAAAACGTTGTTTTTACACGCACTGGGCAGTGATGATACGAGGTTAGTAAGTCAACTATTTTATGAAGGGCTCGTTTCACAGCTTATAACTTTCCCCCTTCCCCCGCCACTACAGTGCACGCCCCTTTCATTAGCGCCTCAAGTGTTGAAGTCCGTAAAAATTTGTCTGTTTGAATCGATTTCCAAAACATTGTTAAATTCAGCGTAAACGGTACAATTGACCGTCGCCGTAAGAGCTTCTTCGAATCGTAATCGATGCACAGTGCACTCGACCGCATGAGACTCCAGTGAGATGAAAAATTGTCGGATAAATCGGGTGTCAGATTGAATGCAAATAGACAATAGCCTAATGGACAACTGTTACGTCCAATGTCGAGGCCTTCGATGAGATAATGTATGTCTGTACTGGAAAAAAGCGTATGAAAAGACTCGATGTACGGTTGGTTGGTTCCCATAAAGCGCAGCTGAAAGGGTTTACTATGGTAAAATTTGTACGGTCAAATATAACATGGTGTGCGCGAGATCTGTGTAATGTTCCGTTGAACTCGGAACTAAAAATTCCAAAGGTGAATCACTTTCGTCGCTGAGAGACGATACAGGTTTATAGTGAAGAAAGGAGCTGCTTTCGATGGATGTCTGTGTAAGTGGTACAGTGAAGAGATCGAGCTCGCTCTTCATACCTTCTCTACTGCACACGTGTAGAAACGCCATTTTTCAGACTTATTTCGGTCCGAAAATGTCTGTGATACTTCTGACAGAATTTTTGGGCCTCCTGCGTTTGGGCGATTTTTTCTTACTACGACTTTTTCTCAACTGTCGTTTATACTTCGACATGCGTGCCTTATATCCACTGCCACTCATCATTTCGGATATTTTATTTGCTGCTTTTCTCTTCAAATTCTTACAATACTTTTCTGGCGAGGTAAGAGGCAAATTGTCCAAAAATTGATCCTAAGAAACTTCCCAAATATCTTCCACGTTAGACACATTGTAGTGGAGTCTCGGAAATTTTTTACGTATAGGCCTACGAAGTGTGTAAGAATGTTGATTGCTGAACCACTCGTACATTCGCTCTTTCTCTTTCTTATTATGCACGACCGATTTACCACGTACGTTAACACGTATTAAATTTCGAGCACCTGTATACACAGCCTCGTGTGCAGCGTTGTAATATCGATCTTTGTATGTAGATATTTTAAGCTGGTAGTTTGAGCCACCTTTTTTTACGGCGTTTCTCGTTTGAGGGTGTATAAATACTGATTTCGGTGCACATCGTTTTGCCATATTTAATAGTGACGTCAATCTCTTGGCAAGTTTTAAGACGTCATGGTTTCCAGTCAGCCGACTAAGCGTGTCGCTACTATCGATAAATTTTGCAAATTGAAATTTTCCGATGGGAGGATCATAGTCGTCCTCGTCTCGCAGTTTTGTCTTTTTCAGAACATCGTTAAATAGATCAGCGATGTTTGACTGAGGAATTAATTATCTTGCCATTGACAACGATACTGCCTGTATTATCCCATTTAAGACGACCAGGCTCGGCCGTGTGCCAATGCTTGACCAACAAACGGACATTTTTAACCGAGAATGTCCTCTGCCGAGAGCTGTGTCTTTGTAGCCTCGACCTCGCCGATACTACGATCAGTTTCTCTTTCCTCGCCTAGTTCACTCTCTTTATAGAATAAATATCGCCGTACAACTCCTAAGTAATAATCGCACTTTTCGCGTTCATTGGTAAACTTTTTCTAATTGAGTATCGCGTGCATCTCTGAATCTAGTCGCAATAAATTATAACCGAATGTCTTTACGGTATTTTCGTTACTGGAAGAATTATCCGACGACAGAGGCCGAGATACCACTGGTTCTTGCGGTGCAGTCTGCGTGAAACTCTGTATCCGGTCGAACGTCGCTTCGGGAACTATAACCATCTTTCGCGCGTGCTCCATCTGGCGGACAAAAGATTCCGGATCCAATTAAGACTTGTTAAAAATTTTGGAAGAAACGGGTTTTATGAGTAGCTCCAGTAAGAGAGGTAAAAAACCGCCGCTCTGAACGATTGTGCGTTTTCTGCTTGTCCATGCTGAACCCCACTACTTTTCGTTTTCTTAACCAATTTCAGAAGAATTTTGTTGCGCTTTTTCAATCGATCTTGCTCGGAATCTTTAAGTTTTACCATACTATACAGTACATTTAACGCGCACTCACAAATGTAGTTTATTTGTACGGATTTATATCGGATGCCCGTATACCGCTTGCGCGTATTTCTTTGAAAAGTATTTCCCGAGTACACAGCGCAGGCGCTAGTCACAGGTATTTTATTCGTTGTTGTGGTAGGGTTAACGCCCCGATATTGTCTCAGCCATAGCCTTTGACAAAAACTTAGGTACATATGCGTATTATGCTTTGTCATCGGGAAATATATACGGGCGAAAGCGAAATTCATCCAGAGTGTCCTGCTTTAAATCCAAAAGTAAATAGCTATACGGTCGACTGCAGGCGTATATGTACGCTTTTTGTAAAAATGTGTCATGTGGCTATAAAGCTCTTACGATGCTTGAGCGGTCATGTAAGCAGCTATAACGACTTTTGTGTGAGGGGACGACGTCACTGCTTCTTCTCTAAGTTACCAGTTGTCGTACATTATTTTATCGCCCACCGGTAAGACGCTAAAAACTTCTTTATATGGACAGGTTAAGAGTTTCAGAAAAGCTTCTCGCGTCTTTACAATCGATGTCTGTTTTAAATTTGTACGCTGACCAAACTTGCCCCAAAGACTGTTCAAACACAGTTTTTCAACTCCGCGCATACCTGGATTTTTAAAATTTTTTTCGCGATCTAACGTGATACCCTCATCCTGCTCATATTCTTGTAAATAACCGGTTTTTGAGTCGTTGTCCGTGCCCCAGTCTGGATAATCGCTGGACTCCTGATTAATTTTCAAAAAAGTTTTTACATATTCGGTAAATAGGCCCCCAGTGGAACCGTCGAAGCGTGTCGTCTTGTAATGCAAAACGATATATATCTCGGTTATGCGATTGCTAAGTTCAATGGCTTTATGCACTTCGTCGACCGGCTGTGTATCGGTAAACTCGCGATCTATAATTCTTTCATGACTACAATCACTATACTGTGCTTCCTCGCAGTAAGATCGCTAAAGCGCAAAGAGTAAACGCACGTGCATTTTAGCTAGTAAAATCGGTAGATATAAGTTTCGCGGTGGAAGAACTTTACATTTGATCAGACCTTCGATACGTTCGAGTTTATTATTATCGCCATCAGTCAACTCGCGACATTCACCCCCCACATAAATACGCGAATGACCTATTGGAAACTTACCGCGCTTATACACGTAGGGATACAGAGAAAATACATCGGTGTATTTAATTTTTTCGTTCTCTTTGATTTTGTGAAAATGAATAATATTTTCAGAGCATCCACCGAAAAAAGCATCATGAAGATTTAACGTTATTTGGCTTATTGACGAATAATTTTTCACGTATCACGCAATTTCAGGATATTTACTTTTATATCGTCAAACTGACATTTCCATATGACGCGAACTTCGGAACCGTGTTCTTGAATTTTCCGCAGTTTTGTGATGATATTTTCGTAAGATTAGTTGAAAGAGCGCCCGAAAGCCAGAGGTTTATCGCGATTTTAATCGAAACATTTCGAACCGTACGTGTAACAACCCTCGTACTCGAAAATTATGCCTTTTTTACTCGCCTGCAGCGGTTGTAAGAATCCATCTACGCGGAAACCTTCGGGTAACCTAAACTCTCGCTCTCTGCCTTTGTGAATGATTGCTCGTCAGAATTCGCGCTCACACTGGAGAAGCCACTCTATAGATTCTTGAGAATGCACATCACACCGAAAAACACATTGTACGAGGTCTGTCCCAAAAGTATCCGACCTACGTTCATATCTTCGCGCGGAGAGACTCAGGCGACCTCTGGAGGGTACGAACGTCACCAGCAACTCCTAACCTTCTCGTCAGTAGTCTGAGATACCGATGAAACGCCTTAGTTCCCGCGCAGCGTGTATTTGTTTACAACGACTTTTTTGCGTTCGTCGCAATTTGCTTATTGCTAAAAATGGCAGAACGAACCGAACAGCGAATTTGCATAAAATTTTGCTTTAATCTCGGTAAAAGTTGTGCGGAAACTATTGAAATGTTGCAAAAGGCCCTTAAAGATGAGTGTATGGGCAAAACACAAATAAAAGAGTGGTATAGGCGGTCCAAAAGTGGCCGCACATCTGCTGACAGTGATCCTCGTTCATCAAGTGATGTTGATTGTTTTTTTCTATTATGAGGGCGTTGTGCACCACGAATATGCCCCTACAGGCCAGACAATCAATAAAGAGTACTACGTTGTAGTTTTGGAAAGATTACGTAATGCAATCAGGAGAAAACGACCGCAACTTTGGGAAACCGGTGACTGGCTTCTTCATCACGACAATGCTCCAGCGCATGCATCAAACCTTGTGCAGCAGTATTTATTGAAACACAGTGTTGCGCAGCTCCGCCAGCCTCCATACAGTCCTGATATAGCTCCCTGCGACTTTTGGCTGTTTCTTCGATTGAAAATGCCACTTAAAGGACATCGATTCGACAATAAACAGACTGTTAAAACTAATGCGACGAATGCACTAAAGGCGATTTCGAAGTCTGACTTTCAAGATTGCTTTAATAAGTGGAAACATCGATATGAGCATCTTGTTCAATCAAATGGGGACTACTTTGAAGGATGCCTCCCCCGGATGACGAAGAATAAATCAAGCGCCGAGAAATCGAGGTAGGTCGGATAGTTTTGTGACAGACCTCGTACCATGAAAAAAGAAACCTCTCTCTTTGTCGTCGACATATCATCTGGTGCGTAATAGTGCGGTGCGGGCATCGGGCTTTCGTACTTCTGCTCTTTAGCGTTATTAAACAGGTGCGAAAAATATCCTTTTTTCACACTCTGTGGTAGGTCAAATGTTTTTTACTTTTAAAAAAATTTTGCTTTTTCTTCACCTAAAAAACGTCTAAGGGGATCATTTTCATTTGACTTTTTTCGTTATTTAGAATGCTTAAGGAATCGATTACTACTCCCAGTTTTCGGATATTCCTGGTTTCGTTCTCGACATCGTTCAAGACCACCGTGTCAAACTATCGATAAACTTGGTGCGCCCGCATTGAATCAAAATTATGTTTTTGCCGTTGAGTATTACTTTTGGTATAATATTTTTACGCTTCTCGACTAATTCCCTCAATACGATCTACGCGTTCAAAAAATATATTTTTCACGAATGTATAAATCAACGAGCTGTTTTATAACGTTTAGCCGAAACACAAATTCACGTATACCGTAAGTATCACAGCGTTGGCTCAAATAATTTTCACTATCGATACAGTCGGCACACAGTTGCTGAACTACAGAGAAGTTTGATATATGCAGACGCGTATCCGGATGATTTTTATACGACACATCTTGACGCGTTTCTGGATCGTAAAAAACGTATAGATATATTTTATTTTTATCGTTGCTTTCCATTTTCTCAAAATCACGCACAGGTTACATAAAGCATAGGGCATTCAGCGAATATCTCGCTCGACATACTTTACAGTAACGGATACCGCACTCGGGCTTACCACGGTACATGTAAACGCGTTTCTGGCATGTTTAACAAATTTTTATGAGGCTACAAAGTTCTTTATTCTTTCCTTTATACGTCCCGGGTGTTTTATGATTTCTGAAGTATGTATTCCCAGAATAACTTCTCAAACACTTATTATATTTCAAGATTTCGCAGTCATTTTATTTACACGCAGGCGTTATAAAACAATTCGAATATATAGTCGAACATACATGCTGATCCACATACTCATAACGTTTATTACAATATGTACAAAAAACGACTTTTTAAAGCTCCCAGAAAATTTAAAATTGTATCCAAATGACGTTCGCGGGTATCGTAAGAAAGATTGATTATATCCGTGGTATCTATCCCATATACATCTCGTAGCAGCGGGCGCCCGTCGAAAGACTTCTCTGAGCTTTTCGATTGGTTTGGAAGCCCAAAATGATGAGGCGTGTCTTTTCCAGATGATTGGACGTTTTGGCCATCCAAGCATGTGTCGTGGAAGTCGGAGCACCGGATATTCGTACAAGTCCCAAGTGCGAAAACTCATTGTAATTGGTCTATCTTTGCCGATATAAATGAATACAGAAATTTTACGCTTATCCGATACTACTACGTATAGCAACCACTCAAGCCTTGTTAATTCAATCTCAAATGCTTGGTAAACATTATTTTGTCCAGCAGCTGCCTGTAGAACTGCATTCACATCGTTTCACGCCCTCGTGAGTATGAGCTCGTGTTTGACGTTGACTACGATTTTTCGATAGTCTTCAGCACAGCCGAGAATCATACTCAGAGGATTGAATATATCGAAGTAGCCGTCATTGTTAGTCAGCTGTTGTCTCCTCAACGTCGAGCCAACCAGCATTTTCGATGATCAAACTTTGACTGGTGTTGTATGATATCCAACCTTTTATAAGAGTAGTCAACCCAACGTTCTTGCATTTGTCGATCTCTACAGCATTTATTTCATATCGAATTTCCTCAAACATATGACAGATGGCGTTGTTCACCAATTGGGTACGTTCCACAACAGTACCATCTGTTTTTACTAATTTACCGCAAACGTGCAGAGAACTACGCGATGGTAGGAGGTACAAGTCCTGATGTTGAATAGCAATTCGAATCTCATCGCTGTTGTTGAAACTTAATGCTGTGTAAGGCTAATGAGCATGTAACTCATAATGAGCCACTGACTCATCGAACAGTACAGGTAACTGTATACTTAGAATTTCTTACATTTCCGCAACAAAAGAATATGCAAGTCACTTTCCATCATGGACGGCGACGACTTTAAATTGAGACTTTTCGGATTCTGAATGTTTTGCCGTGTTAGCGCTTTGATAGTTCGCTGACGACTGATCGCTGGTTGACATGTCGATCTGCTTATATAGTCTATACCTTAGACGACCCCATAACGATTGATTGAGATGAAGTCTGATTGTAATGATTTCTCCTTGAAAATTAACCAAATAACCGTTTTGATCAACTGTACGCACTTATAAGTAGTCGATGCTCTTGACGGTGACTGGATGGTAAATGACTTCTGATGGAATTTCGATGATCTTATATCCTGGCGGTACTGCAGGGAAGAACTCGTGTACAGTGTGCACTGGTTAGCCGTTTATATAGGCACCGGAAGTGATGTTACGCTCTACTCGTAGTTAACTTTGAGAATCGCTACAGGCAAATCGGAACTGCGAGTCAAGTCTGCTGGAAAAACGCGTTGAGTGAAGCCCAACAGGGAACTGATTGAGTCTCGTGGTTAAAAATCGATCGGATGACTACACTTTACCACGCTGCGAAGCGTATTATTTTTAGCCTTTAGTCTGATCGATATACCTTTGTGCGCCAACGATTTACTAAGATAATTATCTATATCTTCAATTTCGTAGCTGCCGGTCGGAAATGAATTTTCCTCTGAAGCGACGTGAAACTTGTTATTGTCTGTATCAATGTTGGGTGTGGAATTAAAGGTTAAAAGTTTAACCAAACCAAGAACGTAGTTCTTATGTGGCGATAGTTCGATTGGAGGAAAATATTCAGTTTCGAGAATGGATGAAGTGCCAGAAAGGCTTAACGTGAATGAATTCTCCATGACTGCTCAAAGCATATGGATTCAATATCGACCGATCTAGGTCTTTATATAGTCTGGTGATTGAGCATATTACACAAGAACTTGAGGCAGAGATGGTCGCAGTTGAATATATTGAAGTCTTGGTACCTCTTGTGATTGTATTTAATTTCGTCAACTTCCAGGTATAACATCAAGTCTAAGGGTGGTTGAAGATTTCCAAAACGATGAAAGTAAACTACATGATTGCTTCAATTACGATATGCTACCCAGTGTATTCCAGGTCCGCTTGCATCATCGAGATTCACGATAGCTGATTCGCGAAAACACGGTCCGCTATCTGGCATTGCATGTCTCATAAATACACCTCGAAAGTTTGGAATTTTCAAGATTTTTGCATAATTAACGAGTTCTATATCTGTGAGTGCTCTCTGGTGTAATATCACTTTGAGGATCTTTTTTTTCCTTAAGCCACTTCCATTGTATGGCTTCAGATGAAGACCCAATCCCGATTTGTAAGGCTTTAGATAGAGACCTTTGCCGATGGCTATATCCTCCATCTTCTGATTAAGTCTCAGAATCTCCTCCAATTGTTGATTAGCTGTTTTTGCGTCGTTGACCGCTTTCGCTATTTCAGCTGCTTGTCCTGCTACTGCACCAGCTGTATTCAGACCAGCAAATGTAGGTATGAGGAATGGTAAGAACCCACCGACCTTTAATGGGACAGATAGAACACGTGGAATTATAATTTTATTCTTGCCACCGGCCTTTTTTACTGCTTCGCGAGCTCCTTTCAGAGCAGATAGAATAACCTTTCCGGCGCTTTCGCTTGGAATAATTGATTTAGAAGCAGCTTTCACAATTTCATTTAGCTTCTTCTTCCTCGCACCCACTCCAAATTTTGATTTTAGTTTAATGGTGTTCGTTACAGCGTAAGCAGCAACCTTCTCACCAATTCCCGAGTCTTTCGACAAAACTCGCTGCCAAGCTTTATCGGCAAGCACTCCGGCTGCAGCGTTTCTAGCCTTAATGTTTTCACGATTTTGCGAATAAGCTATATCGTGCTCCTTACAAGCTGAATCGAGAGGGTTGATCCCTGGATCGCCTGGAGCAAGACGTTTAGCTAATTTAGTTCCTGGTCCGCAGTACTGATATTCAGGCAAGTGAAGTTCCACTGGAAGCTTGTTGATAAGTTTATGCACTAAACCACGACCTCGGTATTTGTGTATGATCATTACACTACGAAGGTCATTGATGACTGAAGCTCGAGGTATAAAAGCGCTATATTTATAGTCAGATGATCAGTCGAAATCCAGATCTCGTACTACGTATACATGAATTTCAAAGAGCAGTCTGCCAAGCTCCTGGTAGTGAATTTCGACATTATCGTAGAGCAAGACAAAAATATGAAGCGACATGGAAATTTACTTCCGGATAGCATTCGAGCTGTATTTTGTGGACCATCGAATTGTGGTAAAACTAACAGTGTACTCGTTCTCATAACACATCCAAATGGGCTCAGATTTGAAAATGTGTACGTAAAGGAACTCTTGGAAGCTCTTGAGGGTATACATATTTTTCTTTCAGTGAACACGAGGAAGTGGTGTCTCCTGATAATGCGCTTCCAAACTCTATCATGATATTCGACGATGTAGCCCATGGAAAGCAAAACAACATCAGAGCATTTTTCTGCATGGGTAGGCACACAAGCATTGACTGCTTCTACCTCTGTCAGTCTTACGCTCACATTCCGAAACATCTCGTCAGAGACAATGTCAATCTGTTAGCAATATTTCGACAGGATGACGCAAACCTGAGACATATGTACGATGATCGCGTTAGTTCCGACATGACTTTTGCCCAATTCAAAGATTTATGCTCACAATGTTGGTCAGACGACAAGTACGGATTTCTAATGATTGACGAAGATAGTTCAATCAATAGAGGCAGATACCGAAACGGATTTGATTGCTTTGCTATAAATATAGCACAATATATGACAATTTGTTGAGTCCGGTAATATCCATCGTGGAAAGTTTCTGTTCAGTTCAAGAACACTTCTTGCTCGATGACTGGTGAAAGAATGATTGTAATACCTAGACGCTCTGGCTTTTATCGTGTTCTCTGGCTTCCCACTCTACAATAGAAGATCTAATAGGAATATTAACTTTGAAATATAACTGCTGCTGCTGTTGATTTGGTTGACGTTTGAGAATGACTCGAGCTCCTCGACTCACCGGTTTATATGCACTCCCGAGGCCTCTCCCCACTCTAGCACTATCTAGTCAGCTGACTCGCGTGGTCGCTTATTGGGTGGTTCATAGTGTGCTAATCCTTCGATCTCCTGAACTGCTTCCATCTCCTTTATCATCTGAATCAGCTGGTCATCTAGGATTTTCTTATGCCCCCACGGCAACGTATCTGTCTCACCAGATCGTAGATAACGTTTGTCATCATGGGGACTAAGAGCTATTTTCTTCTCTCCCTCCGATTTCAAGATGTGTAAGCGAGAATGAATGTTGCACTGTTCCCTGGAAATCGTTGAGTTTCCAAACAGACAATGTAAATAATCATCGAAAGTCAGCGTCTTCTTCACGACGGATGCTTTCACGCCTTTGGCCATTTTAATGGAGGTTTGTCCTTGAATATTAACGCTGTACATCTTGCTTCTCAAGCCGACGAAATCAGTCATGATGTTGCCGTTACATTCATAATTGATTAGGTCAACAATCTTTCTGTTTACTCGATGAATTCCGAATTGATTATCCTCTGCATAGTCGGAGGGGTCATATTCGTGGATGACTTCCTTCATGACCTCGTAGACATCTTCTTTACCAATTTCGTACAGTAGACTGTCAATGTATGTGTACAATAATTTGCATTCATCTCCAAATCTGCTTCTCATGTAATCGTAGTGGAACCCGTAGACGAGTGATTTTGAAAGATCTAGTACGCTGAGTCCCACGTAGATTGGTTTCGAGATGCAAATTTCGGTACGCGATAGTTGTACTCGAACGAGATTTTCATCAAAGATGGAACAACTATGAAAGTTAGGTTTGGTGATGTAAGCCTCTGCACCGTAACGACCACGCCATTTATTCACGAGTTTAACATCAACGCGTTTGCGTTCATTTTCCATCATCTTCCCGTAGACAGCATTATTGAAGAGTTTGAATAGATGTTTTTCGAACCCGTTCTTAGCGTTTTTCCTGTTTTCACTATTCAAGTCTATGTAATGCTTGAACCAAGGTTTCTGATTGAAACTCAGCGCTCTGTGAACTTTGATGAGCTGAAGACCAAGTTTCAGAGCTTGCTTGAGACTTCTATAGTGAATGCCGGAGCGCTTTTTGTCGTACAATATAGTCATGAGTTTTTCCTGCTTTGACTCTGGAAACTTTCTGTGTTCAGGACATAGAGGCAAATCCTTATGAGAATGAATATCTTCGGGATACTCTAGATGCACCTCGAGAATGTATCCTATGTCACTGTCGTCAGGAATGTCGAAGAAATTACGATTGTTCTCGACATTCTCCACCCACTTGAATCCAGCACACGGTAGAGACTGTGTCATTGCCCAACTGTACAAGTTGTTAACGTCAAAGTACATTAGATACTTTGACTCTTTGTTAGAATCGTATTCTTCACCCATGTACATGTTTTTGTTGACGGCATACCTATTACAGCACTAGCTAATCCCGCCTCGGATGCCTCGCTATACGAACAGTAGTATATCAATGTCCGTGAGTAACTCGAGTTCAACTTCCGTATGTTTCAGCATCGCATCCCAGCTCAAGCCAGGCGTGGTGTAATAGTGCGCTGCATCTAATCCATAAGCCTGCCGCCAGTTGTCTCTGAAATTCTCGAAAATTTCAGCCAGCAGCAAGACATCGGTTTTGAAGTAGAGGTCTGAACACTCTCCAAGTGATTGGATACGGAAAGTATTCCAAACGTACTTTCCGTGCTCGTAGTCTTCGTTGGAGATATTACTGTCAGTCAAGGTACTACAGAACTCTACCTGCACTGGGGGCAGTCTCCTCTAGTTTGTCCAAAGATGAGACATACTCGTACGGGAAGACCCCCTTCCATCTCAAGAGCTTGATTTGCTCCTGGTCGTATCCGTCATCCTGCTGGAAAACTGCTTCCAAAATCTTTAAATCTTCCAAGTAAGAAGTTAGTTTGTCGAGCGAAGAAGATATGAAACGGAAGGAATTATTGAATCTGAAATTAATATTGCTATCCTCCAAATGTTTGGTGAACGAATTGTAGTGCTCGTTGGTCTGCGGCAGAAGTATCACTCCACCAGGGAATCCAGAAGCGAGATCTCTGATGAAGAGGTGAAAGTCGTATCCATCCAGGTTATGAAAGACAACCGGGATCGTTCTCGTATCTTTGTAATTTATATTACACCCGTTGTGAGTCGGGCTTCGATATCCGAAAATAAATAAAATTATTAGATTTAAACGAATGATTAAAAAAAATTTCTCACAACGTACTTGCCCGTAAAGTGCCAGTGGTCTTTGACTTTATCGGCTGCTTTGGTGAACGATTTCTTTCACATATGACAGTTGATTGCTCTGATAAATTGTTCATTGCTGATCCATTGGAACAGGATTCTCATACTGCTGCTCAAGTTCCTGACCGAGAGTGAAGAGACTCGATACAAACCATTTCGCAGGATCTTGATCGTCATCGTTCAGTTTTCTGTAGGACTTGTACGCTGACATGCTGTCATCAAAGCTGAATTTTAAGTAAAAGCCTACGCTGAATACCTGGTATTCTTGATATGCTCTCTCGTCACCTTCGACTGACTTAAGCAAGCACTCAAAGTCTGCGTACACCATGAAAGGTGCACGTTTTCTGTATCGATAGTTTATAAATTTGAGATTATTGTTCATCTCACTCGGTAACTAAACTTTGCAATTGTTAACTCCTACACAAACTTTATAGTGATTCTTCAATTTATCATTTGTCCAAAAGAAATGCAAACATCGATCACAGATGAATGTTTTCGATTTATGCTTCTGATGGATGCTTTATGATGGATGAGAACTTACGAACCTAGATAGTCCTTAATCCATACGTCATGGAACTAAAACTGTTCATTGTCGCCATTATCGTTAACGTCTCCTTCAGCGTCCTCGTCTACATAATGATCTTGTACGAATATTAGATTGAAATGTTTTTCCTCTTTTAAATCTGTAAGATGACACGGCAACACATCATACTTATCATCCTTTTTCGTCAAAATATACAAATTGACCGAGACATCGTTCTGTTCTTCAAACTTGGTAATCTGCCGGGGAATCACGGACAAATCGATCCCTTTGAAATTCAACTCTTTTTCAAATAGCTTGTACTTTGCAACTCGATTCGGATGTTCCTAGCTTTGTACATGATGCAAAGCAAATAAAATTGCCCATATTAAACATTGCTCGTCATCATTATGAACGTTCATGAAGGCTTTATTGTTGGGTATAAAATCGGGTAGTGGAATATGTGAGCTGCCTCGCATTGGATTTGGCTTGTTGATATTGACGCTCAAATTTAGTATGGAAAGCAATGTCCATCCAGAGTCCTGCTTCTGAAACTCCTCCATATCCCTCTCAATGGGTTGTCGAACGTGCACTAAAAATCATTCATCAAAGTTGGTAGTTTGAAATATCGATACGGATTTCGTATTGAAACATTTAATCGCATCAGTCTCCTCCCCATCACCCTTGACGATTCTGTATTCTGCTGTCAGTTCAGTGTTGACTTTCACGTTTAATCCACGTTTGATCTGCTCCTTAAATAGCACGACCAAATCCTCCATGAACGGCGAGACGTTGATGTGCTCGACATTCGTAATCACGCCGCTTCTAATTCGGGTTTGAAACGCCGAACAAAGATTCTCTCTCTCTCTCTCTCTCTCTCTGCCTTTCTATCTCTCTCTCTATCTCTCTCTCTCTGCTGAAATGCCGGCGACGAACTGAGCTTCGCAGTGCTCACGAGTCTGGTTTTATGCTCTGCGTAAATCTGCTCCGAGCCAATGAGAGCGCGTTAACTGTATGGATGGGAAAAGGCAAGGCAAAGCCATGAATGTAAACATAGAATATCAATCTCTCAAGTTACAGGAGTTTGGATATTCTACGATTACCTAGCTTTCCGCCGCTGCTGGTCATACTGAAGATCTGCTCTGTTCCGAAGCGCAGAGTAAAATGAGCTCTCCAACTCGAAAGGACAGGCACTTACACTGAGCCAATGAGAGCGTGGTGGGAGATGAGAAAGTCAATGCGATGCAAGCGCGGAGAACTGAGCAAGAGTTCCTACGTTATAGCCGTAATGACGGCGCTTCATTGCTCGATCTCCGGTTTACCTCGCTCATCCGCTGCTCATCATCGACTATTCGTCATCCACGAGGACTCCGTTCTTCTCGGCTGCGAAGAGAAAAGTGAGCTTTGCTGCTCGAAGGCGTCGGCTTTTACTCTGAGCGGTAGAGCAGCTCCGAGCCAATGAGAGCGTGCCGGCAGGAGAGAGCATGGTGGGAGAGAAAAAAGGCAATGCGAGGAAAGCGCGAAGAATCGAGCAAGAGTTTCCACGTTATCGCCATAAGAACGACGCTTCACTGCTCGATTTCCAGCTTACCTCGCTCATCTGTTTTTTAATTAATAATTAATTAATTATTCTTAGATTAAGGTCATTGGCCAGTTGCCTTGCAGATTTAGCATCTTCTGATGTCTTAAGGGTATTCGGATTCAGATCTCCCATTATGATCTTGTGACTAAAATCCTCAGTGTGTAGCGCTAATTTGTCTATTAAATCTCAATGCTATAAAAAAAGTACATTCGGTGGTCTGTAACTTAAAGCAACGAAGAGTGGCGGGTGGGTTCCTAAGTGCACACTGCACATGATGTATTCTGAAAAATCGGGCTTTCCTTCCTGCGTAGTCTTTGAGACACACAGAATGTTAGCTTTAAGAGAATTATGCGCATTCCGAATTAGCCAACCCCCAAAATTGTTTCTATCTAATCTTACTATTGAGTAACCTTCGATCCGAATGCGAATGTCCTTAATCTCAGTTGAAAAGTGCATATCAGTAACCTCAAATAGGTGGTAGGAGGGACCAGTCGAAATGAGTTGGCGGAGTATCTCAATGTGACCTTGGTCACATTGATAAACCCTGCACTCCGTCCCCCACGGCGACCCTCTCTCCTCTCATTCACTTAGTCAGATCGCATCTATATCAACATCGCATGTCTGTATTTCCGATGTAAGTGGAGTGCTATTTTGCTCTGATGAGGTATTAACATAAACTTGACGTACTATTGGAAGCGCAGGTCTCATATCATATAATAAAAAAATTACTTGCGCATTGTCTGAATTTATTTTATTGTCTAATTTATTTTGTAGTACTAGCAAAGAGTTCTGATCTGTCAATTTTTTCTCCATAACTTTTAATCTGTTTTTATGATCATCAAAACCCATTATCAATGCTCGTATTACTTTCACCGTCTCGAAATCTTCAGTAAACTTAGAAGTATTGATTTTAAACTCAGACATTACAGTTCCTATTCTAATAGCGATAACTGAGATATCACTGGTACATTCATGAATTTTATGAAACTTATCTCTATTCTCTTCTATGGTGATATCACCGTTGTTAGCTGTTTTGTTGTTAGCCTCGTCGATGGTGCGCTTGTGCTGGACGGAGTAGAGTCTCGCAGCGGTACACGCGCGCAGCTGCTATTCACTGCGTAGTTGCTGCGACTTCGCCGCGAGAGAGATAGATAGATAGATAGATATACTTTTTATTCGTCAGAAGACAAAATCTTACAATTTCATGTACATGTAGTTGTATTTATAATTAAAAAATATCAGTCGGTTTAATATAATTGTTATCTTACTTTCACTTATTGCATATTTCTTATTAAAATAATAATTCACTTTATCAGTTCGTCAGTTAAGAGAGAGAGAGAGAGAGAGAGAGAGAGAAGAGAGAGAGAGAGAGAGAGAGAGAGAGAGAGAGAGAGAGAGAGAGAGAGAGAGAGAGAGAGAGAGAGAGAGACAGTGATTGGTGCAGGGTGACTCATTGCTCCTCCGTATACCTGGCAACACTTTGGAGAGAGAGGAAGGTATGTCGTAGTACCACGGAGCGGGTATAACGACATAATCGTCTCCTCCGTAGACCTATCATATCGCTTTGGCTATGTTTGTCCTCGCCAAAAATCTGCTACCTAGTATCCATTCTTTCATTAAAAACTTCCAAATGAAATAAAATTTGAAAAATTTAGTGTTCCGGTATGTATTTACAGTAAATAAGATGACTCTAATGAGGAGATTTAATTGTGATCATCTTAAAAGAAAATATCTTTTTGAAAAAAAAATTTTTTGGTTATCATTTAAGAATTTTGTGGTTGTCGGGATATTAATTTACAAATTTCTTTTATTTTCTATCTCTCTCTCTCTCTCTCTCTCTCTCTCTCTTTCTCTCTCTCTCTCTCTCCGGAATGAGGCATCGATTAAAGGTTTAACTGAGCGTGTCTCGCACTTTGAGGGTAAATTGCAGGCTATGGAGACCGAATATTGTGCCGAAATCGCCGTATTACGCGCTGAAATTGCCTCAGTAGTTCAGAAAACTACCCTAGAAGATCCATGCGAAATCGTGATCTCAGAAATTCCTGATCCTATTGATCTATCCCAAGAACAAATTGCTGACCGCGTTCTCTCGGCCATCGGGTTTCCTGGTCTAGTCAACCATGTACTTGAAACACGACCTTGGCCACGGAAAGAAAAGCTTGTCGAACCTGGTCAAGTTCCCACGCCCCCAAGCTCTGCTTTCGTGCTCAAGTTTATGTCACTAACTGTACGCGATGCTGTAATTAAAAAAGCGAGTGCACTCAATAATTATAACGCTTAGTTCTACTAGATGCGGGGGGAAACAGTAAGATTTTCATAAATGCACTTTGGCCTAAGCCTATATATCTCTTGCGACGCAAAGCACGAACGGCTGCTAACGCCTTAAATTATGCGCCCCCTATTGTTAAAAATCTTACAGTCTGTATGCGCCAGACTCGTGACTCTCTCCTCATTCCAATCCACTCTGCGGACAATCTTACTGCACTGCCTGCTCAGCCGCCGCGCACAGATTGACTATCTGCCGCTCAGCAGGTTCCGCGTGATCGATGCGACGCAATGAAAATACGGCACATTAATGTAAATCGTCTTTCAACCCACCATTCTCTGATCAAATACTGTTGCTCTAAAAACAATTACGATGTACTTACGGTCACGGAAACATTCTTACGCAATAATGAGGCCGACACTCATTTGGCCCTTGATGGCTACAACTTTTTCAGAGTTGACAGAGAAGGTAAAGAGGGAGGTGGAGTGGGTGTTTATGTTCAAGATTGTTTTATTGTAAAACTATTAACACAATCAAGTCCTCAGTATGATAATACTCCTGAATTTCTTATAGCAGAATTAATAAATAACCAAATTAAATTTCTTTTTGCTGTTGTTTATCGTAGACCGACTGCTGCCTATCCCAGTCACTTTTTCAATTGCCGTTCCTCATTTCTGCCATTCTACACGAACGTAATTATCACGGGCGATTTTAACATAAATATGTGCATTAATAATGCTGCATCAGCCCATCTGCAAGAACTCATTGACACGCACTCGCTCTCATTGGTTCTTTCTGAGCCAACCCATCATGTCCTATGGAGAAACCCGCCTACTCATACATGGTTAGACCTCTTCATCGTCAAGGACTTAACCTCTATATTAAGCTTCCAAAAGTCTGAAGCACCTCTTATCGCAGGACACGACCTTATTGAGATCAGTCTGCGTTTCAGGAAACCGCCAGTCTGTAAGAAGAAAATTATCTCGCGTTGTCTCAAACGTGTAAATCAAGCTGCTCTCTCGACAGCGATCCGCTTAAATTTTGAAAATTTTGTATCCCCTCCACCTTTCGTATCGAACAATTTCCTGACCACCACCCCTTCGTCAGGTCTTGTACTTGGCCCCTGTCCAGTAGACGTCGAACAAACAGAGCGTTGTCTCGTATCAACCCTCATATCGGCTTATGATGTAGCCGCTCCCCTGCGATCCATCACGCTCTCATCAAAGAGAAAGTCATGGGTATCCCCAGCTATTCGATCTCTTATGAAGAAGCGCGACCAAGCATATAAATCGGCTCGAGCATCAGGACTCACGCGGGATCTAGATATTTTCAGGTCGCTGCGTGCTCAGGTATGCAACACCCTTGATACTGACAAAAATAAATTCCTGTCAGATAAACTTGACGCGGCTCCTGATTGTGAGTCAAAGTGGCGTGAATTGAGACGTATGCATGTGACAGCTTCGCGTCTCCCATCACCCTTTCTACATTTCAATGCCAGCTTGCTAAACACACACTTTGCAGCAACTGTTAACTGCTCTCCACCACTCTCAGCAGCCGCTTTTCAAGTCGCACGGGACCACCCAATTTCGAGACTTTCGTCCAGTATCTGAGGCTGAGGTGTTAAACGCAATTAATGGCGCACCCTCAAAATCGTCTGGGGCCGACGGTATAACGGCTCCTATGCTGAAGGGCTCACTCCCTCATGTCATAGGATCCCTCACCAATCTCTGCGATTCTTGTCTTGCAAATGCCTCGTTTCCGGCCTCCTGGAAGAGAGCGCTCATTATACCTATTGCTAAAAATAAGACGCCTTTGTCACTGTCAGACAAACGGCCCATTGCGCAGCTGTCGGAACTATCTAAAGTTCATGCGCAATTCCCGAGCTACCTCGAGGCACATAGTTTGTTGAACATAGTACTCAAACTGCCCTTATAGGTGTACTTGATGATATTCGAATGGCAATAGACAAAAGAATGATCTCTATTCTTATTCTATTTGACTTTTCAAACGCATTCGACTCCATCTCCCACACAAAACTTCTCATGAAACTCAGGACACTCAACGTTGCAGACAGGTTGCTTAGGTGGTTCTTTAACTATTTAGCAGGCCGCCTTCAAGCAGTGATCGATGATGGTGGAAATATTTCGGTCTGGCTGCATGCTGCCTCGGGAGTTCCTCAAGGCAGTGTCCTCGGCCCTCTCCTGTTCGTTGTGTAGATCAATGATCTCCCGCAGGTACTCCGATTTTCTAAATACATGATCTTTGCCGATGACACGCAGATCTATCACCATTGCTTACCCGAGAACCTGCTCTAGGGACTGGCCGCTGCACAAACAGACGCCCAAGCTGTTGCAAAATGGGTAAAAGATAACGGCCTTGAACTTAACCTCGCAAAAAGCAAGGTTATGATTGTTGGCAGCCAAGCTTTCGTAAATCAAATCGACACCGAGGCAATCCCTAAAATAATTATTGATGGCGCCCCTCTCTCCTTTTCGACCGAGGCTCGTAATCTTGGAGTTCTGATCACTCCAACCCTTGAGTGGAAATTGCACGCTAAGCAAATTGCGAGAAAGGTATATGGTACACTCTACGCGCTCAAATTCTACAAACATACGCTCACCAAAGATCTCAAGAAAAATCTTGTTGAAAGCTTGATTTTCCCCCGTTTCGACTACGCACCAGATTTGTGGTAGGAAATGTTCCCTTCCGTGCCCATGTCACCCCGTACCGTATGGAGCTGGGATGGCTCTCAGTCCATCGCAGGCGAGAGTATCTCATCGGAGTCCTTGCCTACACAATCATATCACATGGAAACCCTGCCTATATCTCAAATAAATTCACGCGCCAAAGCGTTGACGTAGTTGTGCGCCGCTCGGAAAGATATCCGCCCCAAGCCCTCCTGTATCCTGCGCCGCGCACAGAGGCGCTTAAGCATTCCTTCGCCATCCAGGCAGCGATGCTCCTAAACTCGCTCAACGTTGTCGCATTATCACCGTCTACAATCGGCGCTTTTAAAGAATTTTTACGAGAGTCGTTGGTAGAGCGCGATCGGCACGCGTGGCTCGACAGAGTCCAAAATGAGGGGCTAATCGTGTAATCGTGTAAATCATACAAACCCTGCCAATTGCGAGC
The DNA here is from genome assembly GCA_949152435.1 of Gastracanthus pulcherrimus. Lineage (NCBI taxonomy): Eukaryota > Metazoa > Arthropoda > Insecta > Hymenoptera > Pteromalidae > Gastracanthus > Gastracanthus pulcherrimus. The sequence goes on along the minus strand of OX424573.1, from coordinate 62,373,234 downwards.
ACACGTTGATATACCCTTACCTTTGTTTTTTTTTCTTTTGTTTCAAGTCATAGTTTATAATTATATTCTACGTATTTGCTATTAAACATCACTCTACTTGTTTACTTAAAAATACCTGTACAAATCGTTATATTTTTAGTTGCGCCTTAGCGACGGGCTCTCTCTGCACGCGTTACAGAGAAAGCCCGCATACATATATTTCATGTTATATCTTCCTTATACCTATACCAAAGCGTTATGTAAAATCTTTGTATAATTCACTGCACCAGATGGGGTCTTACCCCAAGGTGAAATAAAGAAATCAAATCAAATCTCTCTCTCTCTCTCTCTCTCTCTCTCTCTCTCTCTCTCTCTCCTTGTAGTCCCTCTCTACTCGTGTCTACTGCGGCTCCTATTTTGAGGCTGGAAAGTGCTGCGTTTTTATCACGGAACACATAGTTTGGTGGCTGATTACACGCGTCGTGCTATGGGTCATTTATGGAATTGTTATCTGCGATTTTCCTTCAGCATGGGCATCTTGGTGGATGATTTTGTAGTCATAATCACAGTATATTATATTTGGAGGCTCGTTCTAGCAAACGCTCTGTCATACCATGTGTGCGCCCGCATATTTCTTCGAACAGTAGGCACGTGTGAGTACCTTAGATCTGTGTGTTTGTGTTGCTGGCTGCTAGTGCCGACTCGTCAGTCTTAGACGGCCGGTGCTACCGATTTTTCTCACTAGAGGGTAGCACTCAATGGAGCAACTAACCTGTGTCATCTGCCAAGTTGCTCCGCGTAACTCAATGCACTTATTAAGTATAGTACGTGTACATGCAAATGCCACACTGCGTGTATGAAGACAATCGCAAAAACACGCAGTCCTGGCTTGCATAAGTGCCCTCGCTGTCAAAAAGTCGGCATCAATTATACAAGGCAGCAAATTAGATTGCACACTAGTACGAAAGAGAGAGAGAGAGAGAGAGAGAGAGAAAATAAAAACAAGGCGGGCAACAACATCAAGCCCGTCAATACATCAACTATTAAATCAAAAGCAAACAATAGATAACACAAAGGCTGCCCCCAACACTTCGCGCAGCTAACCGAAACTCATCGACGCCCCGAAGACGCAGCAGTCTTCGGATGATGCAATAGTAGTCCTCACCACACCTCATAGCTCTATACACCGATTGTCACCTACAGTTGCACTGTCTACCTCTAGTGCCAACTCCAGCGAGGGAGAGGAGCGGGAGCGTCTCGCGCTCGAACAGTCCAGACTAAACGGAAGCCAGATTCAATCGGCTCACATGCTCTCGCCAGCAGCTGCACGGGTTGCAGGGCTGACGGCGATATATCTCCATAGGAAGTCAACGAGCGAAGAATTTCTACAAACATCTACACCAACTAAAAACGGCGCGACATTTTTCGGCGCTAGTTCTGCGCTACTAGATGCAAGTACAACTCAAAGATGTACAATTTCATCGTCCATGGTTGATTATTTAGATAATCAAGCGGAATATCTTCGTAATATAGTAAGTAATCTATAGTAATGGAACAGTCGATTAAAGATCTAAAAAATAAGGTTACGTCACTTGAAAGTCATATTGTCGTGCAAACTGAACAACTGGAAGGGTTACCTCGGGTAAGAATAGTAATTTAATTATTTCAAGTTTGTGTGATTGCGAGGACGAAGATAAACGTAGTAACATTGCGTATGCCATTTTTTCCATAGTTCTTCCATCGATAAAACGAAAAGATGTTGTACACACCCGCCTGTTACGCTCACCTAAATCGACTCATCAAAATATTGACACTAACTATACCATTACCGGTATCATAAGACGTCATTCTCTGTGGGTAATAAGTATCTCTATTGAAGCACTTACTAATGATATAATGTACGCTAAAAGAGACTTTACAAGTTTCAATACTAAAGACTTCGACATGTCGCTGCTTGACCGAGAAACTGCTGACTGTCTGTGTCAAAAAAAGATTTTTATGAATAAACTGCTCGATAGGGACGCCTTCACAAAATTTAATAATCTTAAAGTTTATTAAATTAAATGATAAAAGTCTTAATTTCAAACATGTTTGGCACAGACAGGGCACATTCCCGGTAAAGAAGCGAGACGGTACCAAGTCACATTCCTTTTCAACAGCAGCCGATTTGCAAGCAATCTTGTCAATGTATGAAAAAGACGCGTCTAAAAATGTAACTCAAAATCAGAATCAGGTACAAACTAGCGACAAAGTTACAAGCGAAGAACCGCCGTAAGAATGACTAGATGCGTGCAGGGCTAAAGAGAAAAATTTCAGGGGATTGAGAGCGGGTTTTTTGAATGTGACCTTGTTACAGGAACACATTGGATAGATCCGACAATATCTTCATGCTCGTCCGTCTTACCGCCTCTTTGGGATTGCTGAGTCGCATATTGACCCTCACATTCATGACAAGCTAGTACAATAGAGAGTTTTTCAATTATTCGTCAGGATGACAGCAAGCACGGGGGTTGAGTTGTCTTATTTGTGCACAATTCACTTAAAGCCATAATTCTAGCTCGGTCAAACACGTTACAAAAAGAGAGAGAAGACCCTTCGGGTATTCCGGAGTGTCTCAATTGTTGTGTGCAACAAGGTGACTCGGCCCCAGTGCTTGTCGCGGTAATATACAGACCGCCGCACACCCCTTTTCTTAAAGGGTCGGACCCAGTAGTGCAATTAACATCGAGTGCGTGTGACTTTAGTCACAAAATTATTATAGGCGATTTAAATGCCAACTTGTTGTCGACTTCGGACAATGCAAAATTTGAGAGGCGCTAAGCTGATCTCACACATTGATTGAATCCATACTAGTAGACGAAAAGGACAAAGTACTGAGTGCTGGAAATTGAGCGCCGACCTTTCGCAGCCGTCATGACCTAATCTAATCGATGTTGTTATAGAAATACACTTCAATCAAATTTCAAAACTTTTACTTTTTAGCTATAGAGACTTCAAATACATAGAAAAAAATCAGTTATTAACAAAACTAATTAATTGTGACTGGTCGCCCATCGATTACGCGAACGTCGATGTTGATACGAGACTAGCATGTCTTGGCGAAAATCTCATGGAGGTCATCAATGATGTAGCACCGTTAAAATATTTTACTCCCAAAAATAAAGTTAGACCTCCATGGATAGACGCTGAGCTTGCACAGATGTACAGTAAACGTGACAGCATACGACGACGACATAGAAGGACGAAGGACAATACTCTAAGACAGGAGGACATGACATTGGCGGCAATAGCAGAACCACGCACTAAAGAGACGCGTGATTCTTTCCTACAAAATAAGATATTCGAGGCCATCAATGATAAGAAAGATACCTGGAAAGAGTTACGTTCTCTTGGGCTCCTGCCAAAGACCAAAGAGGATTTTCACGGCTTTACACCTGAAAAATTTAACAATCACTTTGCGGGGGTATCAATCAACCAGAGTGAATGCGAGAGGGATTTGAACGATGTCGTGGCGACGGCTTGTGATGAGCTTCACTTTTAAGGAGGTCACTTTTGCAGACGTTGTACTCGCTGTTTCTCATTTCACCTCGCAAGCAACGGGAGAAGACGGCATTCGGCAGATTGTAGTAACTAAGGCTCTCCCGGTGATTGGCCCCCACCATGTATATATATCTAATTCCTCTTTCGATCCCATCTCTCCAACTAGACTTCTCAAGAGGCTTATTAGTATGGGCTTCTCTCGTAGCGTAGTTCTGTGGGTTAAATCCTATATTACAGGGCGTGCGCAAAGAGTAACTACTAAATCCAATGATCAGTCAGATTGGCTCACCACCAATCTTGGAGTCCCACCGGGCTCCGTTTTGGGGTCCTTTCTTTTCAGCCTCTATATGAATGATCTAGCTGGCATCTTGGGTTGTGAATGTGTCATATATCTTGTTTATCTTCAAGAGGGCATCGCGTGCTTGACAGCAGCGGCGCATGCACTGTCCGGTTGGGCGGCGGCTGCTGGTCTTCGTCTTAATGTGGGCAAAACTAAAACAATTATCTTAGCCTCGGTATATAACATTAATTATTTCAATGATCTTGATCTGCCAGGCAATCAGGTGGAGAACGGTGTGTACAAAATTATCATGGAAACCACTCATAGATTATGTTACTGAACGCGTAAATCGCACCTTATATCGCCTTAGATTCTTTCGGTCCTGCACCACCGAGGCGTTACGTAAACAGCTGTAAGTGCACTGATTGTACCTCATCTCCACTACTGCTCTCTGGTGTATATTGATACACCAGGAGAACTACAGACACGACTGCAACAGTTACAAAATTCGTGTGTGAGATATATCTAACGGTTTATTTAATAAAAACCAGACTAGCAGTTCCAGTAGGGGTGATGTTAAAGATCTCTTAATTCCAGGCTCACGTACCGATATCGGCCTTCATTCTTTGACGGCCTAAGGTGCGCGCCTCTGGAATTCCATCCCTAGCAGTTTCAGAAATCTTCCATCGATGTTAAAATTTAAGACCGTGATACGTGAGTACATGAAAGATTAAACTGACGGCTATAAAGCTCAGAACTGTATAGTCATATTTATTTATTTATTTATTTATTTATTTTCATGTTATCGGAATGATTGTATTTATTTGTAAGTTTGATGTGCGGCTACTGATGCATGTGTGAAAATTTGTGAGTATGCGTGTATTTTTACTATAAACCATAACGTGATTGATATTAACAAAGAAAAATTATATATGTACCTGACAAACATAATTGTAATTATCCAGTAATGTATTTTACGCGATTTTATTCTTATTGAATCCGAATTCGTTTTTATTTTATGAACATACTATGCTTTTACAATATAAAATTGATGTGATATTATTAATAATATAATGTCCAAACGAAATGAAAAATTATTATGACATTTAGTATAACTATGTAAATTTTTTTAATGTACATATTCTTTTGTATATTCATACAAATAAATATTTCTCTCTCTCTCTCTCTCTCTCTCTCTTCAGGTTTGTGAGTCTGTGAAAATTTTAGGTGTTACACTTGACAGCACTCTTTCCTGGACCCCTCAGTGCACCGCGACTGCTCGTAAAAGCTTTGCTGCTTTATCACGTCTAAGAAAATGCAACGATCTAATTCCCGATAACACAAAGATGCTGCTGGTCAAATCACTCGTTTTTCCGTATTTTGACTACTGCGCGGGTCTGTTTATTGATCTTTCATCTGAGCTTTTCACTAAGCTCTCGCGTTGCCAAAATGCGGCCGTGCGTTTCGCTACCGGCGTAAAGAAATTTAAGCACATTACTCCGGCTTATAAAGCCAATGATATTTTGCCTTATACTGAACGTCAGAATTATTTTTGTCTGTCACTCCTTGACAATATTCTTTGCTCCGATCAGCCTTCCTATATCGTGAATAGACTAAAGTTTCGTCCAGTGGAGAGCGTAGGGTCTTTGAGATGCTCTGAGTATGATCTCAAACTACTATGGGCACGGACTGACTATTTTAAGTTTTCGTTTATCGTTGGAGCCGCGCGTCTTTGGAACTCGCTACCTCGCGATTTGAGACGATGCATCATGCGACCTAGTTTTAAGAAGCGACTTTTTGACAATATGCTGCGCCGTACCTTCGGGAAGCCTACTTTGTGAAGTATTTTGTATGCGTAAAGTTTTAATTAATATTTTTTTTTCTCTTTTATTGTAAATTTTTGTAAGATATTTTAGAAGCATTTTATTATATTTTTGTTTTTTTTCTCTCTGCGTCAACCGTTGTTTTTTTTATCATTATTTTTATTGTACATTTTTTTTATTTTTATTAGTTATCTAAGTCTTTACGATGTATTATTTATTTATTTACTTATTTTATTAATTTTAAGTATGACACATGTCGTCGTTGTGTGCTTTTGCGGTAATCCCGCCTGCGATTAAATGTTTTAATTTATTATACGAGTATATTGCAAATGTAATTATGCTAAGACTATGTAGGACCTGGAGTCCTTAGTCTCAAATCAATCAATCAATCAATCAATCTCTCTATCTCTCTCTCTCTCTCTCTCTCTCTCTTGGTCGCAGGCAAAAAGTCATAACTGACAACAACGGGGAATCTGATTGGCTAACCACCAATCTAGGTGTGCCACAGGGTTCAGTCCTGGGGCCCTTGCTATTCAGTCTTTATATCAATGACTTACAAGACGTACTGACTGGTGGTGATGTTAAACACTTGCTATACGCGGACGACTTGCAAACTTACACTCAACTGACATGGCGAGATCTTTATGTGGGTATCAGATGCATGTCGGCTGTTGCGCGGGCAGTGTCGGAGTGGGCCGAAGCATCCGGACTGCGACTCAATGTCGGCAAAACAAAAGCAATCATTTTCGGCTCCGAGCACAACATCAATCGGTTGCAGGATCTTGGTTTGCCCGGCATTGAGTTTCAGGAAGGTGTACATGTGCCTTTCTCTGACTCGGTCACAAACCTTGGTGTTGTCATGGACTCTAAACTCACGTGGAAACTGCAGGTTGATGCAGTTGGAAAAAAGGTAAATCGTGCTCTTTACAGCCTACGATTTTTTAGTTCATGCACAACTCAGGCGTTGAGAAAGCAGCTTGCATGCGCGCTGGTAGTGCCACATTTAGATTATTGTTCCGTGGTTCAGCTTGATATGTCTGATGAGCTTGAGACGAAGTTGCAACGACTTCAAAATTCATGTGTGAGATACATATGTGGTGTTAGAAGGGATGAGCACATCACTCCTCAAAGGAAATATCTTGGCTGGCTTACAGTAAAGGAAAGAAGAGCGTACTTTGCGGGGTTACTATTGTATAGGGCAATAAATATGGGACAACCTCCGTACCTTGCGGCTCTCTTTGGTAAAAAAACAGCTAGGACTTCCAGTAGGAGCGGTGTGAAAGAGCTCTCGGTTCCGGGATCGCGGACTGATAAGGGTCTCTATTCGTTTAGAGCCCAAGGTTCGCGATTCTGGAACACCCTCCCCTGCAGCGTGAGGTATCTGCCGTCCTTATGTAAATTTAAAACAGCGTTAGGCAGGCACCTCAGACAACTGCACGGTGAGTAAGTTGACATTTTTTCATGATGACGGAGAATTCACATACATGGGTAGTTATTTATTTATTTATTGACTTATTTATTTATTTATTTATCTATTTATTTATCTATTTATTTATTTATTTATTTATTGACTTATTTATTTATTTATTTATCTATTTATTTATCTATTTATTTATTTATTTATTTATTTATTTATTTATTTATTTATTTATTTATTTATTTATTTATTTATTTATTTATTTATTTATTTATTTATTTATTTATTTATTTATTTATTTATTTATTTATTTATTTATTTATTTATTTATTTATTTATTTATTTATTTATTTATTTATTTATTTATTTATTTATTTATTTATTTATTTATTTATTTATTTATTTATTTATTTATTTATTTATTTATTTATTTATTTATTTATTTATTTATTTATTTATTTATTTATTTATTTATTTATTTATTTATTTATTTATTTATTTATTTATTTATTTATTTATTTATTTATTTATTTATTTATTTATTTATTTATTTATTTATTTATTTATTTATTTATTTATTTATTTATTTATTTATTTATTTATTTATTTATTTATTTATTTATTTATTTATTTATTTATTTATTTATTTATTTATTTATTTATTTATTTATTTATTTATTTATTTATTTATTTATTTATTTATTTATTTATTTATTTATTTATTTATTTATTTATTTATTTATTTATTTATTTATTTATTTATTTATTTATTTATTTATTTATTTATTTATTTATTTATTTATTTATTTATTTATTTATTTATTTATTTATTTATTTATTTATTTATTTATTTATTTATTTATTTATTTATTTATTTATTTATTTATTTATTTATTTATTTATTTATTTATTTATTTATTTATTTATTTATTTATTTATTTATTTATTTATTTATTTATTTATTTATTTATTTATTTATTTATTTATTTATTTATTTATTTATTTATTTATTTATTTATTTATTTATTTATTTATTTATTTATTTATTTATTTATTTATTTATTTATTTATTTATTTATTTATTTATTTATTTATTTATTTATTTATTTATTTATTTATTTATTTATTTATTTATTTATTTATTTATTTATTTATTTATTTATTTATTTATTTATTTATTTATTTATTTATTTATTTATTTATTTATTTATTTATTTATTTATTTATTTATTTATTTATTTATTTATTTATTTATTTATTTATTTATTTATTTATTTATTTATTTATTTATTTATTTATTTATTTATTTATTTATTTATTTATTTATTTTCTTAATTATATATTTATTTATTTATTTATTTATTTATTTATTTATTTATTTTCTTAATTATATATTTATTTATTAATTGTATCTTTTTATTTATTTATTTATTTATTCATTTATTTATTTATTTATTTTCTTAATTATATATTTATTTATTAATTGTATCTTTTTATTTTTTTATTTTAATTTATCCGTTCTCCTGTGTTCTGTATTCTTAGTCGTGAAAAATGTTGTAATGTACAAAATATAAAGAGTACATTTTAATAAAGAGTAAATATATCTGCGTGTGTGATGAGTGTATGTATCGGCTGAATTGTAATTGTTTTTAAGTTGTGACGTGATGGATGTACGTGTATGCAAGAATGAGTAGACTTCAGAAATTGTTATGGAATTGTGATATAAACAAACTGTGATATTAGATAATGACAAATTTGTGCAACAATTTTTATATTTATACACTGACGAACTGTGGTAGTGATCAAAGACTTAATGTAATGACAAAATAACAATTTTTATGTAATGTATTTTTGCCAAAGTTGACAAATAAATCGTATCTCTCTCTCTCTCTCTCTCTCTCTCTCTTCTCTGTCTCTCTCTCTCTCTCTCTCCTCTGTCTCTCTCTCTCTGTCTCTCTCTCTGGTACACGGGTAAGTTCGTTAGACGCGTCGCTCCGTCTTTACGACCTTTATTCATCAGATATACTGCCTTGTACGAGGCGAGATTTTTTCCAGAGTGAACTTAACCACGCTGGCTTTCGCTTTATACAATTACAGGCGACGCCGACCTCACCACTGAGCCAGAGATTTGCATTTTTTGCACGCCAAAAACACGGACTTCGCCGCCTCTTCCACCGCCATGCTGACCGGTCATCGTCGCTGCTGCTGACTATCGTCCTGACCGTCACCACCCAGCCATAGCCGCCTAAACAGCCTCGCAGAGCCAATTGCTACATTGCGCCTATCACCACACACACCTGTTCATCGCATCTGTTCTCGATCGGCGAGTGACGTGTCTAGTGACTGTGCAAGTACCAGCACACATAAACTGAGTACAAAACTGCGGCCCTAGCCATAAGTATATGTGTGTGCGAAATTGTGCTAAATCCCTACATATTCGTACGCGCATTCATCTCCGTGCATACTAATTGCGTGTCATAGTGCATTGTTTATGCGTATTACAGTTGCAGCTAGAATCATTCGTGGTAAACCTGTCAATTGTCCAACGTGCGCATGCCCCGCGGCCATCGTGACTTGCGTTGCGTGGTGCGATCTCGCGCGAGTCGGTAATTAGAATTTCGCACGTGGTACTTTAAATTTCCACGAACAGGTGGCGTTATACTAATTACTTCTTATGTACCGACTCTTAGTGACGTATCGCAACTACGAGTCACAGCTCTGTTTCGTTCCGTGAGCGAGTTCATTGTGCCATTCTGCGCTAACAATTCGTGCCTGCAATGAGCAGATCATGCAAAAATCCGCGTGCAGCAAGTGCAATGCGCCACTAAATCGCCGCGATATCGCGTTACAGTGCAGCTTCTGCAAGACACTCTACCACAAAGACTGCTGTGCTCTAGAGTAGTATACAGCCCCAAACATCATATTTTGTTGCGCGTCGGGCCGATCAGCTGTTTTTACTACACCTTTGCAACCACTACTCCCCCCGCAACCACTACTCCCCCTGCCTCTCTCTAATCCAGGTTCCCTCAAGCGCTCAGCCATCTCCCCTCCCTCGCCATCCAACACGTTGCGTAGCAAACAGCACCGCACTACGACTTTTCTCACGCCAGCTGCTTGAACAAAAATACTAACACCGCGTCGCTTGATTCAGCCACAGTCGTTCACAGCACCCACAAATATGTCCGATCCAGATGCTCCTGCATATTTTCGTACCTTTTTAAACGAATTCCGGAAAGCTAACTCCGAGAACAAGACAGCACTTGAAAACAATGCCGCTGAAATTAAAAATCTTGCGACCCGCGTCAGTGCCCTAGAGAGCAAATTTCAAGAAGTAGACGTTAAGCACACTACCGAACTCAATGTTTTAAGGTCCGAGATCGCCGCCGTTTCTCAGAAATGCACTCTGGAAGACCCGTGCGAAATACGAATTTCTGGTATCCCCGTTATTGCCGATGCCCAACCACCTCAACTAGCCGAAAAAGTACTCTCCGCAATTGGGTTCGCCAACCTCATGTTCCACTCACTCGAGATGCGACCGTGGCCCGGCAAGGCACATCTAGAGCAGCCCGGCAGTTCGGCTAACGATTTAGGCAGCGTTTCCGCGCCTCCTTCCGCTCAAGTCTTCGTAATTAAGTTTACGTCACCAACCATACGAGATGCAGTTCTAAATAAAGCGAGCAGCCTAAAAAATACAGACGCGCAAACCATCTTCGGAGTCGGCGGCAAAGGCAAAGTCTACATAAGCGCTGTGTGGCCCAAGCCCGTATATATACTTTATAGTAAAGCGCTTACTGCGTCCAAGGCTCTCCGCTACGACCGACCAATCGTGAAAAACTTGGTCGTTTGCATGCGACAAACACGAAACTCACCTCTCATCCCTGTTTATGACGAGGCCGACCTCGCGGCGCTCGAGCCCTTTCCCGAGACCTTAGCCGCGCCCACAACTGCATGACAGTCTCTAGCTCGGTCGGTGCCAGCACGAAATCGCGATTTCTTACGAATTGACCACATTAATGCTAACAGACTGAACACTCCAGCCCACTTCGCCCTTATAGAGCAGCATTGTTCCGCTCGTGCGTACGACATTCTCGCCGTGACTGAAACCTTTTTGGTAGAAAATGAGCCGGATGCTCACCTAGCGATCGACAAGCTTAACCTCTTTAGAGTGGACCGCTATGGGAAAGCAGGTGGAGGCGTCGGACTATATGTGCATGATAATTACAAAGTAAAAATATTAGCGCAATCTAATCCTATATACGATAATACGCCCGAATTTCTTATATGTGAATTAATAAACACTTCTATAAAAATACTTGTAGCTGTTGTTTATCGGCGCCCCTCTGCAGCATATCCTATGCACTTCTTCAATTGTCTCTCCACCTACCTCCCACATTACACAAACGTTATCGTCACAGGCGACTTTAACATCAACATGGCCATCCCAAACGCCGCTTCCAACCACCTAAGCGCCCTTATAGAATCGCACTCCCTTTCTCTAGTCCCATCCGAACCCACCCATCACACCAATCGCTCCCACACATGGCTTGACCTATTCGTGGTCAAGGACCTCTCTTCAGTCCAATCACTGACCAAATCTGAAGCTCCTTTTATTGCAGGCCACGACTTCATCGAAATTGACATTTGCTGCACCAAACCTCCAACCTTCACTAAGGTTATACGCACGAGAAACCTAAAAAACATCGACCACGAAACACTAATTTCCTTACTACGTACCAACCTCGCGCGCGTCTCCCGCTCACCCCCCTTCGCTTCAAACACATTTCTCGCCACGTCACCCTCTTCCTGCCTCATCCTCGGACCCATTTCACATAACATCAACGAATCCGAGCGGAACCTAACTACCGCTCTCGTTGCAGCTTATGACGCCGTCGCACCACTTCGCTCGATAACAATTTCGTCGAAGCATAAACCATGGATCTCACCTACTATACGAGCTCGAATGAAACAACGCGACCGCGCCTATAAGAGTTCTCGCACCACCGGCCAACAACCCGACCGCACAAGGTTCGAAACTTTACGTGCAGAGGTTAGTAACGCTCTCGATACCGCGAAAAATAAGTTCTTAGAAACGAAACTCGTCAACTCGCCTGACTCTAAATCGAAGTGGCGCGAGCTGCGACACATGGGGATGTCGGCGTCGAATTTGCCATCCCCATTCCTATACTTCGACCCCGCGACCTTAAACAGGCACTATGCCTCCACCGTGAGTCACTCTCTCCCCTTATCACAGACCGATTATCAAAAGGTCAGGGACACTCTCTTTAATACTAACATTTCCACTCACTTCGACTTCTCTCCGGTTACACAAAATGAGGTTAAGAATGCGTTACTCAACTCATCATCTAAAGGCTCAGGCCTTGATGGAATGTCAGTGGAAATGCTAAAGGCTCTACTACCCGAATTACTGGGCCTCCTCACCGACCTTTGCAACTCGTCTCTCAACAGCGCCTCGTTTCCGTCTTTTTGGAAGAAGGCACTCTTAGTACCACTCTCCAAGACTAAAACCCCCAGCTCACCCTCTGACATACGGCCAATCGCTCAGCTGCCAGAACTTTCGAAAGTCCTAGAGCGCGTCGTGCACAAACAGCTTCTCGGGTACCTCGAGGTCAACAGACTTCTTGATCCACGGCAAGCAGGGTACAGGTCGGGTCATAGAACCCAGACAGCACTTCTAGGCGTACTTGATGACGTCAGACACGCGATAGACAAACGCATGCTCACTATACTATTGCTATTCGACTTCTCCAAGGCGTTCGATTTCATACCGCATGCCTTGCTTCTGGCAAAACTACGAGCATTAAACGCGTCGGATCGGGTCCTGCGATGGTTTTTTAACTACCTTGCCGATCGCCTTCAAGCAGTCATCGATGATGGCGGCTCCATCTCGGAATGGCTTAGTGCTGCTTCCGGCGTCCCGCAGGGCAGTCTACTTGGTGTGCTTCTTTTTGCGATATTTATAAATGATCTTTCAAGCGTCATTAGGCTCGCCAAGTACATGATTTTTGCAGACGACACGCAACTGTACCTTCACTGCTACCCGTCTGCTCTCTTAGAAGCCCTCGGCTCTTTGAACCACGATGCTCAAGCAGTAGCTCAGTGGGCGAGAGACAACGGTCTCAAACTTAACCTCGCCAAGACTAAGGTAATGATACTCGGCAGCCAAGCCTACATCAACACTATAAATTTAGCCCACATTCCTAAATTATCCTTGGACGGTCATTTGCTGGAATACGTATCTCAAGCACGCAACCTCGGGATCTGGATCACGCCCACCCTCGATTGGCAACTGCACGCTAGACACGTCACTAGGAAAGTCTATGGCGCTCTTTACGTGCTTAAATTTTACAGACGCGCCCTTTCAAAGCACATAAAATAGCACCTTGTAGAAAGCCTGATTTTTCCGAGTTTTGACTACGCGTGCGTTGTCTACAGCGACCTTGACGCAACTCGCCGTCTCAAGTTGCAACGCACTCAGAACGCATGCGTCCGGTTCGTAGTAGACAACATCCCTCGGCGAGCTCACGTCACCCCTTTTCGGCTCGAGCTAGGTTGGCTTTCGGCTCAGCGCCGCCGTGAATACTTCAGCGGCTCGCTCGCCTACTCGGTAATTTCTAACGAAAGACCTGAGTATCTGGCTACGCGTTTCACCCGACTGGACGTTGACCTCTCCCTCCGCCGCTCTGAGAGGAACCCACCGCAAGTACTCCTTTACCCTGCTCCACGTACTGAAGCTTTTAAGCAATCTTTCTGCATTCAAGTATCAGTCTTGCTAAATTCCCTCTCAGTGATTGTCTTTTCATCACACCTATTGGGTTCTTTCAGATCGTCGCTCAAGAATGCTCTCTTATAGCGTGACGTCATGGACTGGGAAGAGCGTGTCCGCGCCGAAGGTCTGCCTTCCGCCCCCGAGCGACTCCGCACACGCGAACCAATATTATGCGCACGTCGTTAATTCTACATGGCTTAATTCTACACTGTGAATGTACATATAAGTTTAGTAGTCTAAGATAAGATAAGTTAACTTACAAGCCGCTGCGTAAATAAGAGAGCACCGTTATTTATGTACCTCTACCTATCAGCATTTTTATTAATAATTAAGCACTTCGATTGTAACTGTATAATTAACTGTAAAATATAAATCTGTAATTCAGCTAGCACCAGACGGGGTTCTACCCCAAGGTGTCAAATAAAGTCAAATCAAATCAAATCCAATCTCTCTCTCTCTCTCTCTCTCTGATAATGTTATTAGTGTGTGTGTGTGCGTATTTATTACCGTGATAGGTTGTGTATGAGTGCACATCTGAGAGCGATAAATGTGAGTGACTTTAAGGATTTTAATAATTACGCGAGTCGTATTTACAACACTATATCGTCGGGTTAGACGTAAACTGTACTATCTGAAGTTTTCGTTCAAAACTGTATTATCTGATATTTCGCCTGGAAAAGGTATTACATTCTTGTACCATATTGACCTTAAAATTGCTTAGGCCTCCCTAAATATGAGGTATCATACAAATGGTATCCCATGATTCGGGGGATTAAGCAATTTTAAGGTCAATATGATACTTCGGATAGTATCATTTAAAAGCGATCTCTCAAATAGTATCGTTTTGAACGAAAACTTCAGATAGTATAGTTTACTTCTAACCCGACGATATGTACTATATATCTGTGATATTGTGTACCTGGCGAAGTGAAATTTTACGATATTTGTGATATATTTATGTAATTGACTGTACACTGTATTTTTGTTTTTAAAAAGCAAACAAATACATATCAATCAATCAATCTCTCTTAGCTAGCGCTTGGCTGATTATCTCAATCTGAAAATAGTAGAACTCTCACACGTGAATTGATGTCATTATGACAGAAGATAATGACGTGGTGATGTATTCTTGCAATAAAATGGCGCTCTTTAGTAGCAATCATAATATTATTAGCATTGAAATTACATTTGAAGTGAGTCTAATCGCTAAAACTGGCTAGTTCAGTTATAGGGGCTTTTATTTAGAGAAGATGAATTTATTGATCGCCACGAGCTAAATCATGCTCTTGCAGGCTATAGGGACTTTAAATCTTTAATTCAGGGTGGTTATTCAGAATCGTTAAAACAAGCATCAAGTGCAATTTAACGCTCAAATTTTCGAAAAAATCAGACTTTAAGCTAATTTCTAACGTTTTACGACTGCGCTATTGCGTATACCGCATGCGATGCAGTCGAAGAGGTGTATAACGCATTCGTTATAACTATTTAACGATTAATTTTGAACCTCTCTGAAATAGGTAACTTAAGATCTCCGTTAAAATATATCTCATGTCAATTATTTTGCTCTCAATGGCAGCACTATCGCCGGTTACGCAAGCAATACGTCTAGGGGCATCTTCCCAGCTACCTAAAGGAAGGCTCACTTAGTGCCTCTTGAAAAGCATCTGCTCCATCATCAGTATCGGACTTTCGTCCAATAGCACTACTGAGCTTTCTCTCCAATGTGTTGAAGAAGATAGTCCATGGCCAGATTACGGAGCCTTTACAAACAAAAAAGCTCCTCGATCTAATGCAGTTGTCCTAAATTGTTATATTCGTACAAATCTGTTATTTTAGTATTGTTGTCTAAATTTTAATTGTATAAGTAGAAGTAATAAGTAATAGTTTCGTACAAGTAATAGTAATAGTAATAAGTATCGTTTAATTGTATTGTATAAGTATGAATGTATTTATAAGCATGAGTGGTTGTTTGTATGTGGCTGATGTATGCATGAGTGGTTATTTGTATGTGTCTGATGTATGCATTATTGGTTGTTTGGATATGTCTGAAGTATGAATGAGTGGTTTTACATATGTTGATGTGATGGTTGCACTGATTGTGTGTAAGGAGTGATTGTGCGATTTTAATTTTAAATGTACGATAAGTGATCCTTTTATTATATATGACGATATGTAATTAACATAGACTTTGTTGCGAATTGACGAACTGAATTTTTATATCAGAACTAATACCGACTGAAAATTGTTATACACCCACTGAGATTATGTAGAAAATATTGGGTGCATAGGGGAGAACGGGGTAATGCCGGTCTCTAGCTAATTCCGGTCACTCTTATTTTCAATAATCTAAACATTTTTAGGTAATAATTCGAATAGAATATCAAACGCAAACTTAAACTGCAATTAATCTAATATCCGAACAACGTTCTATTCAGTTTTATTAAGAAATTAAATTAAGCGAGTGTGAGTCAGTGAGTGGTTATGAGTGATTGAGAGAGAAAATAATTGAGTGAATGTGTCTGTAAGTACATAACAGAATTATGTCTCTGAATGTGTCTGTAAGTACATAGAAGAATTGGTGAGCAAGTGCATAGGCAAGTAAGTGAGTCAGTACGTGGGTGAGTGAGCAAGTGAGTGAGAGAACGGCTGAGTGAGAGAGTATGAGAATATGTGTGAATGCGAGAGCGCGAGTAACCGAATTAAATAATGAGTTTTAAGCGAGTGCGTGAGAAAGTAGATTTGGCAGTTAGTACGTGAGCGAGTGAGTAAGTTCGTGCGCAAATGAGTGCATCAGGACGTTAATGAGTGACTAAATGATCAAGTGAGTACGTGAGTATGCGCGCAAGCATGTGAACGAGCAAGTGAGTAAGAAAGTCTGAGTGAGTAAGGGAGTGAAACAGGGCGAGTGAATAAGTAAGTGAAAAAGTGTGCGTGATTATGTTAGTGGTTAAGAAAATGAGAGTGAAATATAAAATTAGTAAGAATAACAGTATGGAAAAAAGCACGTTAAATATTTTGTTCTTATATACACATACTAACTGAGCTACCAAGCACCCAAATATCCATGTATTCTACTATCCACGCACTCCACTATCTACGCACTCAACTATTCACGAACCTCTATTAAACAAAATATTAGATGTTCTTTCAAATGAAAAGTAGGAGGAAATATGCCGTAATTGAGTAACCTTAGACATAGAAAATCCACAGACTTCTGATTTAATATGTTGTAACTTTTATAGATTTTGGGTAAACTATATATAAATGTCGCTTTTAATAGATTGACGGATAATATGTTCTTTTATTAAATATTTCAGATGAAAAATCAAGTATGGAAATGCATTAATTTCCCAGACGATCTTTCACTTCACCCTTCAGTCACAAATTCCTTGATTTACATATTCTGTCATGATGCCGTCATTAAATCATTTTTAAATAAGATTATCGTTTAATACTTAGGTTAAAACTATATAATAACTTTCACAATCATTTTCTTTATGCTAAAAGAAACTAGCGAAATTGTGGCGCGCATAGCGCGCCAATTGATTTCTTGTGCACATACCACCTAACTATAATGTCTTTAAATTTCACTTCTATCGTGTGGTCTGAAGCACACACTCTTTTTTTTACTATTTCATTTGAATCAAATGGGTAGCGTTCATATTTTTTAAAACTAATTTAAAAAATCTAGTGTATCTTACCTGAAGAATAAATGTCAATAAATAGACGAACATAGACCCAAAGGAAATGAATAAACTTGTAGATGGTGTGAGCACTGTAGCTAGATGAACCGATGATATTTCAGCAATATATACGGAAGCAGGCGTTGCAACCATTCCACTTGCGAATCCTATTAGTAATATCGTGTAATTATATTGGTAATTGATGACGTTTTTACAGATTTAAATATAAACATAAATTTAAAATAATTTTTTTTAAGCATCTGGATTTCTAGAATTGCTTTAGATCAAAAAAGATTTTAACTATTTTAGTATTAGAGATCATGCTTTTGAAGTACCAGACTCGATATATCATGAAAGTATCTCAACAAAAATAGTATGATTTTCTTACTGCTTCATATGCATACAGGTACTTAAAATTTGATACCTACTCTTACTAAAAGAGCACAACAGTCATTATATTATTTTATGAGCTGCATACCTGGTAAGCAATGTCATCGTTCAAAAAAAGCATAAAACCTAAAAATACTGCGATTACACGAACTTATAACAGTAGATTTATTTAAGCGAGGGCGAATATTGCTAATTAATATTCGCCTGAGTCTAATGTATATTTACACGATTTTCTCGGCCATGGCCTCACTGCCAGCTGCCCGCTTCGAGTCTCGAAGGTACTCCTCTTGCACTCGAGACTAGGGCTCGTGTCAACTGCTATAGCAGTTGCTTACCTGCTTGTGCCGGCGCGGCACTCCTGGCTAGTCCCAGCCTCCCAGGCTTCTACGCAGCTAGGGGGTAAGAGGAAATAAGAAATCGCGAGAATGAGCAGCATGCAAAATAAATACGAACGTGTAAGTTAAACAATACGTATGTTATAATATATCAAAAATCGAATACAATAAAAGAGGACGCGGCCTCTAGAATTGCGAGCGAGAGAACGATTGCAGTCACATGGGCGTCGTTGCACCCTTTCACTCGCGCACAAAGTACCAGAACCTCTGTAGTGGTACGGAAGTATTTGCACTTACTTCTTATGGATACACACGTGACGAATGGCGGTTCGAATGATTCGAAAGACACCCACCCAAAAACGTTAATATACCAGTTTTGGCTATGATACCCTAATCATAACAATACATCAAATTTACTTTTTACATGATTATTTAAAGTTTTGTAAGTCTAAGAAATAGATAATATGATTTGAAACTATATTTTTAGTCAGTAAAAAGCTTGATTTAAGTAAAATAATAGAGGTATCAATATCATGTTATACGTTATAATACGTTATATTTCATTTATAAAAATTTCTCCAAATTGAATCAATTTTAATGTAGAAACGCATTTTGTAGAATTGAAATTTTTAGAATCATAAATCACTTTTACTTACGTATATTTGTGCTTTAGCATACAAAATATATATAATTTAACATTTTAAAAGAGATTAAATCCAAACAGTTACAGTAACTAACTACTTTATTATTAAATTTATGTGTTTTAATTGGTAATAATTGATAAAGCGAAAATATTTTCATGGTAAATATCAATTTCGATAGTGGCCAAAACCGGTACGTTCCTATGGTCAAAACTAGTGATTAGGTGGCCAAAAACGGTGAAAACCGAGCTTTATTTTAGATTTTCGATTTGTGAAATTACCTCTGGATTTTTCATAATACAGCTGATGAATTTAACAAATACATGTGTTTTAGAATACATGTAAATTTATTGAATGAATAAACATTATATTTTACTGTAGTAAATACGTTCTCGAAAGTCAAAAAAGCTTAAGGTGGCCAGAACGGTACGTCCACCCTATTGGAAAATAAAAAATAAAAAATATATCGATTAACTAAAAAGTGCACTTGAGTCCACTTATTTTGAAACTATTGAATAAAAAATTTTTTTTACAAGTTATTGGAGTAAACGCATTTGTTTGTCATAAAAAAATGGTATTTAAAAAAAGTTCTTTTTGTCATACATGCACGATTTTCGCGTTTTGTACCTAAAAAGCGGGCACAAAGTGGCTGTTTTTCGAAAAAGAAACTTTTTGCCCGCTCTTGGCAAAAACGGTTTGCCCGCTCTTGGCAAAAACGGTTTGCCCGCTGGGAAAAAAGGGTTGCCTTTTTGCCCGCTATTCAAAAACACAATCTATATCTATTTACATGCGTGACTGCATGCGTGAGCATGTTTACATACGTGTGTGTCTGTATACGTAGGTCTGCGTGAGTACGTGCATTAAAATTTTTGAAAATTTTGAACATTTTGCAAAATTTCAAAATTTTGGAAAAGATTATATTTTATTTCGGTTTTATAAACATATGTTTACACCGATTTGAAAAACAGTCACAATTATACCTGCTTTAGAGACATAAGAAAATGTGAAATCAAGACATAGGGTAAGACTGTGTATTACCGCGGATGCTGCGATTACTGTGGATTTTACAAACTCAATAAAAATACTACTTTTTAGTTAGTATTCCTTTATTAAATATTTATTATCGCTGTGACTTTTGAGAATATGCATGTTTATGTAAGAAAGACCCAATTTTCTTTTATTGTATTTGTATAATCAAAGAAGTTGATCGCAGTAATATACACCATACCTATGCTTGTATTACTGTGGATCGTAACCAGCGAATTGTATAAGAGGTCTGTCCCAAAAGTATCCGACCTACCTCGATTTCTCGGCGCTTGATTTATTCTTCGTCATCCGGGGGGTGGCATCCTTCAAAGTAGTCCCCATTTGATTGAACAAGACGCTCATATCGATGTTTCCATTTATTAAAGCACTCTTGAAAGTCAGACTTCGGAATCGCCTTTAGTGCATTCGTCGCATTAGTTTCAACAGTCTGTTTATTGTCGAATCGATGTCCTTTAAGCGGCATTTTCAATCGAAGAAACAGCCGAAAGTCGCAGGGAGCTATATCAGGACTGTATGGAGGCTGGCGGAGCTGCGCAACACTGTGTTTCAATAAATACTGCTGCACAAGGTTTGATGCGTGCGCTGGAGCATTGTCGTGATGAAGAAGCCAGTCACCGGTTTCCCAAATTCTCGGATAAAATTCGCCAAACAGTACTTTTTGGTATTCCAAGTTCATCTTCCAGTTCTCTCACAGTCAAACGACGATCTTGTTCAACTGCGACACGCATACGCTCGACATTATCCGACGATGTTCCCGTCGAAGGTCGACCAGAACGAGGATCGCTGTCAACAGATGTGCAGCCACTTTTGAACCGCCTATACCACTCTTTTATTTGTGTTTTGCCCATCCACTCATCTTTAAAGGCCTTTTGCAACATTTCAAGAGTTTCCGCAAAACTTTTACCGAGATTAAAGCAAAATTTTATGCAAATTCGCTGTTCGGTTCGTTCTGCCATTTTTAGCAATAAGCAAATTGCGACGAACGCAAAAAAATCGTTGTAAACAAATACACGCTGCGCGGGAACTAAGGCGTTTCATCGGTATCTCAGGCTACTGACGAGAAGGTTAGCAGTTGCTGGTGACGTTCGTACCCTACAGAGGTCGCCTGAATCTCTCCGCGCGAAGATATGAAGGTAGGTCGGATACTTTTGGAACAGACCTCGTACACAGTAATCGGCGCGCTGCAATACATGCCGAGCCGGAGTAATACAAACTAGCGACAGTGAATGTTTTAAAAGCATTTATTAGAAAAATTACACGATCAGATAACTTTGTTTTTATATGAATCGATTCTTGAAATAATTACATTTGCTCTGGAAAAAGAATGAAATCGTTATTTTTTCATACACACGATATTTTTAACGCTAAACTTAACCTAACCGAAAAATCCGCAGTAATACCCACACATAAAACTAAACGACAAAAAGTACGGTGTCTACCTTGGGTGAAAAGTCTTTCTTGCACTTGTGTTATTGCATTACTCATCTTTGGCTCGCAATACGCGCACAACTTCGACTCGTGCTTGCTCATCTCGACTTGTACTGCAAACCACATGCGGTCAAAAACAGATTACTTTTCACCCTTGATACAAAATATACTATTACGCACACGTATTAGACAAAATTTATTTTAAAAATTCAAAAAAAAATTCAATTATAAATGAACAAAAGTTTTTTAAGTATCAAGTTACATTACTTTCAATTGACAAAAATAATTTTTAAAATATTATAAATGTTGATTAAATTTTGTTTACGAATATAAATATACAAGCATACGCACACATCCATACGGATATTTAAAAAAAATAGTGTATTTTGAATACTTGCGTCTCAAAGCATGTTTCTAACTTGTTTTTAGTAAAACTTTTTTTTTAGAATAATGAAATATGATCTTTTCGAGTATATTTAGACTATTATTAGCCAACGTTTCGGAAGTATATCTCCTCCCCTTTTGAAGGCTTCTGAAAATATTTACATATAATATAAGATAAATATGGTGGAAAGTTTGATACAATATTTTTATAGTATTTTTATAATATTTTATTTTTGAGTAATAACTTACATGAAAAGCCATAGACCAATTTTTTAATTAAACCCAAACAAATTGCACTGAATTGACTAGAGATGTTATCTATAATGAAATGAATTAAAGTTGTAGTTTGCATATTATTAGAAACAAATAATTGAAAAACTTTGTAGAAATAAGGACCCACCTAGTCGAGCCGCACACCTCTCTTATTTCCAAGTGAGCAAAGAAGGGCGGCGGGAAAATGATACGGCCGCAACGTTCCCTCATGCTACCCAAGAATCGGACTGACTAGGCTATCGAATTTCGTCGAATAAATACTTCACGAGACGAAAAGGAGTATGTGTCTGTGTATATGTATGTGTATGTGTATGTATATGTAAAACGGTTGGAGATGCTAAGGGTTACTTGTATTTATCAGAAAGAGATGCCGGAATTTTATTATATAGGGAAGTATAAATAAATAGACACAATTGACACTAGCCACGTAGTATATGTTCGGGTTATGTAGGCCTTTGGAGGGGATTTGAATTGCGCGCCGTAGCTTGCCGACCACCGCGTATTACAATCGGCCGAGTAGTTGCACGAGCCGCCGCTTATCGGCCAAGCGGATGCGAGCGCCGCGAGAGCGGAAGTTCTGCACGTGTGCGGCAGTTCCGTTTTCTCTCCCGCAGAGACCGGTCGACTTTTTCTGGCGTGATTCCAGGCAGCGCATCGGACCCGTTTTTGGATTTTTTAATACATTGTAGGAGAAGCTCGGCACGTACGTCCTTATCAGGACGGTCGACTTCTCCCTTCATTAATTGTCTGCGTCGGGTGTGTGTGTGCGTAAAGCGATTCGTGTGTGTGTTTGTATATTCGGTGCGAAGGACGATTGGGAAGGTCCGGCCACGTGCGAGCTCCCTCGACGTGCCAACTTCCACCCGGCGATCACCTACGTGGTAGGGCCAAAGGGTCTGCCTGTGGTCCAGGTACGGTTCCCTCGAGACGTCGAGGCGCCCTGCGACCAAGGAGGTGCATCCCAACCACGTGCAGCCAGGACATTACGTCGCGCTGTCCAAGTTTCTCCCGTCTAGTATTTAAGGTAAGAGAGCTCTCTTGCGCGCGTTAATGGTACCTCGCAGGGGTTAGGATATTTGCGTTTGTCACCTTCTCTCTCTCCCTTCTTTTTTGTTCCTATCTTAGAATCTCTTTTTGTTATGTATAATTTCCTCTTTATTAAATAAATTATTCGCTTGCCCCGGCTTTTCTCTCTGGCTCGTGGGAGTTTTTACGCAGAGGCAAGTTGTCTTATTTTCCCGCGAAAAATTGTGTATTTATTTATCTACCCGGCCTTCCCTCACTCATTCATATATATATATATATATATACATTTATTTTTTCTAATTATTAGCATTTTCTTCAGTATATAAAATTGACTGTAACGAATGTCCAGTTACTTACATAGGACAAACATGAAAACAACTAAAAATCCGCAGAAAAGAACATAACAAATGTATTGAAAATAAGAACACTAGATCACCATTGGCATCACACAACATGAACACAGGACACACTTTCAATTTTGAGAACGTCAAAATTCTAGACAAAGAAAAAACAGATTATACACGCAAATTCTCTGAAATGCTACACATATCCCTACACACAGACACAATAAACAGGATATATGACACCAACTTCCTAAGGGACACATACAAAAAGTCAATTGATTTAATTAAACATAATAATAATAAATAATAATAGAATAATATACAATAATAGAAAACTTTATCCCTAAACTCCACCTGTAATTTCTAGAATAATATCACGAAAGCATATGTGGTAAGGAGGTGGCAACCAGCTGAGTTTGACTAACGTTCTCTAGCTAGCTTGCGCTAGGGAATTCCCCGAGCTCGACACAGTACTACTACTAACCTAAAACATCAGTATCAGTACACATATGTTTACCACCTCCAGAACACAATATACTCCCTGGTGGAGGATACAGACTCCACGACACACTCAGACGAACAGGGCCACTTTCGTGGTATCTCTAAAACGATATTTTTACACACACTCACACACATACGCATACATACACACACACACTCACACATATGCACACACACCTTGTTGCAATGTTTTCATATTTAACAAAAAATAGAATCTTAATTAATAGCCTCAAATTCCGTCCACAACTCATGTATTAATACCATGGTATCAGGTATGACAAGGAGGTGGCAGCCGGCCGCGCTTGGTAAACGTACTCTCGCTAGCTCTTGCTAGGTGATTCCCCGGACGCGACATAGTACTACTACTAGCCTAAACACTAGTGTTAGTACATATATGTGTGCCACCTCCAACATAATTATACTTCCCTATATAATAAGATTCTGGCATCTCTTTCTGATAAATACTAGCAACCCTTAGCATCTTGAACCGTTTTACATATACATACACATACACATACATACACACAGACACATACTCCTTTACGTCTCGTGAAGTATATATTCGACGAAATTCGATAGCCTAGTCAGTCCGATTCTTGGGTAGCATGAGGGAGTGTTGCAGCCGTACCATCTTCCCACCGCCCTTCATTGCTCACCTGGGAGTAAGAGACGGGTGGGGCTCGACTAGGTGGGACCTTATTTCTACAAAATTTTTTAATTATTTGTTTCTAATAATATACAAACTACAACTTTAATTCGTTTCATTATAGATAACATATCTATTCAATTCAATGCAATTTGTTTGGATTTAATTAAAAAATTGGTCTAGGGATTTTCACGTAAGTTATTAGTCAAAAATAAAACAATATAAAAATACTATAAAAATACTGTCTCAAACTTTCAACCATATTTATCTTATATTATATGTAAATATTTTCAGAAGCCTTGAAAAGGGGAGGAGATATACTCCCGAAACGTTGGCTAATAAAAGTCTAAATATACTCGAAAAGATCATATTTCATTATTCTAAATTAAGAACATCGAGTAATAGAAGCTAAAAAACCTTAAAACTTTTTTTACTGCACAAAGCTTCCTCTTTGACGAAGCAAAAAGCGTCGATGAATCTTCAAATATTTTGGTTCATCTTAGAAAAAACGGTCGTTATGATCTGAGCAAAGAATTCGTGCAAGTATTTGTGAAAAATTACCGTTTTGCAAAGTTTCTGATCAAATGTTGCCGATTTACTCCCGCTATCATAGTTGACAAAAAAACGATGTTGTCCTCTTGGTGGAAGCAAAATTTTGTGAAAGAACAGGTTAGAATCATGTTTTGGGACATTTATAATGAAAGTACACTATTTTTTTAAAAATGTCTGTATGGATGTGGGTGTGTGTGTGTGTGTGTGTGTGTGTGTGTGTGAGTGTGTGCACGCGGGCAACGTGTGCGTCTCGTGCATATAATACTTCATAGAATCATATACTCAAGGCAGAAATTCGGTCAAAATCTGAGTAATATAGAAAAAAAATTATTTCACTGTCATAAACGATTATGTGTAAAATAACTATACAGCATTAGTAGTATATAACCCATTTCCGACCGTCACAACAAACTTGACAATGACCCCCCCCCCCCTCCGCCAAGGTTACCGCAATTTATGGTCCCACACAGATAAGTCAAGGTTAGGTTTGTTTATTTTGGCGGTCAGAAATACCTCTGTCAAAATAAACCATATGAAGCGGATCTATTTCTTCATAATTAAAATCTTATATATCGTGGTACCTTACCCAAATAGTACTCAATATTGCAGCAATTCCTGTGATATATGGCAGTAATATTGCAGTGAAACTGTAGCAATATTTAATGTACGCGGCGTTTTATCACCGAAATATTGCAGGGAATATTAGTACAATATTTTGATGACAATCAGGTAACATTTCAGTAATATCACAACAATATTATTATAGGTTTTTATTTGTTCTGATGAGAACAGAAGATATTGCAGTGACATTATTATCATTTCACAATAATAATGGAAATACTGGGCAATATTTCAGTGACATTCTAGCAATATTATTGTTATTTTATCTAAAGTATATATAATTTCCTTTTCATTTTTTATCATTTTTATTTCGCCGTAACCCTAGTACCATTATTAGTATTAGTAATATACATGTAATAAATGCCTGTCAATAATCGTTCACACGCAGCAGCTTCGAAATAAAACACACTATCGTAATGTTTGAACCGTCCTTATATAGTAACTGAATACGAATCTTAACACTTGCGAGAAAACGACAAAGCGCTGTCAAGCGGACATCTTAAGAAAATTGATTTTCAAATAATTTATAATGACAATAATTGGTTTTCCTCGATTTGTTTTTACATAAACCTTTGCTAACTACATTATTAAAACATTTTTACAGTTATAGTCAAGATTTCTGGATAAATTAAACGATAAAATTAAAATGTTATTATTAAAAAAATGATGACTGATTTATTGTCATATGATATAGTAGAAATATTTCCACAGTAGGGGAGAGCGGGGCAACCGTGACATGCCGGGTCACTTTGGCAGCTAAAATTTTCATATTAAAAATTAATATTTTAAAATGATCTTTTCCCTACTTAATTCCTCAATCGATAAACTTTTTTTCAATAACCGATGTGTTAAAATTAAATTAAAAATAAAAATAATAACTAAGAATGAATATTTTACTTAAAATACGACGCTCGCATCTTTCATCACAGGGTAAACTAAGAAAGAATGTATACGTTGACTTACAAATGATCTTATTTGAAAGTTTAATTTTCGAACTTTTAATTCCTTTTTTTATTAACCTAAAGTAAATGCAAAGAAAGATTTTTTTAATTGAAAAAGATATTCCTAGCGGGGTACACTTGGCAGGTGAGACGGGGCACGCTTGGCACTTCAAGCACTGTGTCATTGAATGGAACCTCGCGTACATAAGCTCATTTTACATGTAAATGTTTCGGAGCTCGAAGAAATCAGGAGTAAGTATACCAAGAAGCACTCTCCAGTTCAAAATTAAAGAACTAAATAAAGGTTTATTAATAAATTATGTGACTCTATTGATCCCGCAGAACAGAAATTGTAACATCAACGTTAACCCTTTCGTGCACATAAGAGTTACAGCTATGGTGCGGGGAAACTGTTTACATTTCATAGGGTCCCGAGCCGCGCTGAATCCGAATCCGAGGTCAGATTTTGAAAATTCAAGATGGCGGATCCAATATGGCGGACGGGAAAGTAAAAAAATCGAGATTTTGAAAACCAAATTTTTTTTTTCGTATTCTACGTGAAAATACAAATAGATACTGTTTTTGGTGTTTTTTCGATATCTCTCTTAGTTTTTGGGTAAAAAATTAATTTTCAAAATCTGACCTCGGATTCGGGTTCAGCGCGGCTCGAAGTTTATGAATTTTTTACCCAAAAACTAAGAGAGATATCGAAAAAAACACCAAAAACAGTATCTATTTGTATTTTCACGTAGAATACGAAAAAAAAATTTGGTTTTCAAAATCTCGATTTTTTTACTTTCCCGTCCGCCATATTGGATCCGCCATCTTGAATTTTCAAAATCTGACCTCGGATTCGGATTCAGCGCGGCTCGGGACCCTATGAAATGTAAACAGTTTCCCCGCACCATAGCTGTAACTCTTATGTGCACGAAAGGGTTAACGTTGATGTTACAATTTCTGGACGTAGAATAAAATAATTTTTTTATTGATATTTCAAATTTATGTTCTTCATCAAAAAATTTGGTTTTTAGAGATGCCATTACAGCATACAATTATGCTGACTCTGCAGGTCACGACGCGGTCCATGTTTTGTATTATTTAAGTTTATGGTAATTGTTTTATTTATTATTTTTTGTTATTTCGTATGTTTTGTACGTTTTTGACAGTGTGAGGCATAGTTTGTAATTAATTGTACCGTTTTAATAGTTTTAATAATTTTTTTATTTATATGTTCTGTGTAGCCTTGATGAGGAGAGTAATGTAAAAAACTGCCGAAACGTCGCATATATTTTTTATGAAACGAATAAAGGATTGTTCTGCGGGATCAATACAGTCACATAATTTATTTATGTACCTTGGAACAATAGATTTACACCTATAATAAAGGTTTATTAACTGAAGGTTCTTTTAAAAAAGGTAGGTAAAAAGAATTTTGAAAAGTATTTTGAAGTAATTATCATTTAGCTTGCTATGATTCGACTCGATATTTCAGATACAGGGTACAAGAGAACATTTACAGATGTAGAAGAAGCTGCCCTGTGTAAGTATGTCGTTATTATGGAAACTCAATTAAGAGGATACTCATCAAATGATGTCAGGCGTTTAGCTTTTGATTTTGCACCCAAATTGGGCATTGGCCACAACTTTAGTTATAAATATAATCTTGCTGGTAAAAATTGGTTACAGAATTTTATGCAAAGGCATAATTTATCTTGTAGAAAAGCTGAGCACACGTCAAAAGCCAGGGCTTTGAGATTCAACGAGAAGAGTGTGACATAATTTTTTTTGCTTCTACAAGAATTACAGGACAAACATAAATTTGAACCAGCTAATATTTATAATGTCGACGAGACTGGCGACTCTGTGTTGCCTAAAAGTACTTCAAGAATTGTTGCAAGGAATGGAAGAAAGCAAGTAGGTGATCTCACTGCAGCTGAAAGAGGAGAGACGGTGACTGCAGAAATTTGCATGTCTGCTAGTGGTAAGTTTATGCCACTGATGCTGATTTTTCCAAGAGCAAAGGAACATCCAGAATATCTTGTTGATGCTCCCCCTGGTTCTTGGACTGAAATTCATAAATCTGGATGGATACAAGAAGAGATATTCACTTGATGGTTTATGAAATTTATAGAGCTTGTTCATCCCACTGAAGAAAAGCCTGTTTTATTATTGTTGGATGAACACGCTACACATGTAAAGAATCTCAAGGTTATTTATTTGGCCATCGAGAACAGTGTAGTCATTCAGTCATTCCTCCTCACTGCACGCATAAACTACAGCCTTTAGACGTTAGTTTTATGAAGTCACTTAGTCATTACTACAACGAAGAAGTAGCTACTTACCGACGTAAAGGTTGCACATTAACAATCAAGGATATTTTTAGTTTATTCGGTAAAGCTTTTATGGGAGCTGCTAAGGTAGAACCCGCAGTTAATGGGTTTAAAAAGACAGGGATCCACCCGATCAAACCAAATGTCTTCTCGAAGTCAAATTATGCTACTACAAAAGAAAGTGAACTGATTGTTTCAACTACTTCAAAGACAGGTATGAAACATTTTTTGTAAATATAAAGTAAAACATAATTTTGGATAATAAAATTTTAATAATTCTTTCACAGATATGAGCGCAGAAGTTCAAAACTTCTATAATATTATCCAAGAAATGGAAAATCCAACTTCTTCATCAACTGAAAGTAATCCGGATTTATCAAATTCAAAGAACGCAGCTTGCAAATCAGGTAAAATAACAATTCCTGTAGACTATATTATTCAGGCCAAACCTCTGATAAATTTGTTGGTAAGTGTTAATTAAAAAATTTAGAAAACTTAAAAAATGTATTTATATAAACTGACATTTTTTTGCAGAGTTCTACATTAGCATTGCTTCCGAATGCAGAATCTACATTATTAGAATTAAGTAGCTCTTCCTCCGACAAATCCGTTGCAGCAAATACGAAGTTTACTTATACGGCTACTCACACATCTGTACATACTGTAAATAACTGTTTTGAATACTCAACGAATGCTGTCCGGAAGACTCCTGAGTGTATCGACAGTACCTCAAGTATTAATTCTAGATGCGATGTTCATAAAAACTGAGCCCAAAGAACCAACAAAAGCCAAAAAAAATATGAAAATATTGTCTGATATTACAAACCAGAATATCGTTCCTCTTCCACCAAATTCAAGAAAACGGAAAGCTCCTGCTCAACCAAAGGCAACTAATGTTAGTGATTCAAGTTACCAAGTACGAGTAATACAAGAAATATTTGTGCCCTCTACACCTCAACCACAAAATAATATTTTTTAATAGTTTAATGGAACTGAATTCTTTGTTGTACCTTCGGTTAGTCAAATTCAGTATATTCCATTGTCTTACAATACTGAACTAATTAGCAACTAAGTGACGACTGACTTTTTATTTTAAGAAAAGCAGTTATTAGTGCAAAATATATTTTATTTTACTTTGTTACTTTGATCTCAGTATTTTATTACTGTGAGTTAAAAAAAAATTGTTAATATTTTCCAAATCATTTATAAAATACTAAATACTAAAAGAATGTAAATGTTACAAAGATTTGTAAGTTACGTTAATTTATAAGAAAGAAACAAAATGATAAATTTGGTAAAAATGTTATCATAATAATAAGAATGAAACAAAATGTGATAAATTTAATAAAGATATGTTATAATAATAATAAGAAAAATGTAACAGACTGACTCTAACTGATGTACATTAATAAAAGTAAATTAATTCTAATATCAAAACCTTTGTTTTTTTACCTATAACTAAATCCTGATCACATTTTCTAATTTGAAGCTTTGAAATTTCTTCTGCAATACCGCACCAATTTCGCTCCACCCGCATGTAAATGTTACCCCGCTAGTCAGAAAGGCGGGGCATGTTTGGAGGATTTCATTTCGATAAATATACAATAAATATTATACATGTATGCTTTTACAAAGTACGGCATTTATTTCAGTGATAGTTAACAAGTAGGCTACGATTTTTAAGCTTCTTAAAGTCAATTAGTTTTTAATATAGCCTGGATCAAAGTTGACCTGCCAATCGTGCCCCGCTTTCCCCTATTAGTTTGAAATGCATCCAGGAATGTCATTCTGTACTCTTGCAGGAATATAGCTGTAATATTTTAAAGTAATACGTCAAATAATAATATTACAGAATATTTCGAATATGTTTCAGTGTGATGTATAACAGTGTAATATTATACAAATATTTCGGCAGTATTAATGTAAGATGCATTGAGAAATATCATTCTCTAAACTTGCAGGAATATTAATATAATATTTCCATGCTATATATCACATAACAATATTACAGGCTATTTCGCGTATATTTCAATGTGATTTGTCACAGTCAAATATTGTAGAAATAGTTTTGCAATATTAATGTGACATGCATCGAGAAACGTCATCCTGAAAACTTGTAATAATATTGATGTAATATTGCAATCTGATAGGGGGGGATGGGGTACGACGGGCACAGCGGGTTAAAGGGGCACCTCCATTTTATTTTCAAAATAAATATTTTAAAAAAAATTTTCCCGGTAGATTTAAGAAAAAGTGCACAAATATTTTGCTCATTGTGAAAAAGTAAAGAAATAATAAGTGTAGCATATTATAAAATCATATTCAAAATTTTAAGCAAAACATATTAAATATTTGCATAATTTCAAACACGTGGTAAAGTAAGAAAGGAGGTATCAATTACATATGTTACATACGTTTTCGCCTTCGACAAAATAGGTATCATAAAGCTTATATAACCTACTTTAGGTTTGCACCGATTTTAATATAATTTTCTTTCCTACTGAGATAATTAAAATTCTGTAAATGTAAAAGCTCAAAGTGGGGCCAAACGGGCACCAGGGGTGGTACAATGACCACGGACATTGCTGATTCTTAATAATATTTCTATTTAAAAAATAGCTTTGACAAAAATTAATTTGAATTGTACATATAACGTCATCATCGTATATAATTTTAATTTTTACAAAATTTTCAAAATTATCCCCATTTTTCTAAAGTTACAAAAATTTTTAAAAATTTCAAGTAGATAGGCTATAGGCATACTGGCTCACGCGGGTTCTGTATCACCCCCCCTGCCCTCTCAAAGTGATCCAGAACCCGTTCGGATTCTAAATCACCCAGAATGATCCAGAATCCGAAATCGAGAGAGTGGGAGAGCTTCCCTTTCTCTCACGTGAACCAGAATGCCTATAGTGTTTTCTACTTTTTTTCTTTATTTTCTTTGCAAATGTTTACAGGAGTGATAGAATAATTTTATGAGTTTGACGGTGTGAAGTGCGCAGGCAGTCTTGTACTTTTAAAACATAATCATCTCTCATTAGCTTGAAACCAATCATGTCTACTGCATACTCCATCTTGGAATGAGTGTTGAAACGAAAGTGTGTTAGATAATATGCTGTTTAGACAAGCTTCTTGATATCCCCACTGATGGGATTGTACTGAACGATGCGATCGTGTAAGATCATGCAATAAGCTGAAGTGTTAGCTGGAAAGTCTTTTTTAGACTCAAACTCTAGACGTACATCGACAGGAGCGCTCTTTATAGATTCGTTTTGCCGTGAACAGTCAATAACTATGAGTGGTTCAAGGTTGATAAATTCAGACTTTGTCAGCAGTGGCTGTGGATCTCTTCCATAGTAGGTGATTTGAAAATTGGCATACATATCATAGAGAACAGCGAACTGATTCTTAGATATGTCGAGATTCATGTTGTTATATGGATAATATTGAGAATTCAAGAAAAGTCTCACATTACTAATCTCACAATGGTCAAATCGACTGGCATTTTCAGTTTTCAAATTTTTTTTCTTGGTTTGTAGTCCGAGAATGACAAAACGAGGTTTTTCTAACTGATTTGAAGTTTTCACTGTCCAGACATGTTTATTCGTGCTCGGAAGTAGAGGATATTCAAATAACTCCCAAGATCGATAGCACATAGAGATAGGATTATCTTTGCCAATGAAATTCAGCAGCTGGATCTTTTGTTTATCAGATGCAATAACATATGGCATTAACCACTCTATCTTCGTTATTTTTACCTGGTAGTCTTCATATGTAGTTACACTATTTGCTATAGTACCTTCTTGAATTATTGCATTCAAGTCATTTCTTGATCTTGTGAGAATGAGTTCATGCTTCACATTAACTATAATTTTTTTATAGTCTTCTGCAAAGCCCAAGATCATACTCAGAGGAATGGAAACGTCAAAGTTGCCGTGTGCATCTACCAAAGTTTTGCTTTCTTCTCTAACGTCAAGCCAGCCTGCATTTTCTAACATGAGAGTCTGATTCGGATTGAATGATGTCCATCCTTTCATGAGACTGCTTAAACCAACATTTTTACTTTTATCTATCTCCACAGCATTAATTTCATAACGAATTTCATCAAACAAATGGCAAATGCCATTGTTCACGAATTTAGTTTTATTTAGTGCTGTTCCATCTGGTTTTTGCAGTTTTCCACATACATGGATAGAACTGCGCGATGGTAAGAGACATAGATCTTGATGTTGGATAGAAATACGAATTTCATCACTATTATCAAAGCTTAGTGTTGAGTAAGGTTGATGTGCGTGAACCTCGTAATGAGCAATAGATTCATCGAATACGACACCTGATTGAATGCTTAGAATTTCGTCCATTTTTCTGGAAGCAGCAGAGAATTATACACGTGAATTTACTCCACGAACTTTTAGACCTAGGCTTCTGAGGAACTGAATGCTCTTCCGTGTTAACGGTTTGAGTTTCTTCGGTCGACTGATGACCGATTGACATGTTGGTTGACTTATATGCACTCTAGAATTGTAAACGATGCCCATTATACAGATTTGATGTGGAGTCTAATAGTAATTTCTTCTCCACGGAAATTCACTAAATTTCCATCTTGATCTACGATTTGAATTTGAAGATGATCTATGCACTTGACACTGAGTGGTAGATATATGACATGAGATGGAACTTCCAAGATTTTATATCCTGGTGGAACTCTGGGAAAGAACTCATGGATTGTATGAACTTTTTTGTTGTTGATGTAAGCACCTGCGGTAATATTGCACTCCACTCTGAGTGCGTTGATTTTCAATATTTTCACAGGTAAATCAGAACTGTGATGAGTTTTTTCCTTGAGAATGCGAGGAGTAAAGCCAAGAAGACGACCTATTGAATCGTGAGGAGTGAGATCTAACGAATGACTGCAATTAATTTCACTTCTGAGAGTATTGTTGTTAGCTCTCAAAGAAAATTCAATTCCTTTAGATTTCAAAGTTTCTTGTAAAAATTTATTAATAGCATTAATCTCGTAACTGCCAGTAGGGATAGTAATAATATTTCCATTCACATGAAGTTTATTATTCGAATAGTCCACATTGGGAATCGAGTTGAATGTTAAAAGTTCAACTAAACCCAAAACAAAATTTTTATGCTGAGGTAGTTCAATTGAAGGAAAATATTGTGCCTCTAGAACAGAAGATTTTCCTGAAAGACTCAAAGTGAAACTGTCTTCCATGACTGATTGGAAGAGAATGATTCCCATTCGTTTGCAATCTTCTCTTTTATAGTCTTCCGGTTAAAAATTGAAGACAAAGATGACCACAAATGAATGAGTCAAAATTTTGATATCTTTTATAGTTATATTTTACTTCTTTCACGTTGAAATATAACATGAGCTCTATGGGAGGTTTCAGATCACCAAAACTGTCAAAGTAAATTACTTTGGAACCATGTTTTCGATAACACACCCAGTGAGTGCCTTTATTTTTCATGTCATCCAAGTTAACAATAGCAGATTCATTACTCCATGGACCATCGGAAGGCAGATTATTTCTCATAAAAACACCTCGGAAATGTGGAATTTGCAACATACGAGCATATTTTAGAAGATCATAGTCAGTCAGTGGACGATTTGGCAAAGTTAAATCGAAGTTTTTTTTTTTTTAGTAAGTTGACCATGACCAACATGAGGTTTCATAAATAATCCCATTCCAGTTTTATATGGTTTAAGATAGAGACCTTCGCCTAAAGCAATATCTTCCATTGCCTTATTATGTCGCTTACTTTCTTCATGGTTTTTCTGTGCAGCTTTAGCATCATTTACTGCTTTAGCTATTCCTGCAGCTCCCCCTGCCAGAGCACCGGTCGCACTTAGTCCTGCGAACAACGGTATGAGAAACGGAAGAACTCCACCAATTTTTGATGGAATTGGAAGAACACGTGGAATGATAACTTTCCTTTTACCACCAACTTTCTTAACAGCTTGACGTGCACCTTTCAAGGCGGATTGAATAACCTTGCGGGAACATTTACTTGGTGTCATTGATTTTTTAGCAGCCGTCACTAACTTACTAAATTTTAGACCCATTCCAGTTATTCCTTTTAATTTCATAGCATTTGTAACAGCAAAAGCATATGCTTTTTCACCAAGACTGGCATCCTTGGCTTTAACACGTTGCCAAGCTTTATCAGCGAGCTTCATGTCAGCTGCTTTACGGTCTCCATTTTTATCAGAGTACACTATGTCATGTTCTTTGCATGCCTGATCAAGCGGATTAATTCCAGGATCACCTCTTTTCAATCGTTTTTTCAATTTAGTTCCGGGACCACAGTATTGATATCCAGGAAGATGCATTTCAATCGGCAAGTTATTGATCACTTTATCAAGCAATCCATAACCTTTCGGTTGTTTCCGAGATTTATGTACGATCATCTCTCTTCGAGTGTTGTTTTAAAACTAAAGATCAAAATATAAAACATGCGTTTATATTTCCACAGTTCAATATCAAACTAGACTTTGACACGTGAACATGGATTTTAGCGAGCAGAACGTCAAACTCCCCGTCACAAACTTTGATTTCGGAAAACAGAAGAGAAGGAAGCGTCATGGAGAATTACTACCTGATACTATACGAGCAGTATTCTGCGGGCCATCTAACTGTGGAAAAACAAATAGTTTATTGGCTCTAATTACACATCCCAATGGTCTTAGATTTGAAAATTTGTATGTATACTCTAAATCCTTGAATCAGCCAAAGTATCAATTTCTCGAAAAAGTTTTGGAACCGATAAAAGGTGTATCATATCTACCTTTTAGTGAGCATGAATCTGTAGTATCTCCAGATGAAGCCCGACCAAATTCAATTATGATTTTTGATGATGTGGCTTGTGAGAAGCAGGACAACGTCAGAGCATTTTTCTGTATGGGAAGACATAAAAGTGTAGACAGCTTTTATCTATGTCAGTCGTACGCTCATATACCGAAACACCTCGTAAGGGACAATATTAATATGTTAGTAATTTATCGTCAAGACGATGTTAATCTAAAACATATCTATGAAGATCATGTCAATACTGATTTAACTTTCAATGAATTTCGAAATCTTTGTTCTGAATGCTGGAAGAATGATAAGTATGGATTTGTTGTTATCGACAAAGATAGAGTGATGGATGATGGTAGATACAGAAAAGGATTTGACTGTTTTGCAATAAAAAAGAAGTTATGAATCCGAAACTTACAGTTCAAATGTAGACAGCATCTCGTTAGCATGTCAGACTTCAAGAAAGAAAAGAATATTCTCAGCGAGCTCTTGCGAGCACGTGAGGCTATTAAACAAAAATACTCTTTATTGAAAAAGGAGAGAGAAGATTTTGAAAAAGTTATTGGTGATACATTGAAACCAGTCATTACACCACTCGAGAAGCTCGTCGATTCGAAAGTCGAAAGCTTGCCACCTTCTAATCACATTTTGAATATAGACAGCAACAGGAAACCGAGGAAGAAATTGAGATTCGATCGATCAAGTTATATAGTAAATGATATAAATGAGTCGGGTTCCGCATATGATGATGATGATGATGCAGATTTTTCTTCGATGGATGGCACAATGATGAATTCAACATTCAAATCTGCGCTTGAAGAAAATGAATCAAGTGACTTTTTATCATTGTTAAATGAAAGCCGCAGCAAAATCGATAACATATACGGAGTACGGAACGTCAATGGAGTGTATATGATTGGCGATTCAGAAATTCAATTTCATGATAAAATGGTAAAAGTGAGAGATAAAAGTTATCCTAAAAGTGGGGGTCTAATGGAATTACTCTTCAAGAAACAACCAGATGACAATCTTATAAGTTCAACAGATCGAAAAAATTATCGCAGCATCCTGGAAGCATCAAATGCTCATCGGAAAAGATACAGCAAAGATGAGAGTATACGCACTTCGAAGAGTAGAAAATATATGAATATCATAGGACCCATGTTCCGCAGCGATCGTAAAAATAAATCCACCACCGGAAGAGGCCTCATACCTAAATATAAAATAGCAAAGAAAAATTCTTCTATAGATCTAGTCTACTGGGATGATCCAAACGAGCTTATCGAGCGACTGCGATTATTAGTTGCGGAACGATCTGCTGGAAATAACAATCACGACAATGAAATACAATCGATCATTGAGGAACTACGTGAAGCTGGACATATATATTGAAATGCATGTTTTCTTATAAGATCAGTAGCATCATGAGTCTCGACGTGTTCGGAAGAAAACTTGAGGGCACGCAAGAAGCGAGTCGCGGTCCACCAGGCATTGGTTATAATCTTACATTAGATGGTAATTTTGATTTACAAAATAAAAGGTTATGTAACCTTGCTTATCCAAGTCAGCCTAATGATGCAGTCACCTTGGAAGTGCTTCTGACAACTATAAGTAAAGAAGTTAGAAATCTAACTAACATAATGGCTGTAACGAAAGTTGACTTAGAGATTCCCATAAACACTGAATTAAATACAATCAATAAGGTTCTTTCCCATCTTAAAATTCGATTAGATAATCTTGAGACAAAATTGAAAGAATGCTTTGAAAAAAAAAAAAAAATTCTGACTCAATAAAAGTTTTTCTTAAACCTTAAACATATTATCAAAAAAAAAAAAAAAAAAAAAAAAAAAAAAAAAAAATGGAGCGACAAAAAATAGCTGAAGAGTTGCACAAACCAGCTCGCCGCATCTACAAGCGAAGAAAATATGATATACGTGGAATAGATGAGACTTGGCAAGCTGATCTTGTAGAAATGATTCCATACGCCAGCGAAAACAAAGGTTTTCGCTACTTACTTACTGTCATAGATACATTTTCAAAGTATGCATGGGCTATACCAATCAAGTCAAAGAGTGGTAATGATGTTACTCTAGCTATGGAGTCAATACTGAAACAAGAACGCGTACCGACAAATCTACAAACTGACCAAG
Organism: Gastracanthus pulcherrimus; assembly: GCA_949152435.1. Classification (NCBI taxonomy): domain Eukaryota; kingdom Metazoa; phylum Arthropoda; class Insecta; order Hymenoptera; family Pteromalidae; genus Gastracanthus; species Gastracanthus pulcherrimus. The sequence continues at coordinate 62,335,307 of OX424573.1, read as the reverse complement.
GAAAAGAATTTTACAATTCAAACTTTCAGAAACTCATGAAGAAGTACAAGATAAACCTATACTCTTCGCATAGTAATCTTCATGCAAGCATATGTGAGCGTTTTAATAGAACGTTAAAAAATGCAATGTGGATAGAGTTCAGCAAACAAGGGAGCTATAAATGGTGGGATATCCTGCCTGAGTTGGTGAAAGCTTACAATTCAAGAAAACATCGGACAATAGGAATTGAGCCTAAAAATGTTACGCAGGCAAATGAAAGAGAGGTCAAGAAGCATTTTCCAAATGAAAAGTTACCTGTGAAAAAACCGAAATTTAAAGTAGGAGATAAAGTGCGGATAAGTAAGATAAAACATGTTTTTGAAAAAGGTTATACACCAAATTGGTCTACTGAAATTTTCACAATATCACGAGTTGTAAAAACCAATCCGGTAACTTATCATGTCAAAGATTATTATGATAAACCCATCTCTGGCGGCTTTTATGAAACGGAAATTCAGAAAACTATGTATCCAGAAATTTATCTAGTAGAAAAAGTTTTAAAGAAAAGTGGAAATCGTGCATATGTTAAATGGTTAGGCTTTAGTAATGAGCATAATAGTTGGATAGATAAAAAAAAAATTATTTGATTTAGCCAAGATTTAACCAAAAATATTAATGTAAACGCAATAATGTAGGTACTAGTAAATAAGAAAGCAATCATATTATGTTATTGTATTTATTTATGTATTATTATGTACAAGTTTTAATCTGAATAAAATAAGTATTATAATCAAAGCAAGCTGCGTATTTCATTCAAACTTAAAGGAAGATCCACCCTGATATGTCACAAATAAATTCATTTTATTTGCAGTATTGGAGAGTCTGTCAAAAAACTCTTGATCTCTTAGGATGGCTGATGAAATCTTCTCCGGTAAAAAGATTTGAAAACTTTCGTCGAGTTCGGCTACGACCTTCGTACCGAATCTCGTCTTCACCTCCTTAAGTGCTGTCACCATGTACTGATGATCTTTTTCCAAGTCTGTTACTTTCTTCCTTGGCAAGAAGTCGCGTTCAGCAATCTTATTAAGTGTAGATAGATCCATTCTGGAAAAAGTAAAAAAAAATAAGAACTTCTAATAGAGAAAAGATTTGTTAGAGCAAAAAAAAAAAAGAAAATTGGTGAGAATTAACTGTGAACTTACTTAGAAATTTAGTTGAGTCTTGGTTTCTTCCCAAAAGGATGATAATTCTCGAACTCTTCGATTGCTCGAATGTGCTCCTCGTCGTGGTCTGTCTGTTGATATAGTTCATTCCCCACCACAATTTCTGTCCTTTCCATTGCCTCCTGTAATATATCCCTTCTCTCTCCTCCCTCAGAGCGTATCCCCTCCATTGATGGATCCCAGTCATGCATAAACTCCTCTAACACATCATATTCAATTCTGATTTGTTCACCTTCATTGTCATAAAGTGTCATCCCCTCTCGCCTTTCACCATTTTCATTGGCTGCATCACCCCCACCTCGTATTTCCCCCTCTCTTTCATCTTCTGCTACATCCATCCCCACTTGCGTTGCCCCACTTTCATTGGATACTTCATACCCCCTCTCCACTTCCATCCCTACCACTATTTCTTGTTTTTCAGCATCCTCCTCTATTCGAAGTGCAGCTTGCGCCATCTGCTCATCCATGATTCGAAAATGACCCCAAGGTAAAGTGTCTGTACTCTGAGGCAATAAGAATCTCTTATCATCGTGAGGACTAAGAGCAATTTTATTCTGTCTTTCAGTATGCACTATGTGCAATTTTGAACGAATGTTGCATTGATCACGTTTTACAATAATAAGATCGTGAAGACATCTTCTATAATCCTCGAAAGTTATTGTCTTCTTCACAACGCTGGATTTTATACCTTTGGCTTTTTTCACTGTCTCTCCTCCATCAACTAAAATACTGTACATTTTGCTTCGTAAACCTATAAATTCCATCATGATCTTGCCACAGCATTCGTCTTTCATTAATCCTGGGACTTTTTTATTGACACGTGGAATGTTAAACTGATTATTCTCATCATAATCAGAAGTATCAAACCTGTGAATGTCTTCTTTCATTATTTTATACATATCAATGTCCTCAACTTCATATATCAAACTATCAGTATCTGTATAAAGAAGTTTACATTTTTCTCCTACTCGCTGTTTCATATACGAGTAATGGAAATCATAAACTAATGTCTTGGACAAATCAAGGATACAAAGACCAACGTATATCGGTTTCTTGATTGTGATACTTGTTCTCTTTAGCTGAATAGCAACTAAATTTTCATCAAAGATTGCACAGCTGTGAAAATGTGGTTGAGCTATGCGTGCTTCTGCCCCATATCTGCCTGTGAATTTATTTACTAATCGTACATCAACACGAGACCGCTCTCGCTCGATACACTTTCCATAGACAGCGTTAATTAATAATTTATAGAAGAGTTTTTCAAACTCATTCTTCGCTTGCTTTCTCTTCTCAGTATTTAATTCGACATAAGGTTTAAGCCAGGCCTTCTGCTCGAAACTCAGAATTCTATGCACCTTTTTCAAACGAAGTCCATTATCCAGCGCCTGTTTGAGTGTTCGATAGTGAATCACATACTTTTTCTTATCGTTCAGAGTAGTGAGAAGTTTGTTCTGCTTTGAGCCAGGTGGTGCACGGTGCTCTGCGCAGAAGGGGAAGTCTCGATGTTCATCATGTATTTCCTCAGGATACTCCAAGTCTACTTCAGCAATGTAACCTATATCTGAATCTGGTGGTGTATTGAAGAAGCTTGGATTCGCCTCAAAGTCAATCCATTTGAATTTTCCAATCGGTAAATGCTGTACCATCGCCCACCCATACAGATTATTTATATCAAAATATAAGAGTGTCTTCGTTTTCTGTTTCTCGTCGTATGAAGAACCCATGTATGGATTGTTTGCCTTAGCATATCGATTACAACACTGGCTTATTCCTCCCCGAATGCCTGCTTCAATAAACATTAGCATGTCAATATCTGTAAGAAGCTCTAATTCCACCTTTGTCATTTTAAGAGCTGCTGAAAATGTTAACCCTGGAGTCGTGTAAAAGTGAGCAGGACATAAATCATAAGCTTTAAGAGATGTCTCTCGAAAACTTTCGAAAACGTCAGCCAATAGTAGAACATCTGTTTTTAAGTAAAGATCTGAATACTCTCCCAATGTTTTTATATTGAACTTATCCCAGACTCGAACAGCATGCTTGTAGTCTTCTTCAGCAATATGGGAATCTGTTAGTTTATTATAAAACTCATTCTTTTCTGGCAATTTTGTAGACGATAGCTTATCAAATGCGTCTACATAATCATATGGAAATATACCTTTCCGTCTGAGAAGATCTATCATTTCATCTGTGAATCCATCTGATCGAAACTCTTTCACCGCTATAGGCACGTTTTGTAGATATGATGCGAGTTTTTCCAATGATGATGGTAGAAATCGCCAAGAATCTATGAATCTAAAGCTGATGTCGCAGTCATCTATGTATTTCGTGAACGAAATATATTTCTCCTTATTATGAGGTATTAGACTAACTCGTCCTTTCATCAATGTAGAAGTAGCGATCTCTTTCAAAATGAAGTGAGTATCATAATTGAGGTTATGAAAAACAACGGGAATGAATCTTGAGTTCTTATAATTCAAATTACATGAATTGTGAGCTGCACCTCTGAAACTGAAGAGAAAAAAGAATTCATTTTTTTTTTTTTTTCTTTGGGAATCACCAAAAATTAATTTTAAATATAACTAAACTAATAACATACCGTCCTGTAAAATGACAATGGTCTCGCACTGCAAGTTCTTCATCACGGATTGATTTTCGACATATATGACAAACAGTTGACCTCTGGAAAGATAATTCTTCTAGAGCTGTGAGTTTCATTGGTTTAGGATTCTTGTACAGATGATCTATCTTCTCACTTATTGATTTTAGTTCTCGAACAAACCATTCTGCAGGTGTCTCTTGATCTCCAAATTTTTGTCTGTAAGATTTATAGACAGATAATCTGTCATCAAAGCTGCATTTTGTGTAGTAACCTATGCTGTATGCTTCATGTAGTTGAAAAGCATTCTCATTCTCAGTAGGCTTCAATAAACATTCAAAATCAGCATAAATAACGAAAGGAACTTTTTCTCTCTTTTTGTAATCTTCGAATTTGAGAATGTTGTTCTTTGAGTCTGGCAGATTGATTCGGCAATTATTCATATTTTTACAATGATTTTCATGAATTTCCAATCTTTTTTCATTATAGAAAACTTGTAAACACCTTTCACAGTGGTATGATTTTCTATTAGCTTTAGACAGTTGAGAACCCAGAAGACGAGACATGCTTTTGATCCAAACGTAATGGTATTTAGGCATACTTTCATCACCATCAGCAAAATTATTTTCTTCATGCTCATCAATGTAAAAATCTTGAATGATAAGTAGATTTACATGTCTACTCTTCTTTTCTGGTTGATTATTATTTTCTGGTAGATTTACATGTTGATCTTCCTCTTCTGCTTGATTTTCTTGTTCAGCCTTCTTTTCTGACGTAACGTGACAAGGCGATACTTCAAATTTTGAACCATACTTTCTGAGCATGTATACATTTACTGAAATATTATTCAATTTTTCGAATTTTGAAATATCTTTCAGTTTTACTGGGAACTGTATATCACTAAAGATCAACTCGTTCTCATGTACACGATATTGATTAACTCTGTTGGAATTATATTTGCTGGGATATAATGCTGAAAGAATAGCATATTTGAAACACTGATTGTCATTGTTATGAACATTAACACATGCTTTTTTGTTTTCTATAAACTTTGGGAGAGGAATATAAGAACTGCCCTTGAATGGAGAATATTTTTTCATATTTATACACAAACTTTTAATACTCTTCAATGTCCAGCCGGAATCCTTTTCCTGAAATTCTTCTAGTTGTGTAAGAATGGGCTCTTTGATATAGTCTTTAAACCATTCCTCTAAATTTGTTGACATGTATACTGTAGCACTTTCACTCGTGAAATATTTAATATCGGTCGTTTCCTCTCCATTTTTCTGCATAGAAAATTCCGAGATAAAATCTGAATTTATTTTCACAGCATTGTATTCTTCTAAGCATTCTTGTGCCTTAACTTTGAAGAGCTTTTGTGCATCACTTAAGAAACTCACAATGTCCATGTGTTTTATATTTACAACTACGCCAGTCTTGATTCGATTTTGGAATGCCGACTGCACATCTCGCCACTCTACACTAGCTTCTGTTTTCTCAGATTGTAGATTACCTCCTCGTTGAAGATGTTGTTCAAATTCAACTTGCACGCACGAAAGATGAGTCATGCAAGTTTGACATTTCTGTTTCTCTCCTCTTGTAAGTTTAGATTTTGCAATTTTTTCATTTAATTCTTTTATGGTTGAATTACACATGTCCAACCAATAATGAATATCGTTATTACTTAAATCATTTACACTTTGTAAAGTATCACGAAGAAGCTGAACAAGGCGTTCAAAAAGATCGATGGATGCCATATTTGCTTTTTTCTCACTGTAATAGCACTAAAATAGACACTAGAATAGGACTTCACAAATGTGCACGATAGTCAAGACTAAAACTCGTTGACCGCGATAGATGAACTGTGCTTATCCAAGAAACTGCTTCCCTTTTTGTATGCAATGTCGACGTAAGTAGAGGTAGAAAATTCAAATAACTGACCAAGGATAAAATGAAGAAGAGGGAGATTTTCTTAGGTAGGGATGAATTTTCTTTCATTTGAACCAACTAAAATAGTTCTTTTTGGGAAGAGGAAGGAGATTTTTTAAGGGAGGGATGAATTTTCTTCCGTTTGAACCAACCAAAAAGCGGCTTTTCATCCCTCCAATCAAGAATATACTTTCTTTTTTGAACGACCAATCCTAAAAGAGCCTGAGGCGGAGTTTCTTGTTATAAAATCAGGATGAGAGAATTTTCCTATTCATTCTCCGAGTTCACTTCGTACTGAACTATCAACTACAGAGCTGTAAGATGGCTAGAACACGTGACTACGACTTGATGTTCAGAAATGCCATACTGCAATTTCAAGAAGAGAATGTTTATATTTGTGACATTCAAGGTTTCCAAAGAATAGCAGAGGATTCTTTCATTTTCAAAGAAGTAAGTTTTCTCAATTTAAAGAAAACTGCTTTACCGACTGCATACCTCTTTAAACCTCCTATGACATTGGAAGAACTGACAGCAGAAGAAAAATGTATGACTCACTGGGTGGAGAAGTATCATCATGGAATTGCATGGGACGCTGGTGATATTCCTTATCATCGTCTTCAACGAATTTTCCAAATTTGCTCGCAAGGGATTGAGAAATTATACGTTAAGGGAGAACAGAAAGTGCAATGGCTAAGAAATCTCATACCAAATGTGTAAGTGATATATAATATGACTCTACTTTCATACTTTTTCATACTATTTTTATACTTTTTTCATACTTTTTCATACTTTTTCATATTTTTATCATACTTTTTCATACTTTTTTCATACTTTTTCATACTTTTTCATTACTTTTTCATACTTTTTCATACTTTTTCATACTTTTATCATACTTTTTCATACTTTTTTCATACTTTTTCATACTTTTTCATACTTTTTCATACTTTTTCATACTTTTTCATACTTTTTCATACTTTTACTTTTCTATGCTCGTATTTCTTACGTTTTTGTTTTTATTTACAGATTAATTTCAAACGTTGAAGACTTTGGATGTCCATCACTAGAAACGTTATCGAGCGATAAGCATTACGTATGTTTTAATCACATTCTCTGCATTAGAAGGAAACCTATATGCGCTGTACATAATGTTATCTCAATACGAGCATGGCTACTAGATTATTTGGATGCTAAATTTGGCCAAGATGAAGTAGATATAATTTCTAAAAGGAATACATACTCATGTGTATATTGGAAATAAATTGTTATTAAATATTCTGTAAAAAAAGAGAAGCTTGATGATTGAATAAAAAAAAATTGAAAGTAAAATCATTTTACAATATTATTTTTTCACAAATATAAAATTAAAATATAATAGATAAATCTATAGCAAACATAGGGTACATGTGGGTGTTACTGCGGATATTTTATATTAATTAGAATAAAGCATTGTTCATCATATAGACAATATCGGGAAAAGGAAAATGGAGGAAATGACAAGGGGAATAAACGAAAACAAGTTGAAAAAATATTTTTTCATTATATTCAAAAAAACACTTATTACATTAAAAATTAATATATAATAAAATAATTATTTTTTACATATATATATATATATATATATATATATATATATTATTACATAATATCTATTCTATGAATGTCACATCTTCTACGATGCGAGGTTTTACTATTGATGGTCGCGGTGGTGGTGGTGGTGGAGGTGATGGTAGTGATGGTGATGCTACTGTTGCTGCTATCTTCGTTTTGTCCTGCACTCGGCTGTGCATTCGCAGCCAATCTCGTTTCGCTTGCTTACTTTGAAGCGAAGCTTTGTCGTCCTTCACTAGATCTGAAAAAATAAAAATGGCAAAAAAAAATAGTTTTAAAATATAATATAATATAAATATTAAAATAAAATGAAAATTAAAATTTTTGTATTTCTTACCAATCTTTGTCGACCTGGAAGGTGACTTCATCGTATGCAAATGGGGTGGCGTGGAAGGCGTTTTCGGCCTTGGCTGGTTTTCAGCTTCATCTATAAAAGAAAAGAAAAAAACAAATTATTAGATTATTATTTATTAAGGTAAAGTAGGTAGTACTTGGACACTTTTTAAAACGAAAATACGGAATCAGTGTTTATAGAGCCGAAACTCAATATTTTTCCCAAATCTTTAATCTAATCGTTAATTCGGCATGTTTTACTATTATTAGTACAAGAAAAAATACGCTTACATACTTTTTTATACTAATAAAGTAAGTTTAAAAATTCAACTATACGTCACAGTAGTTGGACATCATATGCCAAGCTGGTCCCAGTACTTGGACATAGTTAGGACCCAGTAGTTGGACATATGAATTAAATGTGTCCAACTCCTGGGTTCAGAAAAAGCAGTGGACGTAAACTTGGACAATACATTCGGCATATTACAGTTCTCGACATAACCTTAAAATGTTATATTTACATTTATATCAAATTTAAGACGTAAATTAAGATAATTTTGGTTAAATTATATACTACACATCATAAACTATCCGAATGAATGCCAACGAATACATATTTTTATCATCTTTATCAGTAATTACAATTTTTTTCACGGTCCAAGTACTGGTCACAATTTTCGTTTTGTCCAAGTACTAGGCACTTTACCTTATTTAAGTTTTACATAAAAAAAAAAAAAAATTAATAAAAAAATAGTTACCTTCAGCTTTCCTCTTTCGCTCGTTGTTGCTGTTGCCGCTGCTGCTGCTCGGCGATGAAATTTTTGGAATCCGACCAACATCTTGTATATTTTTTCCTTTCGCAGCCTTTAAGCTGCTCCTTGAGCTCGAGCTAGAGCTGGAACTAGAGCTCGAGCTGGAACTCGAGCTGGAACTCGAGCTGGATCTCGAGCTCGACCTTGATCTCGGCGAGCGAGCAACCGGTGCGCTCTCTTGAGGTACTATTCCCTCGTATAACTGTTGCATAGCAGCAACAGGGGGTAGTGGTGGTACTGAAAAATAAATAAACATTTAACATGATATTATTTTAATTATTATTAATAAAATTCTATAAAATGATACTTACATGAATGTATCGCATCCATTGCCCACGACACATGGTCAAGCATCATGAGCAATGTGGGCCCGTTAGAAATAAGCCACCGGATACGATCCCGCATCATTTGCAAATTCGTCTTGCTATTTGCCATCTCGAATTTTTTTTTCAAATTTCAAGTTCGTATAATTTTTTGAAATTTGAAAGTTTACTGACTGACCCTAGTTTGCGCCCTAGAATTTATATCGTCAGAAGAGCTTACCCCTTCTTTCACTTATTCAAGAAATTCTGCGATTGGTTAAAAATTCTCCTCCCTTAATTAGAAAAACGCCTGCCTTGCAGAAATTTTCCTCCCAGAATTTTTTAAGAACCACCTCCCTGTCGGTCACATCCACGCCTACACATTTTTTTTCGTGAAAGTTTCTACAATCTTGATGACGAGAAAGTGCATCTCTAGAAGCTGGCGTCAAAGTTGTTGGGAAAAGTGCGACCTGCGCGAAGTCCTTCAACATGTACCAAGCCTTGCTGTAATAAATCGTTTCTCGCCGAAAAACTGGCAGCGTATAGGTCTAAAAAAAAAAAAAAAGCAAGCGTGCGCGCAGTAAGCCTTTCTCCAAGGGTCGTGTATTGTTGGAGACAATTTACTACTACCCGCGCAAGGACCTTCAACATGCGCTATGCCTTACTGTAATAAATCGTTTCTCGCCGAAAAACTGTCAGTGTTTTAGCTCGAAAATTGACTTTTCGAATCCATGCGCGCAGTATGCCTTTCTCAAAAGGTTGCTTATTACTGGGAAAAGTGCCACCTGCGCGAAGTCCTTCAACCTGTACCAAGCCTTGCTGTAATAAATCTTTTCTCGCCGAAAAGCTGACAGCGTATAGGCCTAAAAAAAGCAAGCGTGCGCGCAGTAAGCCTTTCTCCAAGGGTCGTGTATTGTTGGGGACAATTTACTACTACCTGCACAATGACCTTCAACACGCGCTATGCCTTACTGTAATAAATCGTTTCTCGCCGAAAAACTGTCAGTGTTTTAGCTCGAAAATTGACTTTTCGAACCCATGCGCGCAGTATGCCTTTCTCAAAAGGTTGTTTATTGCTGGGAAAAGTGCCACCTGCGCGAAGTTCTTCAACCTGTACCAAGCCTTGCTGTAATAAATCTTTTCTCGCCGATAAGCTGACAGCGTATAGGCCTAAAAAAAAAAAAGCAAGCGTGCGCGCAGTAAGCCTTTCTCCAAGGGTCGTGTATTGTTGGGGACAATTTACTACTACCTGCACAATGACCTTCAACACGCGCTATGCCTTACTGTAATAAATCGTTTCTCGCCGAAAAACTGTCAGTGTTTTAGCTCGAAAATTGACTTTTCGAACCCATGCGCGCAGTATGCCTTTCTCAAAAGGTTGTTTATTGCTGGGAAAAGTGCCACCTGCGCGAAGTTCTTCAACCTGTACCAAGCCTTGCTGTAATAAATCTTTTCTCGCCGATAAGCTGACAGCGTATAGGCCTAAAAAAAAAGCAAGCGTGCGCGCAGTAAGCCTTTCTCCAAGGGTCGTGTATTGTTGGGGACAATTTACTACTACCTGCACAAGGACCTTTAACACACGCTATGACATACTGTAGTATAGCGTGTATTGCGGAGAAAAACTGACAGTGTTTTGGCTCGAAAGTAGACTTTTCGAATGTATGCGCGCAGTATGCCTTTCTCAAAAGGTTATTTATTGCTGGAATGTAATTTACTACTACCTGCGCGAGGACCTTCAAACTTGCGCCTCCGCACAGTAAGTTCTCGAAGGCCGTTTACTGATGCAATCTTCCTGCTATCTGCGCGCATCTACAGCGCATACCTGCGACGATGACGTGTATTGCTAGCAAAGTCAGTGAGCAACGTTCCATCTATTTTTAAAAGCAGAGGAAAGAAAGGCTGACCCTTTCTTTTCATTCTTTTCGGCTACTTTCCATTTCCTACGCTTGCCATCTGTTTCTTCGAAAAGAGGAGCAAAGAGCTCTTCCCTCTCTTCGGGTGGGAGTAAAACGCTTACGTATTCGGGCCTACAGAGTGGGGATAGAAAAAATCAGACACGAATTCTAGATCACATTAAGAGGGGACAGTTCAGAGGCGGGGCTTAAAACACACACAATACGAATCCGGTAAAAATTGGAGAAGGGACCAGGCATAGGCCTTATACACACTACAAATTCTGTATCACTTTGAGAGGGGGTAAATCCATTGGAGGGGCTTAAAACATACAATACGAATGCTCAAAAATTGGAGAAGGGACCAGGCATAGGCCTTATACACACGACCGATTCTGTATCACTTTGAGAGGGGGTAAATCCAGGGGAGGGGCTTAAAAATACAATACGAATGCTCAAAAATTGGAGAAGGGGACAAACCGGGATAGGCCTTATACACACGACCGATTCTGTATCACTTTGGCATGATACAGAACCCGCGTGAGCCAGTATGCCTACAGCCTATCTACTATTTCAGAATGTGCAATACGATTAAAAATATTTAAACATTTTTGCAATTTTGACTTGGTTTTATTGATATCATAGTCGATTCAAAATACCTGATTCTTGATCCACTTTGCATATATACAGAGGAGCCGATTCATGCATGCACTATTAAAAAAAGAAAAAGTAAATACTATTCATTATTATAACACTTGTAAACTTGTAAAAATCAAAACCTGTGTGTTTTTATGAAATTTATACAAAATATTATCCATTTTATGTGCTTTTTTACCTCATAATTGATAATAAAAGTGATTGTTTAAGGAAAATATGTAAATTGTTTTCTACAAAGGATATATTTTATAAAAAAAAAAAATTTAATATAGCGGACTTTATTCTCCATTAAAATAAGAGTACGTTAGTATTTTTTGTTTTGCATATTAAGTGTAAAATGAATATCTATACGCCTTTGAATTTATGGGTGCCCTTAATGACTCACCCTCTCATATGTCACATAATATTGCACTAACGTACTACGTATATTACGATGTGATTTATCACAATCTAATATTATAGAATTATTGTAGCAATCTTGCGTTGTAATATATGATCGTTCAGTATTACAAGAATATCACTAGAATATTACAATGTGATATATCGTAATGTAATATAATAGAAAGATTGCTGCAATATTGTAATCTTGAAAATAATACTGGAATATCACAGAAATGTAGGTGTAATATATCAATTTATCCGCAATACCACAGCAACGTAGAAATACTTCTACGACATTCCTACAATATTGGGTGCTATGTGGGTATACTATTAAAACAAAAATAGGCTAAGATACCGTAGAATATATTTTAAAATTAACATTAATGTCATGTCTTGAGTATCGACCTACAACAATTGTTCGTCTACAAGATTCACATATGACAAAAGTGACTTATTATACATAAACTAACTTATCGACCTTCTCTATTCAACCAGTATCCTACCTTGCCTACCTCATACTCATCCACCCGAATATTTTCTGAACGCCCTTCCACGACTCCATGCCTTTGTCGCCCCCTCCTCGAGTACGTATAATTAATTCCTAATTCAGGCTAAGTATGCGACCCCCTCGAGATTATACAAGTCATAGCCCCCCTGTGCTCCGTGCCATTTACCCTCGCCTTTTACCTTCAGCCTTTAGCCTCCTGCATTCGAACTCTCAATCATAAGCTCGTATGCACCAGTTTGTTCTTTAACATTCTATTTGTAAACGGGACACGTCCTTATATTCGATTTTGTGTTTCTTAAACAATAAACTTAAACTTAAACTTATTTGCTTGCGCTTATTTATTTACTGCGTCTGATCTCCTATTCGTATCTCCCGCCACCATCTCGAGCACAAGATCGCAGACAGCGCAGCGCAGTCAAGCCGATTCGACTACAGGGAACCAAGGCCTACCCACGCATATAATGTAAGTCCCTAAATACATCACTATTCTCTCCTATCCTACCCTACATTCGCACTTCCTATTTATTTTATTGCTTTTTATTTTTCGTATTTTTATTGCTATTGTACTAAATAGCATTTTTGCTATCCCATGATTTAAGCTTTTGATTATGCCTTGACTCCCAGGTAAAATACGCAAGTATTGGTCGATTTCAAATTCAAGACGGCGGATCCAAGATGGCGGATAGTATTTTTTAATGTTGACCGATTTCTACTAAATTCTGTATGCTGGGGTTTTTGGGATCACTGATTACGATTCCGACTTCGAATTTCAAATTCAAGATGTCTGATCCAAAATGGCGGACCTTAATTTCAAATTCCAGATTGCTGAACCAAAATAGTGTGCAGATATTTTCTTATTATTGGCTGATTTCTAAAAAATTTCGTATTTATCGTCGATTGATTTATCCAAAATTTGGTATTAAAATATATTTATTGTCAAAAAATATTTATATTCACTTAACACAAAACTGAGGTTAGATTTAAGAAATTCAAAATAGCTTTTTAATTATAGATAGATTTTTGAAAGATTATTCTTAGTTCTCTACACTTACTAATTTTGGTTCGCCCTGTGGATCTCATTTCCCAGTAACTTACTTGAAAATTGATGGATTTTATTCAACAGTCCTTTTTAGGATAGTTGATCTATTTTCCACAAATTTTTGTGTCCCTTTATTCTCAAATCAGTAGCGACAGTCCTTTTCAGGATAGTCGATTTTTTTGAGATCCTGGGTGTTCTTCAATATCGGCGTACTCTCAATAGCAGTCCTTTTTGGGATAGTTATTGAGATTTATTTTCAGGTTCAATAACGAAAATTGGTGGATTATATTCAACAGTCCTTTTTAGGATAGTTGATCTATTTTCCACAAATTTTTGTGGCCCTTTATTCTCAAATCAGTAGCGACAGTCCTTTTCAGGATAGTCGATTTTTTTTAGATCTTGGGTGTACTTCAATATCGGCGTACTCTCAATAGCAGTCCTTTTTGGGATAGTTATTGAGATTTATATTTAGGTTCAATAACGAAAATTGGTGGATTATATTCAACACTCATTTTTAGGATAGTTGATCTATTTTCCACAAATTTTTGTGGCCCTTTATTCTCAAATCAGTAGCGACAGTCCTTTTCAGGATAGTCGATTTATTTTGAGATCCTGGGTGTTCTTCAATATCGGCGTACTCTCAATAGCAGTCCTTTTTGGGATAGTTATTGAGATTTATTTTCAGGTTCAATAACGAAAATGGGTGGATTATATTCAACAGTCCTTTTTAGGATAGTTGATCTATTTAAAACAGATAGATGCGTGGATTTGTTTAGGAAACTCGGTGAAAAGGGTCATTAGAATTTGCTGCTTGTCGAAATGAGGCTTCTAATTTAAATTTAAATGATAAGGATGAATCTATTCAAGCCAATATAAGTGATTCTGATGATTCATATAATGATGATTCTCGTATATCCAATGATGAAGAAAACCTTGATTCAAGAGCGTCACCGGAATCAGAAGTTCGATCCCAAAGAGAAATTGATTTAGAGGAAATGATAGATGGGCTTAAAACTAAATTTTCAAGTTTGGACAGGAACGATTCTCTAAGAGTCAGGATTCTTACTATTGCTCCAAGTCCTTGGAGCACGAAAAAGATTGCTAAGAAGTTTAATGCTTGAAGATATTTGGTTGAAAAGTCTAAAAACTGTTTCGAAAGTGAGACGTAGTTTTTTCCAGGAAACTGTGAAAAATATTGAAGAATTTTACAATAACGATATGTACAGTCGAACCATGTCATCAAAGAAAGACGTTGTTTCCGTAAAAAATAAAAATGGCACAAGAGAAGAAAAAAGTAAACGTATATTATTATTGAATATGAAAGAACTCTATTCTTGTTTTAAAGAGACTCACCCGAAAATGCAAATTTACTAAAAGAAAAGAACTCTATTCTTGTTTTAAAGAGACTCACCCGAAAATCCAAATTTCTTTTAGTAAATTTGCATTTTTAAGACCAAAATATTGTATTCTTCATGAAGCATCTGGAACGCATTCGGTATGCGTATGTACTATCCATCAAAATATGAATCTTATGTTAGATGCCATAAACCTGAAGCAATTGACTGAAAATGCAAGTACTCCTTTTTCTAATTATAAAGATTGTATAGAAAAAATAGTTTGTTCTAATCCAACTTCTAAATGTTACATCGACAAGTGTAAAAAATGTCCAGGAACTGAGAAAATTATATCTATAATACGTAAACAATTAGAAGATTCCTGTATTTCTGATATTACATACTCATCGTGGACTGCTACTCATAGAGCAACATTAACCGAACAGACATCGAGCGTTGAAGATTATTTATTGGATCTAGGCAATAAGCTAAAGACTCTGAAGTGGCTAGGAAACGGGATTTTGTCAAAAATGAAAATTGTTTGCGAGATGCCTCACTTTAGACAGTTTTTTTTTGAGGTTAGAAATTTTTTTTTTAAACACCTAACGGCATCAAAAACTAGACTTGTTAGCAAATTTTTTAGTGTGCACAAAAAATTTTTTTCCTCAAAATTGAAATGGGCAGGGGGGTAGCTGATGTGAAAAATAATTCCCCATATATATATATATATATATATATATATATAAATTTGTCAACTAGTCTAGTTTTTATATATATATGGGATATTCTTGGATCAATTTTTCGATTATAAAATATCATTTATTAACATTTCAAATGATAATATCAGATATACAGTCAAACAACGAAATAACAAAGAAGATGAAAAAATAAATAAATCGCTTAAAACTATTCCCAACAAAAATTTAAACCTTATTGAGTGGTACTACTATTAAAATAATATATTTCCAATTGTTAAACACTGATTATAGCCATATACTAAATTAAGAATATTTGCATACACGTAACTACAATGAAGCCGTGATTAGATTTTGTATTTACAAATATAGAAAGGATTTGAATTGATTATTTAAATACTGTACTAGTACTGAATAAGAGAAACGAATATGTACTTATTTTTAATTTATGTATATAGAATCTCATTATTAATTTACTTACATGATTTTTTAATAATTATATTTATGTAATTGTGATAATCATTAAATATTAATGTAAATATCATATTATGCATATATTTGTGATGTAGAATATGAGTATATGAGTATAATGATTATTGTAATTCTACAATTTGTAATTTATATTATATTATGCAATGAACAACAATAATTATAATTATTTAATTTGATTAAATTAATATAATAATTATGAAAAGTTCGAAACATTTATATGATATTAAAAATTTATTTCTATTCTATAATTTTAAAACTGGATTTGTATATAAGTAGCAATGTTTACTCTTATAATATGTTATCTGTTTCTAAAATATTAATTTATATACCTTATATTAAATAGTATCTTTGATAATTTCATGTCAAATAAATGAGAATCATTTCAATCAATCTGTAAATCGCGAGCGAAGCGAGCGTTCCTTGCTAGTATATATATTACATTACTAAAATACATTACAAAATACATACAATGTTTATAAAATATAATAATAATATTATAAGTTATAATTATAAGTTATAATTATAGAAAACTGGTCGAATCTTTAGCTTATCGTTATCCGTTATTTTTTAACGGATCAGTATAAAAACGATTAATAAAATTTTGTAATGTATTTTAGTAATGTAATAAATATAAATATATATATATATATATATATATATATATATATATATATATATATGGGACATTCTCAGAGGCTCAAAAACATTCGTGTCTGGGCTTGAAATTTAGCTTAATATATCTACTTTCCATTACTGAGTGGCCTTTTTGAAAAATTCATAAAGGTGGGCTGGTGCAGCTCTAACAATACACCGATATCACCACGGAATATCAGTTAAATGTTCTTAAAACTTGCAGGGGCAAAGAAAAAATTAGTAAAAAGGTTATTTACATGTATTTTTTCCCGCTGAACACGAATCCACCGTTAGTTTTGATCTATGGGACCACTTTTTGTCCATAACCTCAAAAAAAAGTCAAAAAATGCAGTTTACGTGGCTGAGACTCGAAATAGTGGTAAAGAAATTAGGGACAAAGTTTATTCGCATGTATTTTTTTCCGCTGAATACGAATCCACCGTTAGTTGTTGTCTCTGGGTCCACCTTTCGTCCATAACCTCAAAGAACAGTCAAACAATGCAGTTTTACGTGGCTGAGACTCGAAATAGTGGTAAAAAAATTAGGGACAAAGCTTATTCGCATTTTTTTCCCGCTGAATACGAATCCACCGTTAGTTTTCGTTTATGGGGCCACCTTTCGTCCATAACCTCAAAGAACAGTCAAAAAATGCAGTTAAGTGGCTGAGACTGGAAATAGTGTACAAAAAAAGCTCATCATCATTCTTCGTTGGTTTTTAACAGAGGAATACAATGATGTTCTCTCGGTTTTAACCTTGACTCAAAAGCTCATTTTCAAGGTCAGTTCAAGGACAACTGTTCAAAGACAAGGTCAAATTGTTTAAATTTGACACTATTTTAGCTATTATTTTGACAGGAATGTCATGTTTATGATGGTATTGCGTCCTTCTACAGGAAGCTTTGCAATTGTAAAATTTTCAATTTCATAAAAAAAACGTTATAATCATGTTTTGAGGTTATGGAGTCCGAATCCCGTGTTCTTAGAAAATGTTTGTGTGGGCATATGTGTTTTTAATTTTGCAGTTAGATGTAGGGGCTACTTTTCGAAAAATAAATTGAACACAAAAATCAATATTTAATTAATTACTATGTTCCCAATCGTATTTGTTTAATTGCACCTTTTTCGAAATAGAATGAGATGTTCTTTTCCTAGATTTCATTAGTTAGGATATAATTAGATTTTTTTTTCTCATCATAACCAACATCGAATATATCTTACAGCATAAAATAATGTACGTTAAAAGAAAATATGTACTTTCCTCTATCGTTTTATGCTTTTTTTTTCAAATAATCTTCCTAGGATAGTTAAACGACATTCTTTTGTAGTGCATAACTCCTCCTTGAAGTCATTGTTTCTTCAACAGTCCTTCTAAGCATAGTTGAAGGAAGTTTCTTCTCGTTGCGTTACTGGTTGTGTAACAGTCCTTTTCAGGATAGTTAGCGAGCTCTTACATTAGCTAACTCATTGTTTCTTCAACGGTCCTTGTAAGGATAGTTGAAGGAAATTTCTTCTCGTTGCGTAACTGCTTGTGTAACAGTCCTTTTCAGGATAGTTATAGCGAGCTCTTACATTAGCGAACTCATTGTTTCTTCAACGGTCCTTCTAAGGATAGTTGAAGGAAATTTCTTCTCTTTGCGTAACTGCTTGCGTAACAGTCCTTTTTAGGATAGTTAGCGAGCTCTTACATTAGCGAAGTCATTGTTTCTTCAACGGTCCTTGTAAGGATAGTTGAAGGAAATTTCTTCTTGTTGCGTAACTGCTTGCGTAACAGTCCTTTTCAGGATAGTTAGCGAGCTCTTACATTATCGAACTCATTGTTTCTTTAACAGTCCTTCTAAGGATAGTTGAAGGAATTTCTTCCAGGTGGGTACAGACTTGCGCAACAGTCCTTTCCAGGATAGTTGTCAAGCTCTCGAGTCATTTGTAGTAATCAACTTTTCAACATCCCTACTAAGAACAGTTCAAGGGAGTTCCTTCCCGGTCTTGCGCAAGTAACTGCCATGCTATGTAATGATTGTAGATTAAAACGTTCATTGAATCGATCTGATAGCTGTATGAATATATACGATTCCAATGATATCAGTAGTATGGAATGTGATGATACCTCGGCAGACCAAGGTACTGAGTGTCCAAATACTTCCTTAACTACTGAAAAAGATGCTTCATCTACCAGGTTACTTGAATTGGAAGAACTTCGGCAAGGATTAAAAGATAAATTCACAAGTTTGGAAGGTAATGATCCCATGAAGCTTAGAATCCTCACTATTGCGCCAGAATCTTGGAGTATAAGACGAATTTCAAAAGAGTTTGATACTTCCCGAACTTTAGCTAAAAAAGCTAAAGAATTACGATCAGCAAGTGGTGTTCTGGCCGATGTTACAGCAAGAGCTGGTAAAACTATACCAAATGCTACAATTACATTAATTAATGATTTCTATAATGAAGATACTGTTGGTAAAATGATGCCAGGAGTCAAAGACACGTGTTCAGTTAAAGTTGATGGTGAGCGTATTAAAGTGCAAAAACGGTTATTGTTAATGGATCTCAAAGAACTGCATACATTGTTCAAAAAGATTTACTCAGATCATCTAGTTAGTTTCAGTGTTTTTGCCAAACTCCGACCGCAACATTGTATTTTGGCTGGAGCAAGAGGAACTCACTCAGTAAAATGTATGTACGATTCATCAGAACTGTAAATTGATGCTTGATGCAATTAAAATTAACAGCTTAACAAAAGAAACTGAAAATCCAATTCGTGATTATCATGATTGTTTAAAATCAATTGTGTGCATACACCTACGCCCGATTGCTACCTAGATCAATGTCATAAATGTCCAGATATTTCATTTTTTTCCACGACATTACTTGAAATTTTAAATAGTGCCTTTATCGATCAGGTACAATATAGTGTATGGACAGCAACTGATAGGTCGACTTTGAAAACAGTTACGAGTGAAGTTTCTGACTTTGTAAATGAATTTTGTGACAAGCTACAGACTCTTAAACCGCATTCATTCATAGCGAAACAGCAGTCTCAATTTATTTCGCCAACAAAACAGAATTTAAATAAAGGAGAAGTACTTGTTATGTTCAATTTTTCTAAGATCTATTGATATGTAGTTCAAGATGCTTCGCAAGCATTTCACTTCAACAATCAGCAATGTACAGTATTCCCAATTATCTATTATTATAAAGAAAACTCTAAATTAAAACATAAAAGTTCCATCTTCCTCTCAGATAGTTTAAAACACGATACTTCTGCCGTCTTTACAATTCAGAAGCAATTTATTCGAGAAATATTAAATACTATTAAAAATGTTAAAAAATTTATATACGTCACAGATGGTGCAAAGCAACATTTCAAAAACCGATTCCAGATCGCTAATCTGATCAACCATAAAGAAGATTTTGGAATCGAAGCGGAATGGCATTATTGCGTAACAACACACGGTAAAAGTGGATATGATGGTTTAGGAGCTTTATTTAAAAGAGAGGCTTACCGAGCAAGTCTTCTAGCTAAACCATCTGAAGCGATTTTGACTCCAGAAGCCCTTTTTCATTGGGCAAGCAAACATTTCGAAAACATACAAAATTTTTATTTATAGTAAGGTAGACCATGATAAATCAACACGACACTTGAATAAAAGATTCTCAACGGCATTAGCAGAACCCGAAATTTAAAAAAACCACTCGTTTACTATTCAACAACCAAAAACGGTAGTAATTAAACGATTTTCTAATGCTACCAAAAGAGTAGAATTTTATGCAGAAAATGCTTAGTATTTGATCCTTCAGAAACAAAAAAAAATGATTTTTTAAGAACCATTACCAAAATAGTGCATAATACGAAAAATCTAATAATATCCAAAAATCTTCTAAGAAGAGAATAACTCTTTTAAATCCGGAATAATCTCAATGAAAAGACCGCTAACGATGCGTTGGCACGCACCTTCTCTAAAATCGTTTATCGTTCCAATATGCATAATATAATGTTTGAAATATAGAATCTGTATGTTTTACTCCACTATAAGTAAGATTTACTCAGCTATACTCAACTAAACAATAAAACACACATTCATATGGAGATTTTATAAACACACGATTTTCAAACTCCATAACCTCAAAACATGATTATAACGCGGTTTTTTATGAAATTGTAAATTTTACTATTACAAAGCTTCTTGTAGAAGGGCGCAATATCCTCATAAACATGACATGCCTGTTAAAATAATAGCTAAAATACTGTAAATTTTAAACAATTTGACCTTGTCTTTGAACAGTTGTCCTTCAAATAATCTTGAAAATGAGCTTTTGAGTCAAGGTTAAAACCGAGAACAGCATTGTATTCCTCTGTTAAAAACCAACGGAGAATGATGATGAGCTTTTTTATACACTATTTCCAGTCTCAGCCACGTAAAACTGCATTTTTTGATTGTTCTATGAGGTTATGGACGAAAGGTGGCCCCATAGACCAAAACTAACGGTGGATTCGTATTCAGCGGGAAAAAAATGCGAATAAGCTTTGTCCCTAATGTTTTGACCACTATTTCGAGTCTCAGCCTCGTAAAACTGCATTCTTTGACTGTTGTTTGAGGTTATGGACGAAAGGTGGACCCAGAGACCAAAACTAACGGTGGATTCATATTCAGCGGAAAAAAATACATGCGAATAAGCTTTGTCCCTAATTTTTTTACCACTATTTCGAGTCTCAGCCACGTAAAACTGCATTGTTTGACTGTTCTTTGACGTTATGGACGAAAAGTGGACCCAGAGACAACAACTAACGGTGGATTCGTATTCAGCGGAAAAAAATACATGCGAATAAACTTTGTCCCTAATTTCATTACCACTATTTCGAGTCTCAGCCACGTAAACTGCATTTTTTGACTTTTTTTGAGGTTATGGACAAAAGGTGGTCCCATAGATCAAAACTAACGGTGGATTCGCGTTCAGCGGGAAAAAATACATGCAAATAACATTTTT
This sequence comes from Gastracanthus pulcherrimus, assembly GCA_949152435.1. Taxonomy (NCBI): domain Eukaryota; kingdom Metazoa; phylum Arthropoda; class Insecta; order Hymenoptera; family Pteromalidae; genus Gastracanthus; species Gastracanthus pulcherrimus. Next base: position 62,313,911 of record OX424573.1, on the reverse strand, counting down.
ACTAATTTTTTCTTCGCCCCTGCAAGTTTTAAGAACATTTAACTGATATTCCGTGGTGATATCGGTGTATTGTTAGAGCTGCACCAGCCCACCATTTTGAATTTTTCAAAAAGGCCACTCAGTAATGGAAAGTAGATATATTAAGCTAAATTTAAAGCCCGGACACGAATGTTTTTGAGTCTCTGATTTTTGGACAGAGGGGGTGGCTTTTTTGACTAAGAATGTCCCATATATATATTTATATTTATTACATTACTAAAATACATTATAAAATTTTATTAATCGTTTTTATACTGATCCGTTAAAAAATAACGGATAACGATAAGCTAAAGATTCGACCAGTTTTCTATAATTATAACTTATAATATTATTATTATATTTTATAAACATTGTATGTATTTTGTAATGTATTTTAGTAATTTAATATATATATATTACACCCAATTTTTAGTACTTTGTTGTAACCAATATAAAGTTTTGTTTATCATTTTTTAACACTGATTTATTATTTATTATTTAAATTTTTAATTATTTTTTTAGAAAACTGGTCGAATCTTTAGCTTATCGTTATCCGTTATTTGTTAACGGATAAGTAAAAAAAAAGAAAAATTTAAAAAACATTTTTTAATGTATTTTAGTAATGTAATATATATATATATATATTACATTACTAAAATACATTAAAAAATGTTTTTTAAATTTTTCTTTTTTTTTACTTATCCGTTAACAAATAACGGATAACGATAAGCTAAAGATTCGACCAGTTTTCTAAAAAAATAATTAAAAATTTAAATAATAAATAATAAATCAGTGTTAAAAAATGATAAACAAAACTTTATATTGGTTACAACAAAGTACTAAAAATTGGGTGAAATGGTAATAAGTATTCTATGAATATGTTTACGTCTTTATAATATTATATAAAAATATATTACTCATTTACTATTGATTATTGTGTTACTTATTACTTCACTTAGCGATAACTTAGTTTAAAATTAAATTCAGATACTTTAATTAATGTGAAACAAAGAGAAATCACAGAAAATTTAAAACAAATGCCTATTTTTATTTCTCAAATTCTGTTTACAATTTAAAATTTATAATTGAAGTAATTAGCTATACCAAAAAACTTTGTCGACAATGTTTCAATTTGTTCGATTCGAATTGATTCAAAACCACAAAGTTTGGCCAATCTTTTAGAAACTTTAAATCAACTATCCTAAAAACCGATATGGATCAAGTTTCAAAATAATTATTTTAAAACATTTAAACATTTAAAGTTCTATTTTTTTTTAAATTATGTCATACAAATTCATAATCAGTTACTTTAAAACCTTAATGACCTTGTTGAATACATTATGCAACAAGGGAATAAAGTCGACAGTATTCCGTGTTGCATATAGAACTTTATTTCCGACTCAACTGTGGCTACTTTATTGACTTTTATTGAAAGTTTATATTAATAGACTAAGAAATAGTTCATAATTTAACCTTTAGAGTACCGGATATCCACTATAGTGGATCAATCAACGTTCAACAATTTACCCATAGTCAATCCATAATACAAGATACATTATTTCTGTGGGGAATTAAGTACCCTAAATCACGGTACTTTAAAGGTTAAAAAGAGAAAGCCAGAGAAACTGAGAATTGACTTTATTCTCACACATGCGGGAAGTAAAGTATAAGAGGGAATCATGAGACACTTTCATCCGTCTTTTCAGGTTAATAAAGTGGTGTTACGGTTAAATCGGAAATAAAATATTTTATTTAAAATATATAATTCGTTATCAAACATCAAAATTAAATAGTGTTGACCACAACACTGGATCTGCCATTTTAGAATATATTAATCAGATAACCATTTCATTGTTAAGTAACCCCCAAAGCCCTTATAGCCATAACTTTAAGATAACCGGTAAAAACGTTAAAGTAACCTATTTTGACAGCCTTATTGGATTTAACATTTTGAATTACATAATTTTGGTAGCAAATGTATAATCGATGATCCAAAAACATCTATTTTAAGCCACTATTTGAAAAAAGTCGATAATAAAGTAGCAATATTAACCGCTTTATACAGCCATATTGCAGATGCCATTTTGAATTGTATAATTATACTGATAAATTCATGATCAGCTACTCTCGAAATCCTTATTCTCACATTTCTAAGGTAATCCGTCCAAAAATATAAAAAATAATCAGCCACGTAAAACTGCATTGTTTTACTGTTCTTTGAGGTTATGGACGAAAGGTGGACCCAGAGACAATCACTAACGGTGGATTCGTATTCAGCGGAAAAAAATACATGCGAATAAGCTTTGTCCCTAATTTTTTTTTGCTTTATTTCGAGTCTAAGCCACGTAAACTGCATTTTTTGACTGTTTTTTGAGATTATGGACGAAAGGTGGCCCCATAGACTAAAAGTAACGGTGGATTCGTGTTCAGCGGGAAAAAATCCATGCAAATAACCTTTTTACTACACCAGCCCACCATTATGAATTTTTCAAAAAGGCCACTCTGTAATGGAAAGTAGATATATTAAGCTAAATTTTAAGCCCAGTCACGAATTTTTTTAAGCCTCTGATTTTGGACAGAGGGGGTGGCTTTTTTGACTAAGAATGTCCCATATATATATATATATATATATATATATATATATATATATATATATATATATAAACTAGACTAGTTGACAAATTTATATATATATATATATATATATATATATATATATATATATATATATATATATATATATATATATATATATATATATATATATATATATATATATATATATATATATATATATATATATATATATATATATATATATATATATATATATATATATATATATATATATATATATATATATATATATATATATATATATATATATATATATATATATATATATATATATATATATATATATATATATATATATATATATATATATATATATATATATATATATATATATATATATATATATATATATATATATATATATATATATATATATATATATATAAACTAGACTAGTTGACAAATTTATATATATATATATATATATATATATATATATATATATATATATATATATATATATATATATATATATATATATATATATATATATATATATATATATATATATATATATATATATATATATATATATATAATTTTTTATAATAATATAATAAAAATATAATTTTTTCGATCATTTTTGACAAAAAAATGAAAATTGTTTGCCAGATGCCTCACTTTAGACAGTTTTTTTTGAGGTTAGAAATTTTTTTTTTAAACACCTAACGGCATCAAAAACTAGACTAGTTAGCAAATTTATTTGTTGCTCAAAAAAATTTTTTCCTCAAAATTGAAATGGGGAGGGGGGGTGGCTGATGTGAAAAATAATTCTCCATATATATATATATATATATGGAGAATTATGTGGCTGATGTGAAAAATAATTCTCCATATATATATATATATATATGGAGAATTATTTTTCACATCAGCCACCCCCCCTCCCCATTTCAATTTTGAGGAAAAAATTTTTTTGAGCAACAAATAAATTTGCTAACTAGTCTAGTTTTTGATGCCGTTAGGTGTTTAAAAAAAAAATTTCTAACCTCAAAAAAAACTGTCTAAAGTGAGGCATCTGGCAAACAATTTTCATTTTTTTGTCAAAAATGATCGAAAAAATTATATTTTTATTATATTATTATAAAAAATTATATATATATATATATATATATATATATATATATATATATATATATATATATATATATATATATATATATATAAATTTGTCAACTAGTCTAGTTTATATATATATATATATATATATATATATATATATATATATATATATATATATATATATATATATATATATATATATATATATATATATATATATATATATATATATATATATATATATATATATATATATATATATATATATATATATATATATATATATATATATATATATATATATATATATAAATTTGTCAACTAGTCTAGTTTATATATATATATATATATATATATATATATATATATATATATATATATATGGGACATTCTTAGTCAAAAAAGCCACCCCCTCTGTCCAAAATCAGAGGCTTAAAAAAATTCGTGACTGGGCTTAAAATTTAGCTTAATATATCTACTTTCCATTACAGAGTGGCCTTTTTGAAAAATTCATAATGGTGGGCTGGTGTAGTAAAAAGGTTATTTGCATGGATTTTTTCCCGCTGAACACGAATCCACCGTTACTTTTAGTCTATGGGGCCACCTTTCGTCCATAATCTCAAAAAACAGTCAAAAAATGCAGTTTACGTGGCTTAGACTCGAAATAAAGCAAAAAAAAACAGTCAAAAAATGCAGTTTACGTGGCTTAGACTCGAAATAAAGCAAAAAAAAATTATATATATATATATATGGAGAATTATTTTTCACATCAGCCACCCCCCCTCCCCATTTCAATTTTGAGGAAAAAATTTTTTTGAGCAACAAATAAATTTGCTAACTAGTCTAGTTTTTGATGCCGTTAGGTGTTTAAAAAAAAAATTTCTAACCTCAAAAAAAACTGTCTAAAGTGAGGCATCTGGCAAACAATTTTCATTTTTCTGTCAAAAATGATCGAAAAAATTATAATTTTTTAATAATTTTGACCAAATTACTCATTAATAGTATTTTAGGGGTCGCTGAACAAGAATCCGATGTCAGATTTCAAATTCAAGATGGCGGATCCAAGATGGCGGATAGTAATTTTTAATGTTGACCGATTTCTACTAAATTCTGTATTTTGGGGTTTTTGGGATCACTGATTACGATTCCGAATTCGAATTTCAAATTCAAGATGTCTGATCCAAAATGGCGGACCTTAATTTAAAATTCCAGATTGCTGAACCAAAATAGTGTGCAGATATTTTCTTATTATTGGCTGATTTCTAAAAAAATTCGTAAACGGAACTTTTTGATGTCTCTGATAACGAATTTGAGTTCAGGTTTCAAATTCAAGATGAGAGATCCAAAATAGCGGGCATTACCTATGTATCGTCGATTGATTTATCCAAAATTTGGTATTAAAATATATTTATGGTCAAAAATAATTTATGTTCACTTATCCACCACCTGGGGAGGCGCTCGATGCGGGACTAGTAAACCCGTCACGAGTCTGTCTTTATCTATGTCAACTCCGTCTGTCTATCCATCTGTCTGTAGGTTGTGACTTATCTATGTCAATTTCAGTCCATTTGTAGAGTGATTGTTTTCGTGTTTTTAAATTTTAATAAAACTTTATAATGAATTACTTCTTTGATTGTGGTGACCAGTGATTTGCATTTTTTTCGTATCATTAGAAAATTTTTTAATCACAACAATTCCATTTTACTCTACTATAAAACCGTGGTTTTTCGAAATCTCAGGAAAACTCTTGCAATTAAGATACTTTGATTCAATTTTCGCCTCACTTTGTCATGAAATACTTTATCAAAGTAGCAAATAGATATGTTATCGAAATGCTTTTTTGCCCAATTGAATAGTGCTTGAGGAGTTAATATTGCTTCAGATGGTTTTGCCGTAAGGGTTGCCTTGTAGGCTGACTTTTTGAAAGTAGTACCTATTCCATCATACATGCTTTTTCCATGTGCAGTTGCTGTGTAACGCCATTCTGCTTCAATATTAAAATCTTTTTTATGATTAATTAAATTGTTGATTTGAAATTTATTTTTAAAATGTTGCTTAGCCTCATCAGTACAATAATAAATTTTTTGAATTCTTTTAACCATCTATTTAATTTCTGGTATCAGTAGCATTTGAATATCATATACAGCGGTAGTGTCATGTTTGAGACTATCAGACAAAAAAACCATACAATGATGGTTAACTTCATTATTTTCTTTGTAATAGAAAATCACAGGTACCACTGTACATTGATAAGATTTTCTTTTTTTTTTCCTTTATAAACAGAGTCTGCTGCTTTGCAATGTAAGAATGATCTTTCATAGTCTTTAACTTATTGTCTAGATCCAATAAATAATCTTCAACACTCGATGTCTGTTCGGTTAATGTTGCTCTATCAGTAACAGTCCACGATGAGTATGTAATACCAGAAATACAGGAATCTTCTAATTGTTTACGTATTAGAGATATAATTTTCTGAGTTCCTGGACATTTATTACACTTGTCGATGTAACAATCAGAAGTTGGATTAGAACAAACCATTTTTTCTATACAATCTTCATAATTAGAAAAAGGTGTACTTGCATTTTCAGTCAATTGCTTCAGGTTTATGGCATCTAACATAAGATTCATATTTTGATGGATAGTACATACGCATACCGAATGCGTTCCAGATGCTTCAGGAAGAATACAATATTTTGGTCTTAAAAATGCAAATTTACTAAAAGAAATTTGGATTTTCGGGTGAGTCTCTTTAAAACAAGAATAGAGTTCTTTTCTTTTAGTAAATTTGCATTTTCGGGTGAGTCTCTTTAAAACCAGAATAGAGTTCTTTCATATTCAATAATAATAGACTTTTACTTTTTTCTTCTCTTGTTCCATTTTTATTTTTTATGGAAACAACGTCTTTCTTTGATGACATGGATCGACTGTACAAATCGTTATTGTAAAATTCTTCAATATTTTTCACAGTTTCCTGGGAAAAACTACGTCTCGCTTTCAAAACAGTTTTTAGACTTTTCAACCAAATATCTTGAAGCATTAAACTTCTTAGCAATCTTTTTCGTGCTCCATGGACTTGGAGCAATAGTAAGAATCCTGACTCTTAGAGAATCGTTCCTGTCCAAACTTGAAAATTTAGTTTTAAGCCCATCTATCATTTCCTCTAAATCAATTTCTCTTTGGGATCGAACTTCTGATTCCGGTGACGCTCTTGAATCAAGGTTTTCTTCACCATTGGATATACGAGAATCATCATTATATGAATCATCAGAATCACTTATATTGGCTTGAATAGATTCATCCTTATCATTTAAATTTAAATTAGAAGCCTTATTTCGACAAGCAGCACAAATTCTAATGACCCTTTTCACCGGGTTTCCTAAACAAATCCACGCATCTATCTGTTTTACATAGATCAACTATCCTAAAAAGGACGGTTGAATATAATCTACCCATTTTCGTTATTGAACCTGAAAATAAATCTCAATAACTATCCCAAAAAGGACTGCTATTGAGAGTACGCCGATATTGAAGAACACCCAGGATCTGAAAATAAATCGACTATCCTGAAAAGGACTGTCGCTACTGATTTGAGAATAAAGGGCCACAAAAATTTGTGGAAAATAGATCAACTATCCTAAAAAGGACTGTTGAATAAAATCCACCAATTTTCAAGTAAGTTACTGGGAAATGAGATTCACAGGGCGAACCAAAATTAGTAAGTGTAGAGAACTAAGAATAATCTTCCAAAAATCTATCTATAATTAAAAAGCTATTTTGAATTTCTTAAATCTAACCTCAGTTTTGTGTTAAGTGAATATAAATATTTTTTGACAATAAATATATTTTAATACCAAATTTTGGATAAATCAATCGACGATAAATACGACATTTTTTAGAAATCAGCCAATAATAAGAAAATATCTGCACACTATTTTGGTTCAGCAATCTGGAATTTGAAATTAAGGTCCGCAATTTTGGATCAGCAATCTTGAATTTGGACATCAAAAACCCTAGCATACAGAATTTAGTAGAAATCGGTCAACATTAAAAAATACTATCCGCCATCTTGGATCCGCCGTCTTGAATTTGTAATCTGACATCGGATTCTTGTTCAACGACCCCTAAAATATAAATAACTATTAATGAGTAATTTGGTCAAAATTATTAAGGAATTATAATTTTTTCGATCAATTTTGACAAAAAATGAAAATTTTTTGCGAGGTGCCTCACTTTAGTCAGTGTTTTTGAGGTTAGAAATTTTTTTTTAAACTCTGAACGGTATCAAAAACTAGACTTGTTGGCAAATTTTTTTGTGTGCTCAAAAAATTTTTTCCCCAAATTTCAAATTGCTGATTTGAAAAAGAATTCCCCATATATATATATATATATATATATATATATATATATATATATATATATATATATATATATATATATATATATATTTATCTTAAATCCGAAAATAGAAAGTTTGTCTATGTATGACTTAAGTACGATATTATATACAATGTTTATAAATTATAATAATAAAATTATAAGTTATAATTATATTGCAATTTGCAACCGCATAAATTGTACTAGGATCGTTTAACTTTGGAGTATCGCCTTTAGTTAAGGCGATGCTAAAGCCACCTGTCACCGACAAATACGAGGAACCACTTTTCTCATTTAATTTTCAATTTTTAGCAAATATCTTTATGAAACGTTATTGTCCTAATCAAAAACAACAACTTTTCAGAGAGATATTTTCTAAAAATTGAGAATTCAGAGTAGCAGGGGGTTTAGCATCACCTTAAATCATACGGATAAATCATCATCGACTTCTATAACCGCATCATATTCATCGATATCGCTTTCATTACGTGATCGTATGAAATACATTAATAAATTTATTTAATTTTGGTTTCTATTTCAAAAAATCTATTTTTTTTATAATTTTTCGATAACAACAAAAAATACTTTTTAGCCCATGGAAATCTAAAAAAAGTTGTTTTCGGAGGTTTAAAAACCAAATAATGGGTAATGAATTCTAACATAAATTCTAGCAGAAAATATTTGTTAGTGATTTATTGAAATTCGTGATCAGGAGATCGAAACCCCGAGAAGTTAATGGTTTATATATACAAATTACTCACCCATCTTCGAAAAACCACTTAACTAATGACGAAACTTTCCTTCTTTTCTTCCGTTCAAGCCTTTTTTGTATTACAATGAGTGATATTTTTGGATCCGATAAGTAAATTGCTCTATTATAAATATCCAGGATCCTGTTTTCCCTACTATTATTACGTGCGTGAAGAATCATATTTTTTCTGTGCAACTTATGCCACGACTCATTGGCATCTTCTGCATAATAGGCCATGGGCAAAGGGAATTGCCGAGCAATTTGACAACCATGCCATAAAAGTTTGTGGAAGGAGGGACTCATGCGTGCCCATGGAAACATTGCGTAATGCATTGTATATGCTTCCCTACAAAAATTTTTAAAAACGTCTAATTTGACTTCTTTCTTGCTTCTAAACGCAGATAAAATAATTGAAATGTTTGAACCCAATTTAGGATCAATATTTAAAACTTCCGCAAAAATTTTAGGTTTCTCAAAACATTTTCTTGACAAGTTTTCCATATTTGTTGTTCCATGGCCCTACAGAACTTGATCGACATTAACTCCCAAATTTTTATAAATTTTATTCTGAACAATTTTTCTTCTTTGTTCAAATCCATCTGTCAAAGCACCCAAACATTTTAGTATCTACTTTAATTTATCTGATATGATACTTATTGTTTTTAACTGAAAAAATGTATTTTTAACTGTATTTAAAAACCAAAATTTGTTGTAAGATTAAATATATGAAATAAATAAATAATAATTAATTCATTCAAGATTAATCCTAACAATTATAGATATTAATTAAAACATTAAAATTAGCACAAAATAGCGTTAACTCTAAATCTATAAAACTTAAATCCATAAATCCATAAGATATAATAAAGTAATACTAAGGTAATTTATAACATTTATGCGTTTAGTGTTGAGGGAGTTTGTGTTTAGAGTTTATGACTTTAACAGTTAAGCTTACATGGGTTTATCAGTTAACCCTTTCAGTCACGCAATTCAATTCATTTGGTTATGGAAGTGCAAATATATGTTTCCAATGTATTTTTGAACGAAGAATCCAAATCAAGTGTCAAAAATTGAATAAATATAAAAACAACCCCTCAAATGGGGTGAAAACCACCCTTTTAGTTAAAAAATGCAATTTGTTTGGTAATGGAAGTGCAATATATGTCCACAATGCATTTTTGAATGCAGAATCCAAATCTGATATCAATAATTTTATACATATAAAAACAACCCCTCAAATGGGGTGAAAACCACCCTTATAGTCATAAAATTCAATCCGTTTGTTATGGAAGTGCAATATATGTTTCCAATTTATTTTTGAATGCAGAATACGAATGTAACGTCAAAAATTTTATAAATATAAAAACAACCCCTCAAATGGGGTAAAAACTACCCTTTTAGTCATACAATTTAATTCTTTTGAAGACTATATATTCTTTGAAGACTATATGTTCACAATGTATTTTTGAATGCAGAATCCAAATCTGATTTCAGAAAGTTTTATAAATATACAAAAAATCCCTCAAACAGGGTGAAAACCACCCTTTTATACGTACAATTCAATTCGTTTCACTATAGAAGAAAATATATGTTTCCGATGTAAATTTTAACGCGGATGCAAATCCAATGTCACAAATTTGAAAACATAAAAAAACTCGTAAAATGGAATAAAAAGTAACATTGCAGTCACGAAACCCTGTTTGTTTTGTTATGTTACTGCTAATATTAGTTTCTGATACATTTTTCAACGCTAAATTTGAATCCAATGGAAAAAAATTCAGTAATCGTAAAAACGATCTCTAAAATTCTAATTGGATTACTACGAAAATGTGAATACTCAACGTCAAAGCACTCGATAGGACCTAAGAATATATAAATAGAATTTAGAGCTCAAAAAATATATTGAAAATCTCTGAAAGCCATATAAATTTTCTAAAACACCCCTTGTTACAATCCCCTCGAGTGAATGATTTCAATCCAAACTATATTTTGAAAAAAGAATATTAATAATAATAAAAAAAATTGTTTGCAAGAACTTCAAAGGATCAAATCTAAGTTTATTAGGTAGTTACATAAAATTTCTATATTTTTCCTATCAAAAATTTCAATATCATTATTCGTTCTAAATTATCAGTAATCTCACAACATTGTGAAATTTGTTTTGGTTTATTCTAAAAAATTTTTATCATGGAATATGCTGAAATCACCAGTGATAATGAAAGTGAAGATGAATATGATGATCCAGAATATGATTCTGAATGTGATGATGATTCGGATATTGACAAAAATCAAATTGATGAAGCAGTAGCCTCGTTAGAAAATACTTCATATAGTGAAAATTCTAACGTGATTGAATATGAAAGTGATAGTGATACTCCGTTGAGTGACAGATTAGCTGCTTTAGATGGTATTTGGGATAATAAAAGAAGAAAATTCGACGAAATAATTTTTTCCGAAGATTGCGGTCCAATGGTTCCTTCAGATATTCGTTCACCTTCACAAATTTTCCTTTGCTTATTTTCAGAAGTTTTGATCGAAAGAATTGTCGAACAGACTAATCTTTACGGGCAGCAATCAGACAAGCCATTTGAAGAAGTAAATAAAGCAGAAATATTGAAATTTATTGGCATGAATATCATGATGGGAATAAGTAGGTTACCCGCCATTCGGTGCTATTGGTCATCTAATTCTCAATTACACAACTCTTATATAAGCCCTGTTATGCCTCTCAATAGGTTTTTTGCTATCCTGTCTCATATACATTTGAATGATAACTTATCAATGCCACAAAAAGGTGAACCCAATTATGATAAGCTATATAAACTAAGACCCTTACTTGATATGCTTTCAGAAAATTTTATAAAATTCTACAAACCATCTGAAAAACAAGCTGTTGATGAAAGTATGGTCAAATTCAAAGGTAGAAGTACTCTAAAACAGTACAATCCACAGAAACCTATAAAAAGAGGTTTTAAAATTTGGGTTAGAGCAGATGAACATGGTTTTGTATGTGAGTTTCAGGTATATACTGGAAAAACTGCTAACTTGGTTGAAAAACAATTGGGCGAAAGAGTTGTAATCGATTTAACCCATCAAATTATTTCAAAAAATTATCAAGTTTATTTCGATAATTACTTTACTAGTGTTAATTTGATGATTGAACTCAAAAGTAAAAATATATTAGCCTGTGGAACAGTACGAAAAAATCGGAAAGGTTTGCCAAAAAAACAAATAAACGATAAAACAATGAAAAGGGGAGATTATGAATCTCGGACTTCATACAAGGGTATCAGTTGGATAAAATGGAATGATAACAAACCTGTCCAGTTTTTATCTAATTTTCACGATCCTTCAATCAAAACTACTGTAAGTAGACGACAAAAAGATGGTACTAGCATTCAAATCAATTGTCCACAAGCCACTCGAGACTATAATAATTATATGAACTGTGTTGACAAAGCAGATCAGTTGAAATCTACATACGAGATTAGTAGAAAAAGTAAAAAGTGGTGGCTTCGAATATTCTGGCATTTTATCGATGTAACCGTTGTAAATTCTTTCATCATTTACAAGCAAAATACCCCTACTACTAAAATGAATTTGATAGATTTTCGACTAAAGCTGGTAACTGAGCTTATTGGGTTTGCATCACCTAAAAAAAGAGGTACCAAGACAAAACAATTTACTCCTAGTAAGCGTAAGCCTCAAATTTCAAATGAAATAAGATTTTCTCAAGCCCCGCACATTCCAACTAAACTCAAAATACAAAGAAATTGCACTTGTTGTAGTTCTAAAACAAATCGAGTTAGAACTTCCTACATGTGCACAACTTGCAATGTTCCATTATGCATAAAAGAAAAACAAAATTGTTATGAAATATATCACAAAACGTAAATGTATATAAGATAAAAGAAAATGAATAAATATCTACCTGAAAAAGATTTAGAAAATAAAAAAAAAATTATAAAAAAAAAAAGAAAAAAAAACGAAAAAAAAATAAAAAAGAAAAAAAGAAAAAAAGAGAAAAAGAAAAAAAAAAAGAAAAAAAGAAAAAAAGAAAAACAAAAAAAAAAAGAAAAAAACATAACTCTGCCACAGACGGTCCCAAGCCCGTGTTCTAATGAGGAGGGGGTTTTTTTACTTTCATAACCAAACGAATTCAATTTCATGACTAAAAGGGTGGTTTTCACCCCATTTGAAGGGTTGTTTTTATATTTATAAAATTATTGATATCAGATTCGTATTCTACGATCAAAAATACATAGAAAACGTATATTTGTACTGCGATAACAATAGAAATCAAATTTTGTGACTAAAAACAATAGGGAGCCGATATATCGGCTTCTGTGACTGAAAGGGTTAAGGACTTACGGGTTTACGAATTGCAGGTTGTGGTCTGATTTTCGATCAATCCCTTAACGTATGAACTCTAAACCTAAGTCTATAAATATTCAGCATATAAACCGTACGCCCTTCAACTTTAATCCCGTGTACCATTGATCTGTAAACTATAAATATATATACGCATAAACCCTAAATCTATGATCTTTGAAGACCATTAACCGTCAACCCATAAACCATCAATTTATGTTCACACCCATAAATCCTCAATTTGTCAAACGTAAACTGATAAACTTTTATCCCATAAAGCTCATAAACCGCAAACTTATAAACCCTAAGATGAGTCTGAAGTTTGAAACGTTTTACGAGAATGAAAACGAAAAAATTTTTTTTTAATTTCCCATTTTATATGTGTATTAATGGGTGCAACATGCCTATAAAAGACAAAAAAACCATTTTGTATCCATATTTCACCCCCGAGCCATCAACCCTTTTAAATAGAGGATGGAAAGAAAATTTCACAGATAATACGTAATCTTAACGAGTTACAATTTTTTTTTCCATCCCACTACCAACCCCGGCCACGGGAGTAGCGGATATACAATTTGGCTGAAACTCTTTTTATAGATATATTTGGGGCTAATGAAAAGATTTCACAAACAATTTCACAGATAAAATCAAATCCTAACGAGCCAGAATTTGTTTTCTGTTTCCGACCCGCTTCCAAAACCTGCCACGGGTATACCGGGCATACGATTTGGCTAAAACTTTATTTATAGGTATATTTGGGGCTAATGAAAAAAATTCACAAAGAATTTGTATAGATAAAATGTAATTTTAACCAGTTAGAATTCTTTTCTGTTTCCAACCCCCTGCCAACCCCTGCCACGGGGGTAGCGGACATACGAACTGGCTGAAACTTTTTTGGTTGGTATATTTAGGGCTAATGAAACGATTTCTCTAAGAATATCACAGATAACATGAAATCCTAACGAGTTAGAATTTATTTTCTGTTTCCACCCCCTTCCAACACCTGCCACGGGGGTACCGGACATACGATTTGGCTGTAACTTTATTTATAGTTATAATTGTGGCTAATTTAAAGATTCCACAGATAATTTCACATATAATATGACATCCTATCAAGTTAGAATTTATTTTCTGTTACCAACCCCCATCCAACCCCCGCCATGGGGATAGCAGACATACGATTTGGCTGAAACTTTATTTATAGGTATATTTGGTGCTAATTTAAAGATTCCACAGAATATGTCACATATAATATGAAATCCTATCGAGATAGAATTTATTTTCTGTTTCCAACCCCTTTCAACCCCTGCCACGAGGGTAGCGGACATACAATCAGCCAACTGAAACTTTTTTTATAGATATATTTGGGCCTATCAAAAGATTCCACAAAGAATTTCACAGATAAAGTGAAATCCTAACGAGCCAGAATTTGTTTTCTGTTTCCAACCCCCTTCCTACCCCGGCCACGGGGATAGCTAACATACGATTCGGCTGAAAGTTTTTTGGTTGGTATATTTGGGGCTAATAAAAAGATTTCACTAAGAATATCACAGATAAGATGAAATCCTAACGAGATGGAATTGTTTGTCTGTTTCCAACCCCCTTCCAACACCTGCCACGGGGGGACTGGACATACGATTTGGCTGAAACTTTATTTATAGTTATATTTGTGGCTAATTTAAAGATTCCACACATAATTTTACAGATAAAATGAAATTCTATCTAGTTAGAATTTATTTTCTTTGTCCAACCCCTTACCAATCCCTGCCATGGAGGAAGCGGACATACAAATTGGCTGAAACTTTTTTTTATAGGTTCCATTTGAGAATAATGAAAAGATTCCAGAAAGAATATAACAGATAAAATGAAATATTAACGAGTTAGAATTGTTTTTCTGTTTCCAACCTCCTTTCAACCCCTGCCACGAGAGTAATGGACATACGATTTGCCTGAAACTTTATTTATAGTTATATTTTGGGGCTAATGAAAATATTGCACTAAGAATATCACATATAGTATGAAATCCTATGGAGTTAGAATTTAATTTCTGTTACCAACTCCCTTCCAACCCCCGCCACGGGAGTAGCGGACATACTATTTGGCTGAAACTTTACTTATAGGTATATTTGGGGCTAATGAAAAGATTCCACAGAATAAGTCACAGATAATTTCAAATCCTAACGAGTTAGAGTTTGTTTTCTTTTCTAACCCCCTTCCACCCCTGCCACGGGGGTAGCGGACATACGATTTGGTTGAAACTTTTTTCGTATGTGTATTTGGGGTTAATGAATAGATTCCATAAAAAAATTCACATATCAAATGAAATCTTAACGTGTTAGAATTTTTTTTCTGTATCCAACACCTATTTAAAAGGTTTGATCGCTTGGGGGTGAAATAAGGTCGTACAATAGTTTTTTGTCTTGACTATGCATATTGCGCCCATTAATATCCATATATAATAATAAATTGAAAAAAAAAATTTTTTCGGTTTCGTTCTCGAAAAACGTTTGAACTTGAGAGTCATACTCTAAGTATATAAAAGTCTGAACCCCTAAATTATAATCTCATATACAGTAAACCCAATAACCTTGAAACGTGAGTCCATAAATTCTGAACTTAAATCGTAAATCTATAAAATCGTAAACCCAACCCTCAACCATAAACCCATATACCATAAACCTGAAATGTATAAACTCTAAGGCTATAAACTGTAAATTCGTAAACTCGAAGTCCATAAATCCTATACTCATAATCCCGAAGCTATAAAATATAAACCTGTGAATCTCTAACCCATTATCTCTGAGTCCATAAGCTTTCAATCTATAAAAACTAAGCTAAAAAACTTTGATTAAAAAAAGTTTTATGTTGAATCTACTATTTTGAATTATATAATTTTAATGGCAAATTTATAATCTGTAATCCACAAACATCTTTATACTTACTATTTTGAGAAAGTCTATAATGAATTATCTATATTAACCATTTTAGACCTCCATATAGAATCTGCCATTTTGAATTGTATAATTATAATGAGAAATTCATAATCAGGGACTCCAGAAACCCTTATTCTCACATTTCTAAGATAATCCGTCCAAATATATCAAAGGTATTCAGTTTTGACGGCCATATTGAATCTGCCATTTTTAATTCTGAAATTCTGACGTTGAATTTTATATCAGTTACTTTCTAAATACTTGCATATGAAGTTTCAGAAAATCTATACTTAAATTTCATTTATTGTCATACTTATAATAATAAAATCTAAAAATCCGCGATCTTGACACGTTTCAACGCGATTTTCTCTATTTTATGTAAAACTAGAAAAATTCTGCAAGCGGGATTGTATTCAATAGACCTAAATCTACAAAATCCACTGAAAGTACTTAAGAGACACGATTTTTCTAATAGTTGAAATGAAAGAAACAATATTTTGTCCGAAATTGACAGGTTTAGGTGTATCTTTTAAGGTTAGGAACTCATATTTATACTTTCTGCACATTTTTCCTATAATCTAAAAATATTCAGTAACAAGTACCAATTAGTTTTATATAAAAATATTTTTTCTATCAAAAGTTCTCGGTTTTTGACACAAAAATTATCCGTTTCACCCACTGTGCGTCGTAGCCAAGGCTCTCCCATATGTAAGTCATCATATAGCGAGGGTATTCAACTCCTCTCTGTCTGGAGGTGTCTTCCCAGAGGCTTGGAGAGAGGCTCAGTTTGTGCCTCTCAAAAAGATTTCAGTGCCATCTTCTCTATCAGATTTTGTCCAATAGCACTATTGAGTTTTCTCTCTAAGGTGCTGGAGAAGATAGTACACGACCAGATTACTGATTTCCTAAGATGCAAAAAGATCCTGGATCCTTTGCAAACCGGTTTTAGATAGCATCACAGAACCCAGACAGCACTACTAAAACTGACTGAGGACATACGAACTGGGATTAATGACAATAAGAAACTGATGACCATACTACTAATGTTCGACTTTAGCAAGGCGTTTGACACTATATCACCATCTAAATTACTTTGTAAGCTGATACGCATGGGTTTTTCCAGGAGTGTTCTTCTGTGGATCAAATCATACATTTTCGGTCGTAGGCAAAAAGTCATAGCTGACAACAATGGGGAATCTAATTGGCTAACCACCAATTTAGGTGTGTCACAGGGTTCAGTCCTGGGGCCCTTGCTATTCAGTCTTGCTAGACACGGACGACTTGCAAACCTACACTCAAGTGACATGGCGAGATCTTCATGTGGGTATCAGTCGCATGTCGGCTGTTGGGCGGGCAGTGTCGGAGTGTGACGAAGCATCCCGACTGCGACTCAATGTCGGCAAAACAAAAGCGATCATTTTTGGCTCCGAGCACAACATCAATCGATTGAAGGATCTTGGTTTGCCTGGCATTGAGTTTCAGAAAGGCGTACGTGTGCCTTTCTCTAACTCTGTCACAAATATTAGTGTTGTCATGGACTCTAAACTTGTGTGGAAACTGCAGGGTGATGCAGTTGAAAAAAACTTAAATCGTGATCTTTACAGCCTACGATTTTTTAGTTCATGCACCACCCAGGCGTTGAGAAAATAGCTTGCATTTGCGCTAGTAATGTCACATTTAGATTATTGTTCCGTAGTTCACCTTGATGTATCTAATGAGCTTGAGATGAAGTTACAAAGCTACTTTGGTAAAAACACAGCCAAGACTTCCAGTAGGAGTGGTGCGAAAGAGCTGTCGATTCCAGGATCGCGGATGGATTAGGGGTTTCTACTCGTTTAGAGCCCAAGGCTCGCAGATTCTCGAACTCGCTCCCCTGCAGTGTGAGGTATCTGCCGTCTTTATGTAAGTTTAAAACGGCGTTAGGCATGCACCTCAGGCGACCGCGCGGTGATTAATTTGACATTTTTTACGACAGAGGAATACATGGATATTTATTTTTATTTATTTATTTATTTATGTATTTATTTATTTGTTCGTTCGTTCGTTCGTTCGTTCGTTCGTTCGTTAGTTCGTTAGTTCGTTAGTTCGTTAGTTCGTTCGTTCGTTAGTTCGTTAGTTCGTTAGTTCGTTAGTTCGTTCGTTCGTTCGTTCGTTCGTTCGTTCGTTCGTTCGTTCGTTCGTTCGTTCGTTCGTTTGTTCGTTCGTTCGTTCGTTCGTTCGTTCGTTCATTATATTTTTTTTATTTTAGTTTATCTGTTTTTCCGTGTTTTATGTCTCAGTCGTGAAATATATCGTAAAAATATATATATATTAAAAAGTTATTTATTATATATTAATTGTATTTGATTTTAAATTGTGACGTGATGGATGTACGGGTATGCAAGAATGAGTTGATCTACAGAAATTGTTATGAAACTGTGATATTATTGACATACTGTGATATATTAGATAATGACAAATTGTGAAACAATTATACTTATATTTATATACTGACGACCTGTGATAGCGATCAAAGATTTTTAATGTAAAGACGAAATAACAACTCATATAATGTATTTTTGCCAGATGACAAAATAAATCGCATATCTATCTATCTATCTATCTTTAGGTGTGATAAACGTGTCACGTGTACCTCCTGCTTTTTATCATCTTTCCTTGCAGCTTGTGTGCCCGTGGGCTATCTCCATATACTTCATTGTAAGCGCCTGAGTACGGGTCGTCGTTGTGAGTATTATCTGCAGCTATAATATTCAAATCGCTGATTATTCCACTCAAATCTGCGTGTAAAAATCCAACAAGTTTAAGGTTAGAATTGGAAAAGCAGCAGGCGCAGTGAGAAATTGAGCGAGGACCATGGTATTGTCATGAAACTCCTCGTGTCGTGGCAGTGAGCTTATCAACGCCATCTGTACCTTGAGCACCACCTGCAGTCGACACAGCACACTACCGCCAACTACACCAAAGTGACATCTACCGCCACACATACCAACTACAGCGGTGGTGTATCTGCAGACGCCTCATTGACACCGTACCATCATGGTCGACAAGTTTGCCATGTGTGGCGAGACCCAAAGTAGCAGCAACACCCTCCGTAGGTGCTTGCATATATCAATTAAGATGCCGCCCGGGATGCAAACCTCTAGTTGCACTTAACCGCGCGCAGTAAATCGCGCTCCAGCTTCAAACGAGGTCTCACGCCTACCAGGAGTGAATAGAGGCGACAAAGCTCGCGCCTAACATGGCAGTCCAGCTTACTCCGGACGGCGCCAGCACAAACAGGAAGGGAGCCGGAAAAATGATGGCTACATCGACGCCGTCCAATAAGAAGGCGGCATATCTGAAGCCGTCCAATGGGATGCGAGTGGTGACGCCCCCTGGCACTGTACCATTGCGGTTGCCAAGGCAACGCCCGGCCCACTTCCGCACTCAGCCACTACGTGGCACGCCATCAGCCACGCCAAAGACTACGGTGAAGAAGAACAAGGGAGGCGGAGCGACCTCAGTCAATGAAAGCAAAGCAGCAACAAGTGGGGAGGAGTCTTCACGTAAGCAGCAGGACGCCGTACAAAAAGTCGCATACATTACGTACTGATAATAGCATTAATAATGCTGCAAACATCTCTGTGATTAAGCAACTCGACGAATCGGTGCTGAGAAAAGGAACCACAATTTCTTTCATAACTGAGTTTGCCAATAATACATCGAAAAATGTTTACAGTGCTCTGGACAGACATAACGCTTCGATTGAGTCTAGGTTGGAAGCTATTGCTAACAGACTAAAGCTCTTATCACCAATGCAGGGACTGGACGGTCGTATAGAATCTAAAGTAGAAAGAATCGAATCGCGATTATCTGAGCAGAACTCCCAGCTGATGAAATTTTTGCAGGTAAATGCAGAGCACTGTAAGCATTTATAAGACATTAATAATGAAAACCTATTTTTAAAAAGAAAATTGATCGTTCTTGAAGAAAAATTAATTGATAGATTTGAAAATCACTGTAGTAAGGTTACGAGCAAACTTAATAATGTTAAAAATAAAATAACAGATACCAGTGAAACTTTATTAAATGAAATAAATAATATAAATATTGGTACACTCACAAGTGAAGAAATCAATACTAGTAGTTTAGATCATAATAATAATGACGGGAATGATAACGAAAGTTTAACAAATACAAATATTTAAGAGGTTCTAAACGAACGTGATGTTAATATTATAAACTCTAATCCGGCCTCCCTGTCAGGGGTAACCATTATTAATAATAAAGACAAGCAGAAAAAAGCTAATTGTCTGGCACGAAGCAAACGGATACCCTTGTCAAATGAAAAGCTATCAAATACAATAAAAACGACAAATTAATAATTACTAGTATATTTGAGGGAAACGCGAACAAGCATGAAGCCATTGCACATGCAATTTTAGTTAAGGTACTATCAACCTTAAAAAATAGGATATAACAGGCACCCGTTTGCTCCGGTTGGACAACATGCGACCTGTTATACCGCCAGCAGACGAAAGCGAGCGTAGATGGTCACCGTGGGTTGTTACCCTATCTCGCGCCGACGTAGTAGATAATATTATGCGTGCTAAGCGCACAATTACTAGTTATCACATGGGGGATATTGACGTCAAGTATCTTGACCTGGAGACTAAGGATATACTTTTAACGGGGAAAATATTTATTAATAAAATAATACGCAGTACCACCTTCCTAAGCTACAGGAATCTACGAATGCAAGTAAAAACTCTTGATTTCATGAACATTTGGCACAGGGGGGACGCTTCCTCGCCAAAATGTGGTACGGTGGTATCTCTCATGTTTTTACAAATGCTGCCGAACTGCAAGCAATCTATTCATTATATTCTAACAAACCTACGCTTACAGTCAAACAACGAGATTGTAACGGAGCCTTGTCGGAGCAGAAAATCGCTCAACCGTCAACAAACATACAGTCAAACAATATAAACACAGACAAGTTATGACTAAGTTAACGAGACGCGAGAGGGGGCACCGTGGGGAATTGAGAGTAGGATTTATCAATGTTACCTCACTTGTATGTCACATTGAGATAATCCGCCAACACCTTTTGACTGGTTTCTTCTACCACCTCTTTAGAGTTGCTGAGACGCAGCTTTCACCTAAGGTCAAGAACACTCGCGTTGAGATCAACGGATACTCAATAATTAGACTAGATATGAATGAGTTTGGGGGTGGGCTGTTACTTTACATGCAAAAATACTTTAAAACCCGTATACTATGCGCCTCCAAGACTACACAAGAAGGTTTATCAGGTATCTCGAAATATATTATGTGCAATGTTCAATCGCGTGACCACCCCCACTCTTTGTAGCACTCATATATAGGCCGCCGCACATTCCCTTCTTACAAAATTCCGATCTTGTAGAAAAGCTAGTATTACATACACAGGACTTTAATCATAAAATTATTATGGGCGATCTGAACGCGAATCTCCTTAAGATGTCTGAGGATGCTAAATATTCCAGGCGACTGGCAGCTGACCTTAACCCTTAGCGGCCACACGGGGTAACTAGTTACCCCAGGCTCAGAAAAAGTGAAATTGGAGATCTAAAACATTTGAAATTGGTACAAGTAACGACATCTGCCGGTAGTAAATTGACCGATAAAAATCATTAGAAATATTAAAGAACACTTCAACAAACATGAAACAATCGGTTACAAGTGTTAAAACACCCATATGTCTTGTACAATTAGGTTTTTCAGCGTGAGGTAATGAGTTACCCCATGTGGCCGCTATGTGGCCTGGCTGAGGTGTGGCCGCTAAGGGTTAACTTAAAAATAATTGACCATGGTGCGACTCATCACTTTGAAAATTCTCACACATGGATTGACGTTATGATGACAGATGAGAATGACGTAGTATTGAATGATCATAGTCCCGAAACCAGGAACATTTCAATATAGGGATTTTAAGTCCATTAACCAGGATGACCTTCTGACACATTTGACAAACTGTGATTGGTCGCCGTTTGATTGCACCGGCGATAATGACGTTGACGGACTGCTGGAGTGCCTCAGTGTTAACTTATTGGATCGATACGTTAGCTGCCGAAAAACAATTCACGCCGAAAAACAAGGCAAGTCCTCCATGAGTTGATGCTGAGCTGGCAGTCTTGCTCAAGAAACGTGATGCTTTACGAATACGGTATGTACGGACCAAGGACGAGACTTTTAGGCAAGAGTACCATGCCCTCGCCACAAGAGTAGAGCAGTGCATCAAATTTCAGCTTGAAACATATATTTAAGGTAGAATATCTGATGCCCTAGACAAAAAAAGGGGCATCTGGAAAGAGCTGAAGGGCCTGGGACTCCTGTCAAGAACACAAGACAAGCTTTATGGTTTCACGCCGAATGAGCTTAACTAGCACTTTGCGGGTGTATCGATCTCCCAGACTGAAAGTGACATAGATTTGACACCTTGGACTTAGCTAGTGATGACGGCTTTAAATTTGAAACTTTTACAATGTCAGATGTAGTTCTGGCAATTGCTCATTTCTCGTTACAAGCGAGAGGTGAGAACGCTCTCCCCCAAAGTGTGATAGTTAAGGCTCTTCCTTTCATTGGTAATCACATTTTGCGTATTTTTAACTCCTACTTATCTACGGGGGTCTTCCAAGCGACTTGGAGGGGGGCTCATTTAGTGCAGCTCAAGAAGGCCTCTGTGCCATCATCGGCCTCGGACTTTCGCCCGATAACGCTGCTGAGCTTCCTCTCCAAGATGCTGGAAAAGATAGTCCATGATCAGATCACGGAGTTTATTCACAGAAAAAAGATCCTGAACCCTTTACAGACAGGTTTTCGACGGTATTACAGCACAGAAACAGCGCTAATAAAGTTAACAGAGGATATACGGACTGATATTAACGACAAGAAAATACTTACTAAATACTGACGATTCTGTTACTGTTCGACTTTAGCGAGCCGCTTGACAGTATATCACCATCTAAACTTCTCCGAAAGCTGAGTGGCATGGGTTTTCCCAGGGGTTTACTTTTGTGGCTCAAATCTTATATAATTGGTCCTCTCTCTCTCTCTCTTTCTCTCTCTCTCTCTCTCTCTCTCTCTTATTATGCCGTTATTCCGTTTTTCAGTGATTCTTCTTGAAGTGTCAGGGGAGCTTCAGACACGACTACAACGCTTACAGAATTCATGTGTGAGATACATATGTGGTGGTGTTAGGCGTAATGAGCATATCACCTCCTACAGGGAAGGACCGGACTGGCCAGATCTAAAGGCGAGAAGGGAGTATTTTATGGGGCTATTGCTTTACAAAGCGACTGTCATGCTGCAGCCACCATATCTTACTGCCTTTTTGAAAAAAACCAGGTCAGGACTTCAGGTACGGGTGGTACGAAGGAGCTCTCGGTTCCGGGGTCGCGCACCGATAAGGGCCTTTCCTCGTTTAGAGTTCAAGGTGCGCACCTCTGGAACTCGCTCCCAAGCAGTGTGAGGTGCCTGCCATCTTTTTGCAATTTTAAAACTGCGTTAGGTAGGTACCTTAAACAACTACATGGTGTTGGGAATACACAGAGGTGAACCTTTCGGATACTAATAAATAAATTGTTTCTGTTCATTTCTGTGTAATCCTAATCTATTTTATGTATTTATTTAAATTATTTATTTATTTCAATTATTTATTTATTTAATTTATTTATTTAATTTATTTACTTACTAAATTTATTTATTTATTTATTTAATTTATTTATTTACTTAATTTATTTATTTATTTAATTTAATGTATTTTAAGTGTTAAGTGTTAACACTTAAGTATGAGAGTATTTATTAGCGTGAATTGTAAGAACGTCGAATAAATGAGTGTATTTTTATTTTTTGACATGATAGATCTCCGTGCAATTTTGGAGGTGTGTGTGTATGTATTCTTTTTATTTTTTATTGTATTTTGTTATCTTTATTATATTTATTTTATTAGGTATTGACGAGGTGTATTCAGTGATATACCATTTGACTATGACTAGATCATTTCATTTAGACTTTATAAATTGACGAACTGTTACAGCGAATGATGTTATTTATTATTTAAGAAAATAAATAATGAATGTTAAATGTAAGATAACAAAAATGTATTAATTGACCGATATTATTATTATTTTAACCATGTATGTACATGCAGTTGTCAGAATTTCGTCATTGATGAATAAATAGTTTCTCTCTCTCTCTCTCTCTCTCTCTCTCTCTCTCTCTCTCTCTCTCTCTCTCTCTCACTTAACTATCATGATAAACGTAAAAGTTGTTCCATTCATGTATCACATAACGTATAAAGTCAATTATAAATTGAACCGGAAGTGACCGGTTTATTTTCGCTGGATCAATCGCATTGTGTTAATTATTATTTAATAAACTTTCATTTCTAGCAAACATTTTTAATGTATCACATGACGTAGACGATTTTACGGTCGTCGCTTGAACTATCTGAGTCAGCGCAATCCTCGCAAAATTTTACATTTTCCAATCATCGAATAAATGATATTGGGAAACGATTCGATCGTGGAATATGAAGTTTTCTGGCGAGAAAGATAGTCGTAGTATAGAAGAATTTCTGCAACGTGTCAACGAGTACCGTACCTTAGTACGCATAGAGAGTGAATACCTCTTCAATGCTATGATAGAGTTGTTGATGGAGGCAGCACTCGAATGGTGTCGACAATCCCGGAAAAATTGATAGCCATTTTCAACAGCGGCTAGTGACCGAAGCGACGACGCGTACTCAAAGGTTTGCAGAATCTGTAAACGACTATATATTCTCTCTTTTCTCCTATATGGAGAAATTTGAAGTGCCTTGGAATGAAGGAAGAAAATTACAACTCATTTACGAAAATATGTCACCTGAGTTGCAAGCGAAATCAACAAATCTGGATAGTTTAACTCGCGCAATTGGAAAGAGCCACCTCCTGCTGACAAGTGCCTGTTACCAGAAATAGCCTAAAATGGGCCACGCACGCCGATGAGTTATTATAAAATGAGTCTTGCTGCCATTGCAGAAAGTTCGCTTGCAGACTTGTCTCAGAAGATTGTCAAAATGGTTGAAGAGAAATTGGGTGAGAAGAGCAACGCTCCAAGTCTGGCAGCGATATCGAAGAGTTCGCCTCAAGATATTTCGGCAATGATCGAGATGTTGCTAGATGAAAAGTTAAAGCAGCTGACTCTTACTGGCCCCATAAAAGCTCTTCTGTCAATTGCAGAGAAAACAGCGGCACAAAATTCGGTTCCTACAAGATTTAAAGGGTCGTATTATAAAAGGGGCGGCAGTCCTAAAAGAAGAAGTCCCACAGCCGGCCAGCGACAAAAATAAAGCACAGAAACCTGGGCCACGTTCCAGTGTTGTCTGCTGCGGCTGCAGTTAGTAGGTGTGCATGAGGGTAACACCTGGCTGTTATGTTGGTTATGTTATATAGGTCAATCGATAATAGGTCAAAGGTTTGAAGGGCGACAGGTAATGCATTACATTTATTGATGAATTGTTAATTATTTAATTAATTAGTTAATTAATAAATAATAGTTATGTATGAAAAATGAGTATGTTCTACGTGTAATATGGTATTGTGACCCTAAGAAGGGCCGTTTACGATTAAATTATAATCTTTTGTAGCGGTTTTTTCGGGAAAGAAATTGGTATTGCTATAATATTTTTCTGTGTATTTTTTCTATTGCGAAGTATCCGCTGCCTTCTTATCTCCTTATTTTTTATTCTTATTATGAACAAGAGAAGAATTCTCGCGTTTGCTGCTGCTCTGTTCTTGACCCATCTTGTAAGGGTTTATGTACTCAAATGAGGTAAAAAAGTGGTATACGTGTATTATATATCGGGCATTAAGATTTTGTCAATTAATTTTTACAGTACTCTAGGATTGTATGGTAAATAATGATTATTATTATCAAAGATAACTTTCTCTCGTACGATGTCATTGTGATTGGACCTTTGAAACCGCTCAAGTTTTTTTTTGCTTTTTTATAAAAACATTCCTTGTAGATATCATTTTTTACACCGCTGTCAGCAGAGCGAGCAGAAGCGACTTTACTAGCGCCAACCCCATGACTCTCTTGTTTTTAGGGCTGGGACACGAATAACCACAGACATCAAATTACAGTTACATTTATAGGGAGTGGGTGTGAATAAATGATGAAAAAATATATAACTTATGATTGTCGTTTATTATTAATATTTTTTTACACAGTCTTCATATAATCTTTCAAGTCATTCGCATTAAAAGGTAAATGAAATGCAAGAATTTCGGATAGTACAATTTTTAGATATACTTTTGTACAGATCGTTGTCGTCGACAATTCTTTCCATAATAAAACCTTCTATGTCGGCGTTATGTATTGAACAGTATTGTTTGAATGATTTAGGATCATTAAGAATGTTATTTACATTTTCTTTTGGTTCTTTTTCGAGTTTGTCTTTTAAGTATTCGAGCACGTAGTCAGTGGTGCAATTGACCTTACCGACTCGCTCCTTTAAAATATTAAGTAGAAGGTCGACGAGGGCACTTTATGTCCGGAGTCCTTCGAACGTTGACTGCTGCATAACGATATCTGGAGGATAGTTGAAATTTTTTATTTTTTGGCAGAGAGGTTGCTCGTTTGTCCGATCTTCTTCTGAAGACTCGTGGTTATCATTGGGCTATGGTCTCTCATCGATCATGATGGATTTAGTCCCGTAAGAAGATATGAATACCAAGTCATGATTTGTGAAGAAAATTTTAGTAAGGCGTCCAAATTCTTGGTAGAAAGATTAAGAATTGTCGAAATAAGCTGTTATCGCGTCAAATTGATCCTTTAATATATCCCAACTAGGTTCTTCAAGCGTAACATTTGTGTACGAATTACTGCCGTTGATTAGCTTGATAACGTTATGGTAGTAGCCAGTGCTGTACTCTAATCCTACGTAGAGTCGCTTCGTGTTAGATTTATTGAAAGCATACGTCGTTGATAGCAAAAGATTCGGCAATTCGCTCGTTACTTCCCGTTTTTTGCGCGCTTGACAAGTAGCCATGGTTATTTCTTTAAAAAACAAACCAAGAATTTTCACCACTAGAGCACAATCGGACACGGGGGCAAAACTGCTTGTGAAGTACAGCCACGAGAAACGATGTGATCACTTTGCCCTGCGTACTATCACTGGACAGCAAAGTCGATCGCCGCTGCATGACGGACTATAACGGTTTCCTCCTCACCTACTCCAACATGGATCATAAGAGTGTATGGTAAAAGAGACCAGGTGCTACACATTTTTGCACGACCATTATTCTGTCAATAAATGTGTGCTTATGTTGTACAATTTTGAAACGACCAGTAGGCTCTACAAATTTATAATAAAACCGTTAACGGCCTTTCAAAGAAGAAAAAAGCATAGTATTCGACATATATTAATTTAAGAGAAATTAATTGAAAAAATAATGAATGGATGGGGAAGCAGAGTATGCAGATCGAAAGGTATGTAAATAATTTATTGAAACTTGTATTGATGTATGTATATTTATTTATCCATTTACGGTTACAAATACAATAGATAAAGATACATTTACTGTATTAAGTGCATCTTAATCTAGAGGTACAGGATTGATTACAGAGGCTTGAATCTAAAAAGCGCTCGTTCGTGAACGTAAGGGCCCTTTTACATTTTTTATATTTAATCTTATTACAAATTTTTTTATGAAACTATCATTTTTTCTAGTGTCTTGTGAGAAAAAACGACAAAATTTGTCGAAGTTCGAACCCTGACACATATGATGCAGAAACATTATGGTTTATTAGCCACAGCACATTGAACCAATGCTCTAAAGTGTTTGGAATTCCATCGAAAGTTTTTACAGTTATTATGAAGGCGTTCAAAATGATGTTTTGAAACTGTTGGAACCCCATAACTGTCAAATGTGCTGATTCTATTTTTGTCGATATGTGTAGCTACCCAATGAGTTCCAGGCTTCGTATGATCGTCGGTATTGCAGACTATGGCTGCTGGTGCCATCATGATACGGGGTATTCGATCAGCCGCGTATACACCGATTATCCTCGCTTTCAGGCCCTCGAGGGCTCTCATTATATCGCTTGTATCAATGTTGACTTTTCTTCGTCCGTACTCTTGTATTCCGAGCTGGGGCCGTCTATCTCGTCTTACCCCTCAAAGCAAGAACCAAATCTTATGCGACAGGAGCTTCTGTCCCAGACGAGATCTTGAAGGTCGTGATAAAATAAGTCACTGTTTTTTTCCGGTATATTTTGTTGCTTTTCATCGGGCAGTAGTGAATAAAACCACTCTCGTAACAGATGTGACCTCTGCAGAGCACAATACCCCTTTTTATACTCATTACCCTGGCAACCGTGAAAAATGCACACATGCTTACAAGAAAACTTTCTTTGTAAATCGGTGAAGCCCTCGGTCGTATATTTCTGGATATTTACGACGGAGCGCGCCATTATCGATTGAACATATCGTGCCTTTTCTACTTCTCTAACGTATATTTTAGTAGCATTTCTCAAAATATTGTAAAAATGATGATGTAATTTACTTATGGTAATATCGCCGTCGAACCATTGTATTCCATGCATTTGTAATGAAATGTAATCGTTAGTGGTCTTGATGCTGCTTGGCAATTCTTCATATGGATGAGGTGGTTTGATTATCCAATGACAGCAGACATGATTTTGTAGAGAAACAACAGACCCTTCTTTCGGTAAAAAATGATTGTTTTTATCTTTGAGACCTTGGATATCTATTATGTAATCCATGATGATGATTATGCAGCTCTATGAGCTCGCTAAATCGCAAACGATTATTTTACATGCACTAGACAGTGGTAGTGGAAGGGTAATGAGTCGACTAGTTTTTGGAGAGTTCGTTTCACTGCTTATACCTTCTTTCCTTCACTACGGTGCACGCCCCCTCTCACTAGCGCCTCAAGCGTTGAAATCCGTACTAATTTGTCTGTTTGAATCGATTTCCAAAACATTGTCAAATTCAGCGTAAACGATACAATTGACCGTCTCCGTACGAGTTTCTTCGAATCATACTTCAATGCGCAGTGCACCCGACCGCCAGGAGGTTCCAGTGAGATGAAAAATGGGGCGATAAATCAGGTGTCACATCGAATGCAAATAGACAATAACCTAATGGATAACTGTTGCGTCCAATGTCGAGGCCGTTGTTGAGATAGTGTATACCTGTACCGGAGAAAAGCGTATAAAAAGATTCAATGTACAGTTGGTTGGTACCCGTAAAGCGTGGCTGCAAGGGCTTTCTAGGTATTTGTACCCCATCCACGTATAACGAAAGAAAATTTATGAAAAAATGTTGAAAATTTAAGGGAATCTGTTGAAGGCACGATTTTGTACAAAACCTAAGATGATCCTCTTGGGTATTTGACTTCTACGCATGGTAAACTACTTTACCTCGACTCTGGTAATTGGGTACTTGACTGGTTTTTGCCAGAGCATTGGCATGCGCTAGAAGAATACCGGGACTTATTTTGGCGCGCCGAACGGTATGTGTTGCTTCCTTAATGTGTACGAAAAATTTTCCATCGTCGGAGAAATCCATGAGATAACCATTGCTATGCACTAGTCTAACTCTCACTTCAACCCCATTGAGTAGAAATTTCGATTGATTCAAGTTGTTCGCGTGGAGGTGAGCCAAAACGTCGAATGGTTTGCCACCTAGAGAGTAATGTTGACGATTGAGAGTACCAACGTTGGCAGTGGCAGCGATGCAAGGTATGGTTGGAGACGTGTCGATACATCTGGGTGAATCGACGTATCACAAGCCGGAAGTCAGATGTGAATGTATTGCCGGAGAAGCGTAATTTAACAGTTTTTATATATAGGTTCTATAAGGATAGGCGTTGTTTGACGGAGAAACTAATTTTTGATTGAAAGATATATCAATCTGATCGAACAAAGAATATAAAAAGTTATTGACTGGTGCAACCTTTGCATTTTTCAACTCCGTTTCCGATGGTAAAATTTTCACGGTCAAATGTAGCATGATGTTCGCGAGACCTATGTAATGTGTCGTTGAACTCGGAACTAAAAATTCCAAAGGTGATTCACTCTCGTCGCTGAGGGACGATACAAGTTTATAGTGGAGAAAAGAGCTGCTTTCGATGGATGTTTGTGTAAGGGACAGAGTAAAGAGATCCAGCTCGCTCGTCATACCCTCTTCACTTCACGCGTGTAGAAACGCCATTTTCCAGACTTATTTCGGTCCGAAAATATCTGTCATACTTCTGACAGATTTTCTGGTCCTCCTACGCCTGGACTGTGTTTTTTACTACTGCGTTTTTTCCGACAGCTGTTTTGCGGAGCACGTTGCGTGCATTTACACGACTGCTTCTCGACTGTTGTTTACGCTTGGACGCGCGCGCCTTATATCCACTCCCACTCATCATTTGGGATGTTTTATTTGCTGCTTTTCTCTTAAAATTCTTACCAGACTCTTTAAAACGCGCGTTAAAGAATCATTTAAAATTAGATCCGTTATTCGTAACGTCGTTCAATACGTTAAAACCAACGGGAACGACCTCTTTTCCCACAGCCTTTGCAAGGATAGCGAGGTAAGGGGCGATTTGTCGGAAAATCGAACCTAAGAAACTGCCGATACCCGAACCTCGCTGGTACGCCATTGTTATCGGTTTTGAGTGACGTCAGCTGGCACAAATCAGCCTCCCAAACATCGTCCACGTTAGATACATTGTAGTGAAGTCTCGGAAATATTGTACGTATAGGCCCATTAAGTGTGTAAGAATCTTGAATGCTCAACTACTCGTAGATACGCTCATTCTGTTTCTCATTATGCACGACCGATTTACCAGGTAAGTTAACACGTATTAAATTTCGAGCACCTGCGTACCCAGCCTCATGTGCAGCGTCGTAATATTGATCTTCGTATTTAAACATTTTAAGCGGGTAAATTGAGCCACCGTTTCGTTACAGCCTTTCTCGTTTGAGGAGGGTTAAATACTGATTCCGTCACCCTTCATTTCGCCGTATTTAAGGGCGACGTCAATCTCTTGGCAATGTTTAAGACTTCGGTGTTTCCGGTCAGCCTACTAGGAGTGTCACAGCTGCCGATAAATTTTGGAAATTGAAGTCTTCCGATTGGAGGGTCGTAGTCGTCCTCGGCTCGTCGTTTTCTCTTTTTCAAAATATCGTTCAATAGATCAGCGATGTTTTGCTGAGCAATTATCTTACCATCGACAATGACACTGCCTGTATTATCCTATTCAAGACGGCTGGGATCAGCCATACGCCAGTGCTTGAGCAACAAACGGGCTTTTTTAACGTATACCTTTGGTACACTCTCCAGAATGTCCTCTTCCGAGATCGGCGTCTTTGTAGCCTCGACTTCGTCGATGCTGCGATCAGTTTCTCTGGCCTCGACTCGTTCATTCTCTTTAAAGAATAAATATCGTCGAAAAACTTGTAGATAATGCTCGCACTTTTCGTGTTCATTGGTAAACTTTTTCGAATTGAGTATCTCGTGTATCTTCGAATCCAGTCGCGATTAATTATCACATAATTTTTTCTTATCGTTATTTTGCGAGTAATCGTTCGGCTATGGTAAACCCTCTCGAAATTCTAGGCCGCTATCACCGGGTACTTTAAGTTCGTTTCGGTATGCGTCCTGCCATTCTGCATAGTAAAAGAGAATGCAATCGAATTTCACGTTACATATCTGAGGCAGCTTAGCGAGAAACCATTTCACGAAAACAGTTTTGCCGCACATCGCGGGACCTGACACGATGCACGTGAATGGATGTTTCCAACGTTTATCCATGGTGAATACTGAGTAAGAAAACCACTGGTTTCTAAATTTTATAAAGAAAAGAAATGTAAAAAAAAGAAAATGAATAAGATACTAACCAAACGAACCACCGAATGATCAACGCGGTGGCGATGGCTGCGGCACTAGCTGATTACGCGCTACGTTCATCAGCCAAGTTGCTACGGAGACTATCTTATTTTCATTTTTATTTTAGCTTATCGCTGCGATGAATCAGCTGCTTATTTATTAGCGGTGGGATACTTCAGCTGATGCACCCACCGCTAGTGTTGACGATTAAATCGAGACGGATTTTGTTCATATCTCTTTATTTATAGATAATTATTATCGGTATTCATAAATTATTTATTGATACAGTAAATTTGTAATACATTATCATTTATTAAAACCCATTACTACGCATTTTTTGTTGTTTTTACATTACACTATTTATGTCGCACCATTAATTACAGACAACAAAGACATTTATACATGCTTATTGCTTACAGTCAAAACATAGCGAAAGACTTTTCGAAATATATCGTCTTTTGTCAAAACAGTGGTAGAGGTTTTAAATTCAGTGCACGTTACAACTTACTGCGTAGCTGAACGATAAATATATCTAAAAACTACTTTAATGGTCTTTTTAGGGTTTTCTTTATTCCGCTTTTCCTCAAAGTTATTGTGGAGCAAAGACTTCACGCTATCGAAGTTTATCTTTAAGGAGTTTTTTAATTTCAAACCTATACCTTCTACCTATAGTATTCTAAAGTATCACCGCTCGGAGTGATTGCGCGAAAAGCGTAAAATTTTGGAGCTGCGGACATCATGGTCTCTATATATGTTCCCTCACCGTAACCTTTGAGTTCACCCGTTATATCACCCAATAGATTTCGCAAAGGTGGTTCGTATTCGCTCGGATTGCTCTCGTTTTTCACGAAGATACAAGAATCAGTGTCACAGTACAATTTGGAGCCCTTCAATGTGTCTGTAAAGCTCTAATCATGCTTGAGTTGCTGTGTAAGCGGCTATCAGGACATTGATGTGACTGAACGCTGCCACGGCATATTCTATAAATTGCCAGTTGACATACATTATTTTTTCACCTACCGGTAAGACGCTAAATTCTTTATAAGGGCAATTTAAAAGTTTCAAGAAAGCCTCCCGCGTCTTTACAATCGTTGTCTGTTTTAAATTTGTACGCTGACCAAACTTACCCCAAAGACTGTTCAAACACAAATTTGTAACCGCGCGCAAACCTGGATTTCTTTCAATTTCTTCGCGATGCAATACGATACCCTCATCCTTCTCATATTCGCGTAAATAACGGGATTTCGAGGCGTCGTCCGTGCACCAGTCTGGATAACCACTGGACTCCTGCTTAATTTTCAAAAAAATGTTGACGTATTCGGTAAAAAGTACACCGTTGTAGCCATCGAAACGCTTAATCTCATACTACCAATCGATATATATCTCGGTTATACAATAGCCATGTTCAACAGCTTTACGCAGTTCGTCGGTCACCCACGTACCAGTAAACTCGTGATCGATATGTTTTCATGAGTACAGTCACTCGCCCGTGCTTCCTCGCAGCAAGATCGTCAAAGCGTAAAGAGCAAACGTCCATGCACCTCGCGGAGGAAGAACTTTACGTTTGATTAGTCCCCCGACACGATCGAGTTTGTTATTATCGCCATCAGTCAACTCGCGGCATTTACTCCCCACATAAATATGCAGATTACCTATCGGAAACTTACCGCGCTTGCACACTTAGGGATATAGAGAACATATATCTGTGTATTTAATTTTTTCGTTATCTTTGACTTTATAAAAAGAAATAATATTTTCAGTGGGTCCACCGAAAAAAGCGTCACGAGGATTTAACGTTATATGGCTCATTAGCGGATGATTTTTCACGTATCGCGCAATTTCAGGATTTTTTACTTTTGTATCGTCAAACTGACACTCCCATATGACGCGAACTTCGTAACCGTATTCCTAGATTTTCTGCAGTTCTACGATCGTATTTTCGTAAAACTCGTCAAAAGAGCGCCCATAGGACTGAGGTTTATCGCGATTTCTATCGGAACATTTCGGACAACCGTGTGTGAAACAGCCCTCATATTCGAACACTATACCTTTTTCACCCGCTTGCAACGACTGTAAGTATCCGTCAACGAGGAAACCTTCGGGTAATTTAAACTCTCGCGCTCTGCCAGCGTGAATGATTGTTCGGCCGAATTCGCGCTCACACTGGAGCAGCCACTCTATAGATTTTTGAGAATCCATATTACAATTTTCTATAAACGAGAGAGCACGCACTCGCTATGCTCGTTGCCTCGAGGAAAGGACAAATTTTCCCGACGTTCAAAAATATTTTTCTAAAAGCGACGTACGCGAGTCTCAAAACCTGTACATCAGCGCGACAATAATCTACAAGTTCTTTCTGAAAGTTGAATAAATAATTAGGAGCGGTCTCATTGTACCATGAGAAAAAAGCCTCTCTCTCTGTCGCCGACATATAATCTGGTGCGTAATAATGCGGTGCGAGCATCGGGCCGTCGTAATTCTGCTCTTTAGCGCTATTAAACAGGTGTGGAGAATATCCTTTTTTTACACTCTGTGGTAGGCCAAGTTTTATATAACGCGCTGAACCACATGTGAAAATAATTTAGACTATCGATAAACTTGGTGCAGCCACATTGAATCAAAATTATGTTTTTGCGGTTGAGTATTACTTTTGGTATAATATTTTTACGATCCTCGATTAATTCCTTCAGTACGAACTGTGCGGCCGAACCGCCGGTATTATGAAGGATGCATATAATTTTATCGAAAATAGATTTTTCACAAATGTATAAATCAACGAACTGTTTTATAACGTTTTAGCGAAACTAAAATGCGCGTATACCGCAAGTAACGCAGAGTTAGTTTAAATCATTTTCACTATCGATACAGTCGTCATTGTCGTCGTCCTCGCTTTCGAATCTCAGAACACGAGCCCCCGCATTCACGGCCGCTGTGTATTTTGCGATAAGCGGTCGTGCCAGGCGCCCTGTAGGTCGTCTGCCTACGCTCGATGGTTCTGCCTGATCCTCGCTGCTCTGCAATATATACGATTCGTTGCCCGATTCGTAACTCTCCTCCATCCAGATATCTTGCTCGTGTATGCGTCGATTTAATATGTTTTCTTACGGTGACTGCTGTTGCCGAGGACTGCTTTCGGCGTGATCATTCAAAATAATGACACGCTCGTCTTCGCTATCTAAATTCTGCTCTTGCGAATCCCCCACCTCCACACAAAGACTCGAATTGCAGGAGATACAACTATACTCGGGACTAGTGTAATTCAATTCACGCGCGCGCTCCGATTCAAACGCTTTAGTCGCTCCCTGATTGATCGACGAAAAATGCAGAACTGGCTTCCAAAAATGTTTCATTGTTGTCACCCTCACACCCTCTGAATAGAGTTTCGCACACTGTAACAATAAAAGAGTTAAATAGTGTCATTTAAGTAGCCTGTTTTATTTTGAAAGGTACATGTTAATATAAATTATAATTTTTAATTATTAAATATTGGAATGTTTGATCAGAATATCACCGTTATTGCTTCATACTATTATCAAGTTTAATATCCGGGTGGTAGAGTTAGCGAATTAACTATATATAGGTAGATATATATATATATATATATATATATATATATATATATATATATATATATATATATATATATATATATATATATATATATATATATATATATATATATTAGTTACTGGTAAATTAGGCTTCTCCTGCAGTAATGCTTTTGATATTGTTCTTAAATTTGAACCCTTATGATTAGGTACGCCTTCATCGTTATAAGGATTGCTGCACCTATCTGTACGGATTTTTTTTGACATGATGTTAAAACTGCCCTTAAAAGGACTGTTGCGCAAGACCGGGAAGGAACTCCCTTGTACTGTTCTTAGAAGGACTGTTGAAAAGTTGATTACTACAAATGATTCGAGAGCTTGACAACTATCCTGAAAAGGACTGTTGCGCAAGTCTGTACCCACCTGGAAGAAATTTCCTTCAACTATCCTTAGAAGGACTGTTAAAGAAACA
Organism: Gastracanthus pulcherrimus; assembly: GCA_949152435.1. NCBI lineage: Eukaryota > Metazoa > Arthropoda > Insecta > Hymenoptera > Pteromalidae > Gastracanthus > Gastracanthus pulcherrimus. Next base: position 62,277,835 of record OX424573.1, on the reverse strand, counting down.
ATGAGTTCGCTACTGTAAGAGTTCGCTATAACTATCCTGAAAAGGACTGTTACGCAAGCAGTTACGCAACGAGAAGAAATTTCCTTCAACTATCCTTACAAGCACCGCTGAAGAAACAATGAATTCGCTAATGGAAGAGCTCGCTAACTATCCTGAAGGCGTACCTAATCATAAGGGTTCAAATTTAAGAACAATATCAAAAGCATTACTGCAGGAGAAGCCTAATTTACCAGTAACTAATATATATATATATATATATATATATATATATATATATATATATATATATATATATATATATCTACCTATATATAGTTACTTCGCTAACTCTACCACCCGGATAATAAACTTGATAATAGTATGAAGCAATAACGGTGATATTCTGATCAAACATTCCAATATTTAATAATTAAAAATTATAATTTATATTAACATGTACCTTTCAAAATAAAACAGGCTACTTAAATGACACTATTTAACTCTTTTATTGTTACAGTGTGCGAAACTCTATTCAGAGGGTGTGAGGGTGACAACAATGAAACATTTTTGGAAGCCAGTTCTGCATTTTTCGTCGATCAATCAGGGAGCGACTAAAGCGTTTGAATCGGAGCGCGCCCGTGAATTGAATTACACTAGTCCCGAGTATAGTTGTATCTCCTGCAATTCGAGTCTTTGTGTGGAGGTGGGGGATTCGCAAGAGCAGAATTTAGATAGCGAAGACGAGCGTGTCATTATTTTGAATGATCACGCCGAAAGCAGTCCTCGGCAACAGCAGTCACCGTAAGAAAACATATTAAATCGACGCATACACGAGCAAGATATCTGGATGGAGGAGAGTTACGAATCGGGCAACGAATCGTATATATTGCAGAGCAGCGAGGATCAGGCAGAACCATCGAGCGTAGGCAGACGACCTACAGGGCGCCTGGCACGACCGCTTATCGCAAAATACACAGCGGCCTTGAATGCGGGGGCTCGTGTTCTGAGATTCGAAAGCGAGGACGACGACAATGACGACTGTATCGATAGTGAAAATGATTTAAACTAACTCTGCGTTACTTGCGGTATACGCGCATTTTAGTTTCGCTAAAACGTTATAAAACAGTTCGTTGATTTATACATTTGTGAAAAATCTATTTTCGATAAAATTATATGCATCCTTCATAATACCGGCGGTTCGGCCGCACAGTTCGTACTGAAGGAATTAATCGAGGATCGTAAAAATATTATACCAAAAGTAATACTCAACCGCAAAAACATAATTTTGATTCAATGTGGCTGCACCAAGTTTATCGATAGTCTAAATTATTTTCACATGTGGTTCAGCGCGTTATACAAAACTTGGCCTACCACAGAGTGTAAAAAAAGGATATTCTCCACACCTGTTTAATAGCGCTAAAGAGCAGAATTACGACGGCCCGATGCTCGCACCGCATTATTACGCACCAGATTATATGTCGGCGACAGAGAGAGAGGCTTTTTTCTCATGGTACAATGAGACCGCTCCTAATTATTTATTCAACTTTCAGAAAGAACTTGTAGATTATTGTCGCGCTGATGTACAGGTTTTGAGACTCGCGTACGTCGCTTTTAGAAAAATATTTTTGAACGTCGGGAAAATTTGTCCTTTCCTCGAGGCAACGAGCATAGCGAGTGCGTGCTCTCTCGTTTATAGAAAATTGTAATATGGATTCTCAAAAATCTATAGAGTGGCTGCTCCAGTGTGAGCGCGAATTCGGCCGAACAATCATTCACGCTGGCAGAGCGCGAGAGTTTAAATTACCCGAAGGTTTCCTCGTTGACGGATACTTACAGTCGTTGCAAGCGGGTGAAAAAGGTATAGTGTTCGAATATGAGGGCTGTTTCACACACGGTTGTCCGAAATGTTCCGATAGAAATCGCGATAAACCTCAGTCCTATGGGCGCTCTTTTGACGAGTTTTACGAAAATACGATCGTAGAACTGCAGAAAATCTAGGAATACGGTTACGAAGTTCGCGTCATATGGGAGTGTCAGTTTGACGATACAAAAGTAAAAAATCCTGAAATTGCGCGATACGTGAAAAATCATCCGCTAATGAGCCATATAACGTTAAATCCTCGTGACGCTTTTTTCGGTGGACCCACTGAAAATATTATTTCTTTTTATAAAGACAAAGATAACGAAAAAATTAAATACACAGATATATGTTCTCTATATCCCTAAGTGTGCAAGCGCGGTAAGTTTCCGATAGGTAATCTGCATATTTATGTGGGGAGTAAATGCCGCGAGTTGACTGATGGCGATAATAACAAACTCGATCGTGTCGGGGGACTAATCAAATGTAAAGTTCTTCCTCCGCGAGGTGCATGGACGTTTGCTCTTTACGCTTTGACGATCTTGCTGCGAGGAAGCACGGGCGAGTGACTGTACTCATGAAAACATATCGATCACGAGTTTACTGGTACGTGGGTGACCGACGAACTGCGTAAAGCTGTTGAACATGGCTATTGTATAACCGAGATATATATCGATTGGTAGTATGAGATTAAGCGTTTCGATGGCTACAACGGTGTACTTTTTACCGAATACGTCAACACTTTTTTGAAAATTAAGCAGGAGTCCAGCGGTTATCCAGACTGGTGCACGGACGACGCCTCGAAATCCCGTTATTTACGCGAATATGAGAAGGATGAGGGTATCGTATTGCATCGCGAAGAAATTGAAAGAAATCCAGGTTTGCGCGCGGTTACAAATTTGTGTTTGAACAGTCTTTGGGGTAAGTTTGGTCAGCGTCCAAATTTAAAACAGACAACGATTGTAAAGACGCGGGAGGCTTTCTTGAAACTTTTAACTTGCCCTTATAAAGAATTTAGCGTCTTACCGGTAGGTGAAAAAATAATGTATGTCAACTGGCAATTTATAGAATATGCCGTGGCAGCGTTCAGTCACATCAATGTCCTGATAGCCGCTTACACAGCAACTCAAGCATGATTAGAGCTTTACAGACACATTGAAGGGCTCCAAATTGTACTGTGACACTGATTCTTGTATCTTCGTGAAAAACGAGAGCAATCCGAGCGAATACGAACCACCTTTGCGAAATCTATTGGGTGATATAACGGGTGAACTCAAAGGTTACGGTGAGGGAACATATATATACTTTAGAATACTATAGGTAGAAGGTATAGGTTTGAAATTAAAAAACTCCTTAAAGATAAACAATAACTTTGAGGAAAAGCGGAATAAAGAAAACCCTAAAAAGACCATTAAAGTAGTTTTTAGATCTATTTGTCGTTCAGCTACGCAGGAAGTTGTAACGTGCACTGAATTTAAAACCTCTACCACTGTTTTGAAAAAAGACGATATATTTCGAAAAGTCTTTGGCTATCTTTTGACTATAAGCAATAAGCCTGTATAAATGTCTTTTTTGTCTGTAATTAATGGTGCGACATAAATAGTGTAATGTAAAAACAACAAAAAATGCGTAGTAATGGGTTTTAATAAATGATAATGTATTACAAATTTACTGTATCAATAAATAATTTATGAATACCGATAATAATTATCTATAAATAAAGAGATATGAACAAAATCCGTCTCGATTTAATCGTCAAGACTAGCGGTGTGTGCATCAGCTGAAGTATCCCACCGCTAATAAATAAGCAGCTGATTCATCGCGGCGATAAGCTAAAATAAAAATGAAAATAAGATAGTCTCCGTAGCAACTTGGCTGATGAACGTAGCGCGTAATCAGCTAGTGCCGCAGCCATCGCCACCGCGTTGATCATTCGGTGGTTTGTTTGGTTAATATCTTATTCATTTTCTTTTTTTTATAAAATTAAAAAACCAGAGGTTTTCTTACTCAGTATTCACCATGGATAAACGTTGGAAACATCCATTCACGTGCATCGTATCAGGTCCCACGATGTGCGGCAAAACTGGTTTCGTGAAATGGTTTCTCGCTAAGCTGCATCAGATATGTAACGTGAAATTCGATTGCATTCTCTTTTACTATGCAGAATGACAGGACGCATACCGAAACGAACTTAAAGTACCCGGTGATAGCGGCCTAGAATTTCGAGAGGGTTTACCATAGCCGAACGATTACTCGCAAAATAACGATAAGAAAAAATTATGTGATAATTAATCGCGACTGGATTCGAAGATACACGAGATACTCAATTCGAAAAAGTTTACCAATGAACACGAAAAGTGCGAGCATTATCTACAAGTTTTACGACGATATTTATTCTTTAAAGAGAATGAACGAGTCGAGACCAGAGAAACTGATCGCAGCGTCGACTCGGAAGAGGACGTTCTGGAGAGTGTACCAAAGGTATACGTTAAAAAAGCCCGTTTATTGCTCAAGCACTGGCGTATGGCTGATAGTGAGGATTTATTCGCAAATTAAATTTCAATACTAAAAAAATGGAATTTAACGCCGACTTTGTGATCGCCGAGATAATTGCACAGTGCAGAAATGGTGACTAATCTGCGTCGATTCCCGACGACCAGTATGAATGGCTGGACGAAATAACAATCCAACCATCGTCGTCAACATCTTCTGCGTCGCTTTCCGACAACCAGTATGAATGGCCAGACGAAATAATAATCCAGTCGTCGTCGTTGCCGTCGGATATATCAACGTGCAATACGCTAGCGACTGATTTAGAGAAATCGGCCGCAACTGCATATTCGATACCATCATCTCGATATCTGCAGATATTAAGCAGTATGGGGTCTGAAGATGAGCAGTAGCAGCAGCAGCAGCAAAGCAGCGACCCATTGACACACTCTACGGTGGGTTCTGCGCTCAATCACCCGCACGGGTGCGCATCGGAGAACGCCGAGGACTGCATAATAATAGCAGATAATACGACAGCTTCATCGCTGTCGATAAATAAACGCAGGAACAAGCAAAGATCATGCGCCTTCCGCCTGTCATGTGCAGAGCAAAAGAGGAAGGCCACGGTCTTTCACGAGACTAATAACAAATTTTTAACTCCCTTTGAAAAAATTGGGAAGGTACACGCATTGATGCGTGAAATACTAAGTTGTATGGTTCACCTCCACGCAAAAATCGCAGAAGGCAATCTGTACACCAATAAGACTGGCAGTGTACACATTCGGAGGGCGTTAGATATACTGAGCGCTAATGACCGCATCCGCAGAAGCCGCAGTGGGGTTCAGAAGAATATTATGAAGCCGTCAAATTGCCGGAAAAGAACTCAGTTATCGCACATTGCTTGACAAGGACCGATGCCGTCAGATACCAGTGTAAACTGGTATTACTACGAGCCTGCTGCAGAGAATAGTAAGTGAACAAAATAAAAAAAATTCTTCTTGTTAAACTTATTCTTTACTGTAAAAAATAAATATTAATTATTTTTTACAGTTTGAAAAAGTTCCCACCGACGCTCTTTCAAACCGCGATGAATGAGAACTTGCTGCATGCTGCATTGGGTACGAAACCTCTGAAGAAAGGAGAAGGAGTGGACACGTCGGCTTCCGATATTCGGTTATATAACGTGCCGTTCGGTGAAAAAGACTTTTTAAACTCATTTCAACCTCGTGAAATATTTGAATCATTTACAAACGGGCTAATTCACGAACTTCTTAATCGCAAACATATTTGTCCGGGTATAGTTTAAAAATTTTAATTTTGTATGTATTTGTATAAATAATTATAGAGTACTTTTTAATAAATTTTATATTAAACCATAATCGACTTTTTTATATCTAAATTATATATCGCTTTTTTTATTTAAGATACCTCAAGGTTTTTTTAAAAATTTAATAATTTATGTTATACTATTTATTATTTATTATTTTTATCTAATTATTTATATATTTATACATTTTTAAAAAGACCCTGAGGTATTTTGAATAAAAAAAACTATATATAATTTAGATATAAAAAAGTCGATTATGGTTTAATATAAAATTTATTAAAAAGTACTCTAATTATATATATATATATATATATACGTCTATCTCTCTCTCTCTCTCTCGCTCTCTCTCTCTCTCAAACAGCACTAGAGACGCCTCACCCCCAGGTCATTAGCACCTGCGTGACTACAACGCTTAGTCGCGGCCTTAACACCTGCCTCCTCCAATATAAGTCAAAGGGGGAGAGGAGAAATCAATATCGACGTCGCTCCATGCCAGCCTTCATACTACTTAGTACCGCTTTTAAAATAACAGAAATTAACATTCAAAATAGGTTAAGAAGTTAAGGTTAACATCTCCCATGCATCTCGACGTACAGATATTTTTTAGATAAAAATGTACTAATTACGAAAATGTTTAAACAATTTTCTTTAATTTTGGCGGAAGGTATGTATGTGGCTATACATTGCCCTCTATATCTCAGAAATGACTATTAGAACTGTAGAAGATATTTACCCTAGAAAATCTTTTTTCTCAACAATTTTATTTGCTCATTATTACCTGTAATAAATCTGCCAATTAATATTTGAATAATGGTGTAACTCGTCGCTACTACAATCCAGCCCAAAGCACACGTAATACTAGCTAAATATAAAGCGATACGTCTTCCACATCCCATGGTCACCAGACTTGCCAGGCTGCCTAAGGGCATCGATATCGTCGCAATGGAGGCTGTAAATAAGTGGTTTAAATACATTATTATGGGGCTGTATCATTATTATTATATGGAGCCAGGATTGTCGTAATTGTGAAGGGCGTCCAAAAGTCAATTAAAAATTTCGGCCTTAACAAAATTTTATTTCAATAATTATGTGGGGAGCCATTGACTTTGACGTCTAAAACTTCATACAGAGGTTCATTACTACTCAATTAAAGGTAAGCGAGTTTGGATTTTGCCTAAATATAAACATTTTAAATTTATAGGTAATTCTTTATTTTTTGGTCCGTAAAAATTAAGGCAGAAAATTTTAATTTTTAATTGACTATTGGACTCATTTAAAACACGTGCTTAAAAGCATCTGGTATATGTTTAGGAATAAAAGAAAAAGAATTATTTGACTGAAGAAAAAGAGACCTTAAATAGTCCAGTCTCCGAGAAATAGATTGAGAAAAAAAATTAAAGAGTTAGATAAGAAAAGTTTCAATCGCTCGTAAAAATTTCTTTAATATTAATTTGTAAATTTGAAATTCCTCATTCTTTCCCATACATAAGGTGATCCGTATTACGACGGACGTCTTAAAACCTCCCAGGATAAAATGAATAATCAAGTCATTCAGGTAATACAACCAATTTTTTAAGATGATATAAGCTTCAAAAGAATAGAGAACTGTATCTAAATTAAAAGAGAGTCTTTTCCTATCTAACTATTTGGCATATAACAAGGAATATGCCACTTATTTTTTTTTGATAATTATATTATTTAAACGCTAGGTAGAAACTAGTTTTCGGTTTTCATTAGCAATTTATCACGCTCAACCCTATAAATATACCGTTGACGACTGACTACCTTCGCGTAAATACAAGTCCATTCTATCTTCTTCTGACCAGCCCACTAGAATCAGACTGGGACGAAGCGGATTGTTATATCTTACTCAAAGAGGAAGCTTTGTGATAGTATAAAAAAACATTTACAAAAATGCATGTCATACAAACATGTTTTGGGACATTTGTAATTAAAATACACTGTTTTTGAAAAACATCCGTATATATATATACGTGTGTGTATATGTTTGTGTGTATGTGTGTGCGTGGGTGTGTGCGTGCATTCGTGAGTGCGTACATGTGTGTGTGAGTGTGGGTGTGTGTATGTGTGTGTGTGCATGTGTGTGTATGTGTGTGGCTGGGTGTGTAATATGTGTGCACATGTATGTGTGTATGGGTGTGTGTGTCTCTTTTCCTTATATCCTTATTTTTTTATATCTGTTATACACGGAAACGTCATTTTTTGTTTAAACGGTTATATGTTGAAAATATAAGATAGATACATTTTTTTAAAAATTTGAGGTGATTAGGAATACGGAGAAGATTATTTCGCAATACTTTCAAGTCTTTATCCATTCTTTTTTGAGAATAAAATCATTTTGTTAAAAAGCTCGATTTTTTTTGGACCACGATAACTTAAGGTATCAAGCCTGAGTTAAATTCTGTAAAGAATAATTGTCCATTTTATAGACAGCAAAAATATTTTGACACAATCTAAGTTGATGCAAGTTTTTATACCTTAAATGTGTATATTATATGTGACATTTCCATAAATTAGATCCCTCTATGTGGCCTTTATCCCTTGAAAATTTACTAATCTACAGAATTAAGTTTAAGCCTTTTTAACCACTTACCACGTGTTTTCGAATCAGATGGAGCATTGTTCATGGTCACCGAGGCTTTAAAGTATTCAGAAGTGTACTCACAGACTTAAGGATCTACATTTTTAAAAAAAGATTATTTTCAATTGTTAGACACAGATGTATAAATAATAGTAGCATTTTTATAGTATTTTCATAGTATAATTATTGATGTGTATGTCTGTAATAATTTGAAATAACCTTTTTATAAAAATGTTGCTCTTTAAGTCCATGAGTACACTTCTAAAGCTTACTTCAAAGCCTCGGTGATCATGAAAAATGCACCGCTTGATTCAAAAACACTTGGTAAGTGGTTTAATAGGCTCAAATTCAATAATGTAGAATAGCAAATTTTTAAGGGACTATAAAGACCACACAGTACACACATACACTCACACATATATGCACAGACATATACACACATACTTACACATACAAACTCAAACACACACACACACACACACGCACGCACGCATGCACGCACCGTTAAGATAGTCAAAATTGCCCTACTCCTCAATCGGAAAACTAGATATGCATACATGTTTATATAAGAAAAAATATTTACATTTTTTACTATAAACTAAAATTTCCTTATTGATTTGATCATCTTTTCTACAAAAATGTGTTCTGGTTCAGGTAATCCAAATTCCTTACAGGACATTTCTTCCAACACTAATATTTAATTTATATGAAGTAATGCGTTATTGTCTTTGTTTTTAAATATTATAACCTGGAATATTTTCAGCTAAAAGAAACCATATCAAAAAATTACGGAGTTGGAATGGTAACATTATAGTACAAGCTTCTTCAAAAATATTATAAATTTGAGAATGTAATATTATTGTGAGTATGAATGTGCATCTTTAACTTAATTTAATATTAATTTTTAAAAGAAACGCTCACCTTTTGGCGAAACAACATTTAAATGACCAATCACATAATTTTTTCGCATATATGAACGTTTTACCCAAGATTTAGTTTTTAAATTAAAAATATAGTGCTATGGTACATTGACATTTTCTATTGTTTTAGCAAAATCATCCTTTTTTCTTAGATTAAACCATGATGTTAAAGTTGTTTCCCAATTATTTAAGGCTTCTGCTACTTAATTTTCTTCTAAAGAAATTTTGTGTTCATTTTCTGTATGAACAGTTAAACGTATTACACTATTACTTCTACCACATATAGGATATTCTTGCAATTGTCAAGCTGCTTCCATTGCGCTTACATATCCACCATCTATAATTTGAGTAAATTCATCATACATTTCTAAATCAGTGTCATTATTTTCACTAATTTTTGTTTTCTCAAAGAGTAAGCTTTGTGATAGTAAAAAAAACGTTTTTCTAGAAACATGTTAGAAACATGTTTTGAGCCATATGGAATCAAAATACACTATTTTTAGAAAGTGTTCATATGGATGTGTGTATGTATGCGTATGTGTGTGTGTGTGTGTGTCTCTGCGTGCGTACGTACATGCCTGCGTGTGCGTGTGCGTGTGTGTGTGTGTGTGTGTGTGTGTGTGTGTGTGTGTGTCTATATCGATATCTCGAGTAATCTATGTTAAAATTTAATGTTCCAGGATCCATTTTATTTGTTTTTTTTACCCGAAAGAAGCATAATAATACTTTGTTTTAGTTATTAGGAGTAGTTTTTATTTTTTAACCGTTTTTCGATTTTTTGGTTTTAGTTTTTCGGGTTGTTTCGTACGTTAGAAATAATATCATCGACTCAGTGAAAATGCATTTAAAAGAGCGTAACATTTCCTATCTTTTACCACCTGAAATTTTTAATAAGGTGTTTCCTTTCTTTTGTTATACATGGAAACGTCATTTATTGTTAGAATGGTGATTTCTCTGAAATATATTATAGATAGATAGATAGATATACTATTTATTCATCAATGACGAAATTCTTACAATTGCATGTACATATATAGTTAAAATAATTAATAATCTAAATATAATGATCTAGTCATAGTCAAAAGGTACATCACTGAATACACGTCGTCAATACATAATAAAATAAATATAATAAAGAGAACAAAGTACAATAAATATAAAAAGAATACATACACACACTCCTACAAAATTACACGTAGATATATCACGTCAAAAAATAAAAACACACTTATTGATTTGACATTTTTACAATTAACGCTAATAAATACGTTCATATTTAACACTTAACACTTAAAATAAATTAAATAAATAAATAAATTAAGTAAATAAATAAGTTAAATAAATAAATAAATTAAGTAAATAAATAAATTAAATAAATAAATAAATTAAGTAAATAAATAAATTAAATAAATAAATAAATTAAATAAATAAATTGAATAAATAAATAAATTAAATAAATAAATAAATTAAATAAATAAATTGAATAAATAAATAAATTAAATAAATAAATAAATTAAATAAATAAATAATTTAAATAAATACATAAAATAGATTAGGACTACACATAAATGAACGATAAGAATTTATCTATCAATATCCGAAAGGTTCACTTCTGTGTATTCCCGTCACCGTGTAATTGTTTAAGGTGCCTGCTTAACGTCGTTTTAAATTTACAAAAAGATGGCAGGCACTTCACACTGCTTGGGAGCGAGTTCCAGAGATGCGCACCTTGAACTCTAAAAGAGAAAAGACCAGTATCGGTGCGCGACCCCGGAACCGAGAGCTCCTTCGTACCACCCCTACCTGAAGTCCTGGCCTATTTTTTTTTCAAAAAGGACAGTAAGATATGGTGGCTGCTGCATGACAATCGCTTTGTAAAGCAACAGCCCCATAAAATACTCCCTTCTCTCCATTAGATCCAATCAATCCAGTCTTTCCCTGTAGGAGGTGATATGCTCATCATGTCTAACACCACATATGTATCTCACACATGAATTCTGTAAACGTTGTAGTCGTGTTTGAAGCTCTCCTGACACGTCAAGAAGAACCACTGAGCAGTAATCTAAGTGAGGCAGTACCAGAGCACATGCCAGCTGCTTCCGCAGTACCTCCGTGGTGCAAGAACGGAATAATTTGAGACTATACAGAGCTCTATTTACTTTCTTACTGACCGCATTTAATTGCGGCTTCCATGTTAACCTTTCGTCCATCACCACGCCGAGGTTAGTAACTGTATCGACAAAGGGCACGTGTACGCCAGTCTGTATCTCAATGCCTTGCAAGTCGAGGCTCTGAACCTGTTTGATGTTATGATCAGATCTAAAGATACTCGCCTTTGGCTTGCCGACATTGAGGCGCAGGCTAGCTGACGATGCCCAATTCGACACTGCTCGTGCTACAGCCGATATGCCACCGATACCATCATGAAGACCTTCCAGGGTCACTTGAGTGAAGGTTTGCAGGTCGTCAGCGTATAGTATGTGTTCTACATCATCTAAGTCGAGTGCGTCTTGTAAGTCATTTATGTAAAGGCTGAAAGCAAGGGTCCCAGGACTGAGCCCTGTGGCACACCAAGATTGGTGGTTAGCCAACCAGATTCCCCTTTTGTATTTGTGACGACTTTCTGTCGTCTCCCCATTATATATAAATTAAGCCACAGGAGAACACTCCTGGAGAAACCCATGCGCATCAGCTTACGCAGCAGTTTTGTGTGTAAGATGGTGTCCAATGCTTTACTAAAATCTAACATTAACAAAATGGTCAAAAATTTGTTGTTGTTGTTAATGCCTGTTCTTATGTCTTCCGTGAGTTTTAGTAGTGCTGTCTGTATACTGTGATGCTGTCGAAAACCAGTCTGCATTGGGTCCAAAGTATTGTTTTCCCTTAAAAAGTCAGTTATTTGGTCGTGAACTATTCTTTCCTGGATTTTGGAAAGGAAACTCAGCAGAGCAATTGGTCGAAAGTCTGAAACCGTAGATGGGACAGGATTCTTCTTCAAAGGCACCAACTGAGCTCCCTTTCAAGTTCCCGGAAAAATGATGATGGGACATTTTTTAAAAAAATTGAATTGAGTAGAGCAATGAAGAAGATTATTCTGTATCATTCTTGAGTCAACTTATTTTTGTACTCTTGGGTATCTATTTTCTTCAAATATGGTAGATTCTCGAAAACGCTTAGGAAAATTTTTTCTTACACGTATCTTTATTTTTATCAACAGATTGCAAATTTTCGTTATGTGGATCGTGTAGCATATGTTTAATCACTAACTAGCAGCAAACGCCTCGCTCGCTTGTACTTCAATGAGACTTTTGTTACATACATATAAATTTTAAAAAACTGTATTTTATAAATGTAATCTATTAAATATGCATTTTTAATTAAGTATAAATTAACACTAATAAAAGATTGTAATCTTATACAATTCTAATTACACAGGAACACAATATGAAATAAGGGCGGAGCATTTCTCATCTCAATTGATCTTTATGTTCTTGGGGTCGCTGATCACGATGCCCGTGTCCATATGACCCCAGCAAGTCTGGTTCAAGGTCAAATGAAGGTCAAACCCCTTAAATTGATCGATATGATTTTTTTTACACTTGATTCTCAAATAACGGAAAATTCTACGTCCAGATACGCTTCGACCTTTTCGTCAAAGTGACCCTTAGAGGTCATTTGAAGAACATTTGAAGGTCAAATCCTTGTTTCGAACTTCTAGGCTGATATTAAGGCAAGAAATGGGTGTCAGAACAATTGATCTTTATGTTTTTGGGGTCGCTGATCACGATGCCGGTGTCCATATGACCCCAGCTCATCTGGTTCAAGGTCAAATGAAGGTTAAACCTCTTAAATTGATCGATATGATTTTTTTGACTCTGGATTCTGGTTTGTGGGTTTGCAAGTTTGGGGTTAGGGAGTTTGGAGTTGACGGGTATAGGTTTATGGATTTTGGGTTTGGGGTTTGGGGTTTGGGGTTTGGGGTTCGGGGGTTTGGGGTTTGTAGGTTAAAGTTTGGAAGATTGTGGGTTGGGTTTATGGATCTTCGTTTTGCTGAGAAAGTTTTTATGGGTTGAATATTTCTAGTTAAAAATGTTAATTTTACATTTTTATATTTTTTGTGTGCTTTTATAATATTTTTTGTTGAAAGACAATTAGATGTGCGGACTTTAAGTATAAGTTTCATGCGTGCCCTCAAAGGAGCCGAATTTTTGTATTTATGGGCATCCTCCATGCATTAAACCTATAATTTTAGGAAATCACATTTAACTAATGATTATTTTTACTGAATGTTGTCTTTGGATTACATCGACAGTCTTTTTCCAAGTCAATCAGAGGTTAAGATTCATAACTTATATAATATGTTATAATACGGGATGTCGAAAACCGCCATTTTCTTGTGCCTGTTCCCAGGGCACCTCCACGTGGTGACGGCAGGCTACGGGTCACCGTCAAAGTACCTGGGTGAAGGCTTTCAAGCCGTCATGACAGGCACAAAGAAATATCTTACGATGCAGGGACTAGGAACCCCAGTATCGGCGATTGGTCAGGGTGAGCAAGCGGGCCCGCAGTCGTCGTCATCATTCGACCGCAGCTCTAAATCGGTGGGAGACTTGGCCTTTTTAGAGTTTAATGCTACAAGTTCAATAATAACCCCATGTCATCAGCGATTAGATAACTTTTGCATCGTTTGTACGAAATATGTTATCAAGGATCAGGGAAGGAACTTGAGTAAAGAATTCATGGTACATTACGAAAAATGTTTCAATATAGATACAAGTGGCGTGAACAATTCTTGGACTCCAACGAAAGTATGCGTCACTTGCTCAATGCGAATCGCAGGAAAGAAAAAACAAATATATGTATCGCCTACGATCTGGCGAAAATCAGTCGATTATGACACTGATTGTTATTTCTGCTTGACCAATATAGCTGGGTACAATAAAAAGAATAATTTTGGAATATCCTAAGCATCTTTTCAATCTATAACTCATGCTGTTTTAGATAGTATTGGACAGGATGAAAGTCAACATTCGATGTCTATAGACGAAGATTCTGAAATAGAAAATTATGATACAGATACAAAAATGTCATTTCAAGAATTTGAAGATCAGCGTCGAATTGAATGAATCGCAAGAATTTGAACGTGGTCAACGCGAGAATACACACGGTTTTAATCAAGATGAGCTAAGTGACTTGGTTCGGGACACAGGTCTTTCGAAAGAGATTTCCGAACTCTTGGCTTCAAGATTAAAAGAAAAGAATTGTTTAGTTCCAGGTACTAAAGTGAGTTTTTATCGTGATCGAGATCGTCCATTTCGGAAATTTTTCTCAAAAGCGAAGGATTTGGTTTATTGTAATGATGTTGCAGGATTGATAAATGAATATGGATGTATTGAATATACGGATAGTGACTCGCCACTATTTACCGATTCATCGGTGAGGAGTTTGAAAGCTGTCTTACTTTACAATGGGAACAAATATGCCCCTATACTGGTTGGCCACTCAGTAATCTTAAAAGAGGAATACAATAATCTCCATTTTCTACTTGAAAAATTGAAGTACCATACTCATAAGTGGTAAATAGTTGGAGATTTTAAAATAACCAGTATTTTATTAGGCCAACAAAGCGGAAACACTAAGTATCCATGTTTTCTTTGGGAGTGGGACAGTCGTGCCAGAGATCAACATTATATAAAAAAGAATTGGCCACTCAGGCAGGAATTAATTCTAGGATCTAAAAACATTGTTAAAGAAAGTATCATTCCTAGCCATAAAGTCATCCTTCCTGCTTTACATATCAAACTTGGCTTAGTTAAACAGCTTATCGAAGCAATGAAGGTATTAGAAAGTGATGCTTTTATGTATCTATTCGAGAAATTTTCCAATATTTCTGAAGCGAAATTCAATGAAGGTGTTTTTGATGGTCCTCAAATATGAGAACTGATGAAAGCTGACGAATTTGAAACGAGAATAACAACTAATGAGAGAGCAGCATGGAATAGTTTCAAAGAAATTCAAAAAGAAATTTTGGGAAATAGCATAAATCCTGATTATAAGAATATTGTTGACAATCTATTGGAAATCTACCGATAGACGGGATGTTTAATGATTTTAAAGATCCTTTTTTTGCATTCAAACATTGATTACTTCCCAGAAAATTTGGGGGATTTCAGTGAGAAGCAGGGTGAGAGATTTCACCAAGATTTGAAAGAGTTTGAGAAAAGATATCAAGGGATTTCGGATGTAAACATGATGTCAGACTATTGCTGGTCCTTAAAAAGATATACATCAAATGTGCATAAAAGAAAATCTCTTCTTAGATCTTTTGCGAACAAAATAACACGTTATTCATGAATAAAATCTGCTGAACGTATAACAACAGCGTAATGGTTAAGTTACGTGAATTCAAAATTCATATAAAACGTGTTCATTTATTCTCAAAAGATCTACGAAGACACGTTTTTATGTACATTGGATGTGTCTATTTTCAAAGACCATCAATAGTCTGATGTGTTCACATACCACACACCTCTATGTCTTTTTTCAGTCCTTCAACTCTTACTGAAATCTCTCGCTCTGCTCCTAACTCATATTATCAGGGAATTAATCTGTGAATGAAGGAAATAAATCTTTAAACTCATTAAAAATCCCATCTTTCTTTGTTAATTCACAAATTTTTAAATTCATTTCTTTGTAAGAAATCTAAGCTGCTCTCTTATTGTAATTCTCATTTCAAATTCAGCATCCTTCATTAGTTCCCTGTTTTGAGAACCACCAAAAACACCTTCATTGATTTTTGCTTCAAAAATATTGCAAAATTTGTCGAATATATACATAAAATCATCATTCTCCAATACCCTCATTGTTTGAAAAGCTTTTTAAGTAAGTCGAGTTTGATATGTAAAGGTGATAGGATGACATAATGACTAGAAATGAGAGCCTCTTTAACAATATTCATAGATCCTAGAGTTAAATCTTGCCTGAGCGACAAAACTTTTTTTACCCAATGTTGTTCTTGTGCATGACTGGTACACTTACAAAACAACTAAATACTTTATAACACTTTGTTGACCTAATAAAATACTGGTTATTTTCAAATCTCGTTTTAATTGCCACTTTTAAATATATATCGTATTTTAATTTTTCAAACCGAAAATGTAAACTATTGTATTTCTTTTTAAAGAATACCGAATGGCCAACCGGTAGAGGATACACGTGTCCATTCTGAAGCAAGACAGCTTTAAACGTCCTTGCCGATGAATCGATAAATAGTCGCCAGTCACTAGCAATTTCATTCTGTACATCCATATTCATTTATGAGTCCTGCAACAGAATTACAAGGAACCAAACCCTTTGATTTTGAGAAAAATATCCGAAATGGACAATCTCAATCACGATAAATCTTACTTTAGTACCTGGAACTAAACAATTCTCTTATTCTAATCTTGAAACTAAGAGTTCGAAAATCTCTTTCGAAAGACCTGGGTCCCGAACCAAGTCTCTTAGCTCATTTTGATTAAAATGGTGGACCTTCTTGCGTTGACCACCTTTAAATTCTTGCGATTCATTCAATTCGATACATTGCTGATCTTTAAATTCTTGAAATGGCATTCTTATCTATGTGATGAGATTCTATTTTAGAGACTTCGTCAATAGACATCTGATGTTTTCTTTCATCCTATCCAGTAATGACTAAAACAATTTTAGTTACAGATTGAACAGATGAATAGGATATTGCAGAATCATTCTTTACATTGTACCCAAATATATTGATCAAGCAGAAACAGCAATCTGTGATTTAATCTGTTGACTCTTGCCAGATCGTAGGCCAAGCAAATATTTATTTCTTCTTACATGTGATTCGCAAAAAGCAAGAAATGCATAATATTTTCGAGATTCAGGAATTGTTCATTTCACTAGCATCTGTATTAAAACAGACCCATTTCTTGCCCTAATATTAGTCTAAAAGTTTGAGAAAATGATTTGACCTCCAAATGCCCTTCAAATGACCTCTAAGGGTCACTTTGACGAAAAGGTCAAAGCGTATCTGGACGTAGAATTTTCCGTTATTTGAGAATCAAGTGTAAAAAAAATCATATCGATCAATGTAAGGGGTTTGACCTTAATTTGACCTTGAACCAGACGTGCTTGGGTCATATGGACACCGATATCGTGATCAGCGACCCCAAAAACATAAAGATCAACTGTTTCGACACCTATTTCTTGCCTTAATATCAGCCTAAAAGTTCGAAACAACGATTTGACCTCCAAATGTCCTTCAAATGACCTCGAAGGTTCACTTTGACGAAAAGTTCGAAGCGTATCTGGACGTAGAATTTTCCGTTCTTTCAGAATCCTGGGTCGAAAAATCATATCGATCAATTTAAGGGGTTTGACCTTCATTTGACCTTGAACCAGACTTGCTGGGGTCATATGGACACCGGCATCGTGATCAGCGACCCCAAGAACATAAAGATACCGCGCTCTTTAATAATAAAATTCATTTTATAATTTTTCCAAGTGAAATGTATATTTCACCTTAATAATTAGAATTGTATAAGTTTACAATCTTTCAAAAGTGTTAATTTATATTTAATTAACAATGCATATCTAATAGATTACATTTATAAAATAGACTTATTTAAAATTTACATATTTAACAAAAGCATCATTGAAGTGCAACCGAGCTTGAGCGTGGGCGATATATATACACATATATATATATATATATATATATATATATATATATATATATATATATATATATATATATATATATATATATATATATATATATATATATATATATATATATATATATATATATATATATATATATATATATATATATATATATATATATATATATATATATATATACATATGTATATATATATAACAAATCAAAACTAGAGACTCTGTTTACACCCACATTAATTAACTAAGTAGATTGGAAGTTCCTAAAAAAATTTATAGAGAAGGGGGAGCTCAAAAACATGAAAATTTTGAAAAAAAAACAGTAAAAAAAGCGTTTTTATGAAAGTGAAACGGGTTAAAAGCTTTTTTAATCGGTCTTTTTTGCGGCATTCTTAGTTTTTAGGTAGAAACTATCGATTTCGATGAGGGGAGCCAGTATCCAGGCAATATTGTAAATAAGGGTCAGCCTAATATATATATATATACGGAAGCTCTTAGATACTTGTTTAAAAGACGAAATTCAAGGTTTTAAACTCTACTTTTTGGCTATAAAACTTATTTCCACCTCAATGGGCGGTAACCCATCGGTAAACTAGAAAAACCGCGAAAAAAGGGAATTTTTGTGATTTTTTTAACTGAAATAAATCCCTCAATCTTGGCCAAAAAAAATTTTCTCTCCCAAAATCAAAACTAGAGACTCTGTTTACACCCACATTAATTAACTAAGTAGATTGGAAGTTCCTAAAAAAATTTATAGAGAAGGGGGAGCTCAAAAACATGAAAATTTTGAAAAAAAAACAGTAAAAAAAGCGTTTTTATGAAAGTGAAACGGGTTAAAAGCTTTTTTAATCGGTCTTTTTTGCGGCATTCTTAGTTTTTAGGTAGAAACTATCGATTTCGATGAGGGGAGCCAGTATCCAGGCAATATTGTAAATAAGGGTCAGCCTAATATATATATATATATACGGAAGCTCTTAGATACTTGTTTAAAAGACGAAATTCAAGGTTTTAAACTCTACTTTTTGGCTATAAAATTTATTTCCACCTCAATGGGCGGTAACCCATCGGTAAACTAGAAAAACCGCGAAAAAAGGGAATTTTTGTGATTTTTTTAACTGAAATAAATCCCTCAATCTTGGCCAAAAAAAATTTTCTCTCCCAAAATCAAAACTAGAGACTCTGTTTACACCCACATTAATTAACTAAGTAGATTGGAAGTTCCTAAAAAAATTTATAGAGAAGGGGGAGCTCAAAAACATGAAAATTTTGAAAAAAAAACAGTAAAAAAAGCGTTTTTATGAAAGTGAAACGGGTTAAAAGCTTTTTTAATCGGTCTTTTTTGCGGCATTCTTAGTTTTTAGGTAGAAACTATCGATTTCGATGAGGGGAGCCAGTATTCAGGCAATATTGTAAATAAGGGTCAGCCTAATATATATATATATAAAATTTTCATGTTTTTGAGCTCCCCCTTCTCTATAAATTTTTTTAGGAACTTCCAATCTACTTAGTTAATTAATGTGGGTGTAAACAGAGTCTCTAGTTTTGATTTTGGGAGAGAAAATTTTTTTTGGCCAAGATTGAGGGATTTATTTCAGTTAAAAAAATCACAAAAATTCCCTTTTTTCGCGGTTTTTCTAGTTTACCGATGGGTTACCGCCCATCGAGGTGGAAATAAGTTTTATAGCCAAAAAGTAGAGTTTAAAACCTTGAATTTCGTCTTTTAAACAAGTATCTAAGAGCTTCCGTAACCGTGATATGAACATCCGAAGATGGGAAGAAAATCGAAGAATGAAATCTGTGAACCAGCTGTTCGAATTATTAGGTTTTTTAAATCCATGAATTATCACCCGATCGCAGCGCTGCCAAGGCTTCATGCGCCCATTTTTGAAAGCTTAGCTAGTAGAGTCATAGAATATATATCGATAGATTACAAATTTAGACATAAACCGATGGCGGGTGATTGGCGGGTGCTGATTGCGCGTATAAAAAACTATCGATTTACATTGCAAACAAAATTTTTTTTCTATTTTATTTAATAAATAATAACAATTTATCATTTTATAGCACCCAGAACATTTTATTTAACAATTAAAGAACTATCCAACGCGAATGTGTAAAGTCAGATTGTTAATAATTGAATTCGCAAGTTAAGACGTCACTAGAGGACGCTGACATCAGCTCTGTAAGTTATACGAAAACAACGTGACCTTAAGAGGCATGATACAAATTTTTTATTAATTGTAAAAATTTGTTCGTTTTTCTCAAACTTTTCACATTATTTTTTATATTTATCAATAAAAAATATATATTACAATATTTTAAATATGCACTCAGTATATAGAAACAGTGAATATAGTTGGTATAACTTACAGAGTTTCCATTTTTATCCGCTAAGCTTGCCACCCTCGCCTTAACTTGCGATTGTGAGTCTGTTATTTTTTACGTGCAAAGCCCCTTCATAATACCGTTGATAATACTATCTGTATGTGTTTACCACATAAACGTAAAACTTTCGACTGTATGTGTTGTATTGCAGTTGTAAAGTAAATATCGGTGATTCTCTGACAAATCGAGTGCTAAAAATTTCGATCTCTCTTGAAACAGGTTTTTTTGTTATTAAGGTTCGTATGAGCATCCCTGAATTTTTTCAGATTTTTTTCATCACTTTCTACCGATTTACAGAGGCTCAAAGTTGCCATTTTAAGTTTTTTTTGCTTTTTATGCCTATTTTAATTAATTGAAAGCTCCAAAGGAAAGCATTTTTCACTATAGACATAAATATAGTTATTTGTAAAATTTTATGAATTTATTTTCATTAAAAATACTTCCAAACTCATATATATGTTATAACAACCTTGTATTCACTTTAAACATCAAATTCAAGGAATTCAAGAGTTCGATCAAAGCTTCATTCACTAAAAAATTCATGAAGATACTTTTTTTTAGTACAAAAGTAGCAGTATATAGGTCCAAGAGTGGCAGAGAGCCTGTATCCCTGTCTAAAAATAAAGATATACATCAATTTATGCTTAAGGGGACAAACCACTTTTAAACCCTGAAAAATACAATTCTGATAAATAATTTTAAAAACAAATTTTAATTAATAGATAATTTTTGTACTAATATTCACTTATACCCATTTTGGTTGGTACGGCTTTTATCACCTGTAAACAAAAAAAGTTAATTAATCTATTTTAACAAAATATGTGCAAAAGATTAGTTTCTTCTGGTAAATGTTAAAAATGTATAGTTATCTTTTTTTTGTCACTGTGTGGTGTCTTGAAACTTGAACTTTAAGAAAATTATATTTATAACCTCCAACTGTCATACAGCTGGTTAGCGTTACACTCAAAAAGATTAAATAAGTGTGGTTCATGTACCTTGTACGATTCTTCATATTCTGCGGTATATATGGTTCATCCACGCTGAGCATGGTTCGCAGAAGCTATTTTTAATAGCAACATCCGATACTTTGCCTGTATAATAAAGAGCCATGGGTCTCGAACAATCCATCAGCCGCAAAAAGTTGGTTGACCAGCGTGTCCAAGCCTAAGTGCACGAAATGGAAACACTGCTTTTTTGTTATTATCACACGCATAGTTTTCAATATCAACTTTTTGGCACGCGTTGCTAGAAGGTAATTGCTCACATTGCACAAACACTACTTGAAACTTAAGCTTCGAGCTTCCGACTCGCCAAGATGCATTTTTCCATGGCACTGATTACAAGTCAAAAGTTCCTCGAGCTCAGAAAATAGAATATTGATATCAATCATTCTATTTCTGATCTCAGAGGTGCCATGCGCTGCTGGAATTTGGACTTTTCTTGAAGTGGTTGACGAAGATCTTGGTCACTTATTACTTGGTTCATTATTCTAGTACGTCTGGTTATATTAATAGTTTAGTATAATTCTGATTAGTATATCCGGATAATCTTGCCTCTTTCTTGAGAGAACTTTTTGTATGTCAATATGCGTATCCCTTGATATTTCACTGTTAAACACAATATCACACATTTTTTAAGTACACTTTGAACACCACACTTTATAAAAAACTTTCTAAATTATCACTTCACTGTTTGCTATTTTACACTTTTTTTGTTTTTTTTTTCAGTTCAGTTCTGTAGATATAATACTTTTTAAATAAGAGCAAAAACAAAATTTTTTAATACAAGTATTCGAATACAAGTGGTCACAAAAAGTTTTGTTTTAGCTCTCATTTAAAAACTATTATATCTACAGAGCTGAACTTTGGCATGTAAATTGGTTTTAAGGTGTTTAAACAATAAATAAAGTTGTTGTTATCTCAACTACTATAATTAAGATTTTTTTATCAAGACCTGCGTGCGAACCAAGACAGTTGAATAAAAACTGTTTGTGTTAGCTGTTTCAGCACAATTTCATAAGTATCTGTGCAAAAATCAGATGTTTGACTTTGCACACTACAATATCAAGAAGTTCACCTGACGACTCTGACAAGATTTCATTCTGAATTGCAAATATCTTTGAAAACTCAATATATTTTTTACATACCTTTAAGTGTAGGTTAGATTATTTTACTAGCAGGAATACGTAAACACCTATTTCTTTTTGTAAATTATTTTAGATTGACACTTTTTTTAAATTTGTACTTTACTTGCTCCCTGCTGTAAAAACAAACATATAAAAAAGGGTCAATCGAAAATAATATACAAAATGTGCCAAAAAAATATACAAAATATACGTATGATTTACTACTTTCAACAAGTATATTTTTCATAGTAAATTAATAGAAAGAGCACGTCGATAACTTTTACAATCTATTGTATCTATTCTATGAAACTTTAAAATTTATATTATTTACAAACCAATAATTTAATTTATTGATATTTGTGTTAGCTGTGCTATTACTTTATATGCTTAATTAATGCAAGAATATATTTTATACGATTGCCAGTTAATTTTTTTTAGTCAGATTTCAACATTGAATAATATAATTAATATCTTTGTTTTTACAAAAATATACAAAATACAAAATATATAATATAATATACAAAATGTTGTATTTACTTGGACGAAGGAAGATACTTTTCACTAATACAAAGACATAGTGTAAGCCGTGATAAATATTATTATTGCAGATTATTATTACATCAATTACTGTATTCTTACTTGTTGTACTTAATATATCTGATATTAAATTGCTTTGAAATGATAAAATAATATAAAGATTGTGTGTGGTTATCCAAAGTCAATCAAGTATTGTAGTTTATTTTTCAAGTTATATAATTTATTTCGTCCGCTTCTTTAATATACATATGGCATTGTTATAATGAAAATGCACAAAATCTATAATATGCGTTGACTATGATATAATTTTTTCAGAGCCACGTACCCAGTATGTTCTGTATGTTTGTGACCAAAACAGTTGGCCATATGACTTTTTTTACAAGCGACAAAAAGCAGTTATTAAAATATACACTTTATGATTATTTATATGTGCGAGTAGCATTTTTTCAACGGAGTACAACTTTAGTATGTACTTGTAACTATGTCAAATTTGCTTTCCATGACTACAAACTACTTTCATGATTATTTTAGGAATGATACAAGTATTTTCATAGTCTTCAGCAGTAGCTTAAATATGAATTTTATGCATTTAAGCATACATTGATGTATATCTTTATATCCTATAAAAAAACTTTCTAAAATGTAAAATATTGGCAAGTAAAAGTTTCTTTACAAAAGTAGTGAAATCCCCAAAACAAACATAACTGATGTCAAGTAATTGTTTTTAATATTTTTTAGGTATACGCATGCAGGTACATTATTTTATTAAATAAAATCTACATATCCCTTGGCATCTCCAAAAACATATTCAATCATATACTTTTAATCCATAGTTCAGAAGCTATTTAAATGATTGAAACCACATAATATAGAAATATACGACCCAAGATTTAAATATTTTTTAAATTTTTCTAAAAACTTCTGAACCGCGGATTAAAAGTATATGATTGAATATGTTTTTGGAGATGCCAAGGGAGATGTAGATTTTATTTAATAAAATAATGTACCTGCATGCGTATACCTAAAAAATATTAAAAACAATTACTTGACATCAGTTATGTTTGTTTTGGGGATTTCACTACTTTTGTAAAGAAACTTTTACTTGCCAATATTTTACATTTTAGAAAGTTTTTTTATAGGAGATTTCATCACTTTTATGGAGACTATACATGTATTACTCGTACATTATACGGTATCAACAGTAAAAATATTTAATACTCAAGATAATTCCTGGAGACGGCGTTGATACTGTCCACCCTGGGCACCAGGTACCTCGGAGACTGTTTCCGTCGCGATATTCGTGTTCTGCGATCACAAAAACCCCTTAGCAACGAGTTTCGACTAATTATGTTACAAATTTCGATACAACTCGAGGAGACGACGTTGATACTGTTCACCTTGGCCACCAGGTACCTCGGAGACCATTGCCGTCACGATATTCGTGTTCAGCGACCCCAAAAACCCCTGAGTAGCAAGACTGGACTCATTTCCATCAATATTTACCGAGTTGTAAATTTTGTATTTATTGTCTTTTCGAAATGCACTTTTAAAATGCATATTTTTTATGTAAAAATGCATTTTTTAAAAGTAATTGATAAACTTAGTTCACAATGTTTGTGAATGCTCTCACGAATTGAACGTAAATAACCGCATTCCATCTTACTGCTCAAAAAATCTATGGTTTATTGCTTTATTTTCTCGCCTATTCAAATTTTTGCGCCTTCAATGACCGAAAGCCACGTGACCGGATGGTCACTGAAAAATTTCACGGGAGAGGATGGTCGCTCTGAACAAAAATAAATATTTCAAGCTAAATTTCAACCCGAAATATTTCGCTAATGAACTAATCTTTTAGAATGTATCTTTTTCCTCCAGAAAGATTAGGTAAATAAATTTCAAGTCGATAGTGATAGAACGGGCATAGGTGCAACAATAATGATATAAATGCGTTTGGAAAATTATTTTGAAGTTAGAGAACCCCAATATCAAAGTATATTAGGGACGCGACCCGTGCCGTCATCGTGTCGTATACTTCGTATACTTTTACTCGCCAGGGCGGTGCTTTCGCGCCTCTTGATTTTTAGCCAGAGATACAGCCGATACAGGCTCTCTGCCACTATTCGACATATTGGGACTTTAAAATAAGGTTTCGCGCGCTCACCAGATCAAATAGGGCGGCGTCCTACCTACACTCTACATATGATTTGTATGGAGTTGGTTAGAAAAATGTAAAATTATAAAAATATAGTGAACTAAAAGCCCTATCAGTGCATATACATGATGTATACGATCAAACTTATATTATGGATGATTTTATTTGCCGAGACAAAGTGTCACGTAGTGGTTTCGTTTGATTTAAAGTATGTACTTCGCCGTGTAACGCATATAGTATATCTATATATACTCTATATATAGATATACTTTACATATGATTTAAGCGAACTATGTACTTAAATCGATCGCAGCCAATATCATTGGTTGATATTGACGTTTTGCAATTAAAAATACTTAATTTATATTGTTACACACTCTCAAACATTTATTTATCCATTTAATTTGATAAATGAAGATGAGTTCCATGTGTAAGCCATACAAAGTGTAGGTAGGACGCCGCCATGTTTTCTACTTCTCTCAGCGGCCACTAGTGTCGCATGGTAATTTTAAACTCCCTATACTGCTACTTTTGTACTTAAAAAAGGCATCTTCATAAATTTTTTGGTGTACAAAGCTTAATTCCTTAATCTTAAGGTTTAAAGTGAATATAAGGTTGTTATAACATATATATGACTTTAAAAGTATTTTCAATGAAAAATTTAGAAAATTTTACAGAAAAAACTATATTCCTTGGTATAGGTACTAATATATAGGTTTTCGTCGTAACTTTTCCCATAAAATCGATTGAGCTAGTTAGTTTCGCAAAATAATTAAATTTTTATCATTTCGTTTAAATAATATTTTATAAACAATCGAAAATGCAAAAAGAAAAAGTAGGGGTGAATTTTTGTTTTGATTATGCCATGGATTTAGTAGTTAGTTTGGGGCGGCCTAGCCTTGCTTTGGCTTGGGAGTATTGATGGGTTTAGAACTAAATTTCAAAATTAAGATGTTCGTTTTTCATTTCAAGAATCAATTTACTTATACAAAAGCGATTCTGAAATCTGAAATTTTTTAATCAATAAAAAAGTCATATTTAAAAAAATTGTTTTTTTCATTTAATGAAAAGGATTATTGATTTGAGATAACTGGGATAATTTTTTTGTTAAAGTAAGAAAATTTTAATAAAAAAAGATAGCTCAGTTAAAAATGGTTTTTATTGTTTTTTGCAAAATTGTCCTTGTAACATATTACAAATGCCTTTATAAAAACAAACGTCAAACAATTCAAACGCGATTCATGAGTTGAATTTTTTTTAACCTTGTCATTTGGTGGTCAATTATTGTAACTAGGTGATTATTAATTTTACAGGTTGTCTAATTCTTTAAATCTTTAAGAATAAATTGAGAAAATTTTGCTGAATTCTATTAGAGACTAAACATGAGTTCTAATCAACAAGATTCACAAATATTCGATATAACAAATAATTTGATTTCGGAATTGATACGCAATATTTACCGTCCTATTTAAATTTTCTTCGAAGGCTATTATACGAAACACAGACGAAAAATATCAAAGTATCTGATGCTATTAGGACAGTAATAAAGGAAGTTATGTTTATATGGGAGAAATCATCAATAAATATGAAAAGAATTGATAAATGTAACGATAAATTGAAAAGACTGTACGAATCCTTTGCGGACGTTCGAAAATTTCAGAATAGGGTAACTAAAAAAGTGACTGACTTTTGTGAAACAATGACTGATGTTTTTGACATTTCCAAAGATGACAACATCAAAGTACTTGGTTCGATGAACGGCGGCTTTGTAAAAATAAATTTTCTGTTACAACCAGTTGAATATATTAGGAGCAAATTATCTCATATAGAACCTACAAAACTTTCAGGTAAATAATATACTTATAACATATTTGATTATTATTCTATTTGGTATTTTTTTTTAAATTACATTTTATTTCAGATGAAGACACTTCAGTCCAAAGTGATATTGAGATGCCTAATCAATCTTATCCTTCTAAAATAGTTGAGTCAGAAGTGAAACTTGACATTTCGGATCAATCTGCATCTGAAAAACTTTTTGGACCAGAAGAGGAACTTAGTCAGAAATTTAGCCAAAGTGTACTAGTTGACGATGGTGGATCTGATGGGAATACAAGTATTGTGACAAGTAAATATATTTTTACATCCACTTTTCAACCTTGATTAATGGCTGATTCCAAATCGAACAGCGGTTAGACACGTTAGCCGCCAATCACTGTGCAAGTGGAGTATGTTATTCTACTCGGAAAATAAGGGGACACGTATTTTTTTGTTTCATTGTAGCGTCAAAATTGCATGAAATATGCGCATTTGAATATTGCATCCAAAACTAGAACATTCAAACTGCATTTTTCTTGTATAACTTCAGACTGCTACCATTTCACGGATTTTAAATGCATTTTGGTTTATTTTTTTTTATTTCAGTTAGCTTTGTGTCCTCTCTAATCTTAAGCAAAAAATTAAAAAAAAATTAAAAAATGATGGAGATCTATGATTTTTATTGAAAACTACACTTTTTATGCGAATGCATTTTTCTCGAAAAGGCCATTTTTTTTTGCTCAATTTTTTTTTTGTATTGTTAGAAGAGGGAAGCATCTATCAAATGGTACATGTTTGATCCCGTACTTTTTTGTGTGGAGAAATTGTAGCCGTCTGAAATTATGCAAGAAAAATGTAGTTCGAACGTTCTAGTTTTGGATGCAATTTTCAAATGCGCAGATTCCATGCAATTTCGACGCTACAATGAAACAAAAAAATACGTATCCACTTATTTTCCGAGTAGAATAATATATTCCGTTTGGATAATAATTGAAGGCTAGTGTCAGACCGTTTTTCGATTTGAAATGTAATCAGTCTAATATGTCAAAAACAATTCTTATTTCAAATTTAAAACCACCATAATCTTCCAGAACTACAACAATCTTCCAGCGAAGAAACATACAGTTCGCAAGATTCTGGTATAGTTGTTGAATTAACAGGGAGAGATTATGAGAAAAAAAACAGCAGGGGAACCATTACTGTCATGACCCCAGAAATTGTAGCAGCATTTGACAAAGCTAAAGTTTCTGACAGAGATGCCTTTTTCGTAACCGACCTTATTGCTAATACATTAAAAGATGACGTTAATTCCTTAATTCTCAATCGAACATCCATAAATCGTGCCAGGGCTGAAATAAGGAAGCAAGAATATCAGAAAATGAAGCAGTTGATTCAGGATACTCCTGTGGCTTATTTAATTGTGCATTGGGACGGAAAATTAATTTCAGATGACATAACTTGTAAGAAAGTAGACAGATTGCCAATCTTAGTATCGAGCGATAAATTTACAAAAATTATCGATGTTCCAGCATTGCAAAATCAGATGGCACGTACGACAGCTTCAGCAGTTTTTGCAACGTTGAAAGATTGGGGACTTATAAATTTAATAAATGCACTGTGCTGTGATACCACAAATGTAAATCTAGGATCTAAAGGTGGTACAGCTTTACTTTTAGAGCAGCTAATAAATAAAGATTTGATTTATTTAGCTTGTCGACGCCATATTTTCGAACTTTTATTAAGAGCAGCATTTGAATAAAAATTTCCTGGCACTAGTGGTCCGGATGTTCCGATGTTTAGAAGGTTTCGAGAACAATGGTCTAATTTTGATCTAAACTCTTTTGAAAGTGGGTTGTCAGAACTAGAGGAATCTTTGAAAAATGAAGTCCCTTATGTAATACAAAGTATAGAAAACTTTTTAAAAGGGCATCAACCCAGAGATGATTATAAAGAATTATTAAATCTCTCTTTAATTTTTTTGGGAGTTGAAGAAGGAATAACTTTTAAAAAGCCAGGAGCAATTCATCATGCACGGTAGATGGCTAAAGCTATATACTCAATAAAAATGTTTTTATTCAGAAAATCTTTCAAAATTAAAAAGAGTGATGAAGAAAAATTATATGTAGTATGTAAGTTTATTGTTTTTAGATATCTCACTCCATGGTATACTTTTTCAACCATGGAGTGAGATACTGCTCCTTTAGCTATTTCTGCTCCCAACAATGATTTAAAACTTATCAAATCATTAATTGCTTTCCAAGATATCGATAAAGGCATATCAGATGCTACTTTGCACAAATTTCGAAATCACTTGCGGTATCTATCACCGGAACTTAGTATTCTTGCGCTTTTTGATACTGACGTTGAAATTACTATTAAAAGAAAATAATTCAATCACTGAAAAACCAACCGTTAAATGATGAAGTTGATAGTGTAAAGAAATTTGATCCCTCTGATAAGGGCATCAGGGCATTGCATGATAAAAATCTTGATTATTTAGTAAATAGCCAAAGTTTGAGTTTTTTTAGTAAATTCAATTTAAACAATAGTTTTCTGAAAGTTGACTGTACTAAATGGGAAAAAGATACTTCTTTCGTGGATTGTCGCGAAAAATTAAAACACCTTACTGTTGTGAACGATTGTGCCGAAAGGGCAATTCATTTGACAGAAGAGTATCTAAATACCAGGTCTCACAATGAAGAACAGAAGAAGTATTTACTTCAGTTTATTGAAGAGAGCAGGAAAAATTTACTGGCCAGTTCTAATAAGACAGAGTTGTTAAAGAAATTAAAAACTCAGTGATAAAAATAAATGAAAGTCATTCATTTTATATATTTATATTTCATGTCAAACAAGAGATGTTGAAAGAATAGAGAATTTATCATTTTCAAAACCCACACGGCAGTTAAAAATGAAAAAAACCTAATAATTCGAATAGCTGGTTCACACATTTCATTCTTCGATTTTCTTCCCATCTTCGGATGTTCATAGCACGGTTACGGAAGCTATTAGATACTTGTTTAAAAAACAAAATTGAAGGTCTTAAACTCTACTTTTTGGCTATAAAACCGCGAAAAAAGGGCATTTTTGTGATTTTTTTAACTGAAATAAATCCCTCAATCTTGGCCAAAAAAAAAATTTTCTCCCAAAATCACAACTAGAGGCTCTGTTTACACCCACATTAATTATCTAAGTAGATTGGAAGTTCCTAAAAAAATTTATAGAGAAGGAGGAGCTCAAAAACATGAAAATTTTGAAAAGAACAGTAAAAAAAGCGTTTTTATGAAAGTGAAACGGGTTAAAAGCTTTTTTAATCGGTCTTTTTTGCGGCATTCTTAGTTTTTAGGTAGAAACTATCGATTTCGGCGAGGGAAGCCAGTATCCAGGCAATTTGGTAAATAAGGGTCAGCCTAATATATATATATATATATATATATATATATATATATATATATATATATATATGTATATATATGCCACTATTCATACATTGACTTTGATTTTTTTCTTTTTATAGGATAACACTGCTATCTCTATTATTTACTTCTTTATGTAATTAAGAAAGTTCAACAAAACATTAATACGATTTATTAGAAATGTGTACAAATCTCTAAATAATTGTATATATATATATATATATATATATATATATATATATATATATATATATATATATATATATATATATATATATATATATATATATATATATATACAATTATTTAGAGATTTGTAGACATTTCTAATAAATCGTATTAATGTTTTGTTGAACTTTCTTAATTACATAAAGAAGTAAATAATGGAGATAGCAGTGTTATCCTATAAAAAGAAAAAAAACAAAGTCAATGTATGAATAGTGGCCGAACTGAATTAAGTTAATAGGATATTAAACATCAGGTATGTTTTTAGTTCATTATTAATTTATCCAATTAATACTGTTATTAATATATCTAAAACTTCACACTTTGTGTAATGTTTTTTTGATTACTTTTCAGGTAATTAACAAAAATCATTTGTCTAGGCTAAGCAAGGCGTGAAATCAGTTATAAATAAAATATTTTTGTTAAATATTAATATACTAATTATAAATAAATCATCAACAATTATTATTTGATGTTAAATTTATGTATTTATGTCAATGGTAGATATTTTTAATATGGATTTTCATTAATGAATTATCAAATATGAAATTTGAATGTGCCGCCGTATATTACCCATTTAAAATATATCGTGTTCTATAGAGTATTTTCTATTAATTCTAATGTTTTTTTAACGTAGTATAATGTGTATAATAATTATTATTTTAGGGTGAAAAATAAGTGTGTTAATTTCTTCTAAATTTTCTACCAGGGTATTTATTTGAAATTAGTTGTTTATTTAATTATTATCTTTTTATAATAATTGTTGCATAATCTAAAAATTGTACTCGTAGTTGAAGTAAGAAAATTAGAAAGCAAAGCTAGAGAGAGGGAGGGAGAGGGAAGGAAAATGGGAAGTAGGAAACTTATATAGATACTAGCATCCCCCGGCACGGCTTCGCCCGTGCTAATATACTCTTTTTTAATTAGAAAGTAAACAATTCCTCGACGATATGGAAGTCGATACAGAGGGCAAGCTCATAACGCAAGCAAGAAGAGAGTCATTTCCAGATGCGATTATTTTGCAGAAACGTACGATGGCAAAAGAAAAACGAGAAATTGTTGCCGCCAAAAAACAGGCAAGATAAAAATGGAAAAAGCTCTGTTAAATAAGCGGTCGATATTCAGTAATGCATCATCAGAAGAAGATAACGCAAGTTTTGAATATACTATTTTTTATATGTGATCTTAAGTGTTGTTTATTTTAAATGCCTAATAAGTGTTTTATTTTATAGTTCTACAACCAAGAAATCGAAAGTTAGTGATGAAATGGAATAGGAAATGATGAAAAAAGGTGGAAAACAGAAAGAACTTTCGCAGGGAGACAAAAGGGAAGAAACGCGCAAGGTGCAAAATGCGAGTAAGAAAGAGGAAAGGAAAAGAAATAGAAATAAAATGGCAGAGGTGGCGAGATCGCACAAATAGATTGAATCGAGGGACGTGAGTGAAAAAGAGGAAGAATTAATGGAGTTTAATCAAAATGAGGATGCTAATATTACACAGGAAGAAGGTGAGAATATTGCGAATTTGTACTTCGAAAAATTACTAAATATACCTCTGTATAAAATTTAGTACGGTCGCGCATTGCGTAGTAAGTCGCTCTCCTAAGTAGTTTGCTAAAAATGAGTATATATGAGTATATATTACTATGAGTATTGCTTATTGAGAGCACCTACAACTGTTACTATATAATGAACACACCTATGTCATGATTTAGAATCATTTATTTACACTAGATTAAAAATTATTTTTTGTAATGAATGAACGATTTTCGCATTTTTTTGCCCTCGAAATGGGGCCTAAACCGAACTATTTTCCGACCGACGGACGTAAATTATCACTTCTTGCCCGGCGGCGTAAATTTTTACTTTTCGCCCGGCGTGTGTAATTTTTTACTTTAGGCCTACTTTTTAGAAATCAATAAGAATGAAAATAAAACTGGCCTAAGTTTGATTGGCGAAAATCAATACATGCTTTTCAAAAAATATAGTGTGCACCATGGGCAAGAGGACTTTTCTGACCTCGTGTGGTTACAGTACTGTCTACGTCTCGTACTGCAAACTCACACTCGATCATAGAAGGCTCACTTCTCACCCTTGGTACACAATGTACTATTTGAATGCATTTGGCGTAAAATTGCTATTTTATGCCTTGATTTGCGAGCGTAAAAAGTAGATTTTGTATACCCACTGTATCATCAAAAAATAATGTTCGCCTCTCGTACTTAGAATTTACGCCCTTGTGACAAAAAATACTATTTTAGTTTCTCCAATTGAACAAGAAGGGGAAGTGGGGCAAGACGAAGTAGGAGAAGTCGGAGAAGTAGAAGAATCAGAAGAACAGGATGTGGAGCAAGGGGAAGGAGGAGCAGGAGGAGAATCAGAAGCAGATGAAGAGGAGAAAGAAGATCAGTACAATGATTATGAGTTTGTTATAAGGAACTTAGTTTCAAATCATTCTGAAATAGGAAAAGTAAAAAAATTTTACATCTACTCAATTAACTTTTAAAAGATTAAACTTTACGTATGTCTGTGTGTATGTGCGTGCGTGCGTATATGGGTGCGTGCGTCTATATTTGAGTAAATGCGTGCGTACGTGCGTGTGTGGACGAATGTACATGAAGATTACTCTGAACATTCACGATCAAAATTAATGTTTTAGGGCTCAATGATTTGGTTGTTTTTAAAGGAAGAGGTCTGTAAACAAATATTTGTTGTTTTTCGCTATTACTTTCTCAAGGAGAAAGCTTTGTAACGATGATAACAATTTCCTTTCGATTGATATACCTTGTTATAACTTTAAACCTATTTTTGTAAAATAAGAACAAAAGATTAATATAAAAAATTGTAAAAAGCAGAACAAAATTTCTGTTATTTTATACGTTGAACTTGTCAAGATTATATTCGTTTTCATAAAGTTGACATAATTTTCTTTAGATGGATATATTTTATAGTAACTATAAACTTATTTTTGTGAAATAATAACAAAATATTAGTTAATTTTTTTATATTATATGTGTGAATCTATTGTTCCAAGGTACATAAATAAATTATATAACTCCATCGATCACTCAGAACAATCCTTTATCAGTTGAGTTAAAAAATATGCGACGTTTCGGGAGTTTTTTTAAATACTCCCCTCATCATGGCTACACAAAAAAAATATAAATAAAATTATAAGTCACTATATTACACATTATGCCACAAACTGTCAAAACAAAATACAAAACATAAAAAATAACATGTAATAACATTTACCATAAACTTAAACGAATAAAACATGGACAGCGTCGAGAACTATGGACAAGCATAATTGTATGCTATAAATGGCACCCCTAAAAAAACACAAATTTCCGAACATTTACATTACTTTAAAATAAAAATTAAAAATTATCTCAACGTACAAAATTATAACAAACCGTTAAAAACAAAAGCTTACTGAAACAAGTAGACACACAACTACTAGAATTGGCCCTGAAGGCCGGTAGTACGTACCGGTCACGCGAAACCACAAGCTGTTACATGGTCGCGAATTCAGAGACAATTAAGTGCAAAATAAAACTCGCCGAATCCCACGCAGTTTCCAAAATTATACTTTGGAGAGGGTTGTATGGCTCCCAGCTCGCAGAGCCAAGGCACGCAGACCACAGAGCAACATAACATACAAGGAGGTGGCAGCGCGAATCGGAGAAGAGAGGCGAATGGGGGATCCCCGAACGTCCGTCGCCCAACTAGCGAAGCACACACCTCCATGTATATCTGCGCTCCGGATCTCGCTCTGCCAGCTCGGAGCCTCTCGCGAGAGACACGGTAAATCCATTCGTAACACATGAAGAAGTATAGCATACCTCCTCGCTAGTATAGTGTTCGGATTACTAAGAGTTGAGGACTAGACTAAAATTATTACGTAAAAATCGGAGGAGACGTGCAAAAGAAATGTGTGGGAATGCAAAAATATAATCTGTACAATTGTAAAAAAAAATATAATATAACGAAACAAGAAAAGATTCTATAAAAATTTATAATAAAAAAAAATAAAAAATAGCATAAATGAAAAGTAACAAAAGTCAAAGAGCAAACAGGAGTATTATTCAAGATGTTTTTTAATTAAATTAAGAGAATTCTTATAGACATTTGTGTAGCCATGATGAGGGGAGTATTTAAAAACAAACTCCCGAAACGTCGCATATTTTTAAACTCAATTAATAAAGGATTGTTCTGAGTGATCGATGGAGTCATATAATTTGTTAAATTCTTTTTGTCCTAGTTTAAATTTTTTTACTTACAATTCCTAAACTCTTGTATCTAATGAATTAATTATAGCCTTAATTTATTAATTGCGAATTTTCATTATAAGATTCCTTAATTAAATCGATTAATCAGAACCTCTCTTTGAGAGAGCATTCTGCTAAGGCAGTTAGCAGCGGTTTTTTTAGCTTTTCTGGTTTTTTGGTATGTTTTAAATAACCCCAAAATTTTAAATAAGCTACCATCTTTTTTCTGTTATTCACGTAAACGTCGTATTTTGTTTAAGGGGAGAGTCTGCTTTACCGGCATCAAAAAATTAATTTTATTTTTTACTTAAATCTATTCCAAAACTATCCAAGAATATGTCTTCAAAATTTCAGAGGCCAATTCGACATATTTTCGAAGCTAGAGCAGTTTTATTGGCCGAGCATCGAGCAGGTGCGAATGCTCGGGCAGACCCGAGCGCGCGCGCTCCGCCCCTCGATGTATTCTATTATTCGACTATACTCATATATACCTGAAAAGGTCCAACCGTCCTTTGAAACATTATTTGGAGTTTCTAGAAGGTCTGTGTTGAGTAGTAGTAGGGAGAACGGTATACAATATAACGGTATACTATAGCTCTCGGCATCGGCTTCTACACTGCTGTTTGTAGCGTCAGCTTTCAGTTCCACTTTTGATTTTGCCGAGTACACATCGAAATGTCAAGCTGCCCGAAAGGTGATCGATCTAAAAGACAGCGTGCTGCGGAATCGCAAAAGTGGAAATTTCAAGGCAATTGTTTTACAAGTGTTTCATCGGATGACGGAGACTTACACACGAGCCGCAGTGAGCAGAAGTTAACGACAGCAAGCAGCGATGATGTCATTATTCATTCTGCGCACTGCTACCGCATTATTGAATTTATATCTGTGTTTCTCGCCATTTCGGAAATCGCAATTTGCAGATCATGCAAGCAACAATTAACGTTTGCAGAAAGCGGTCATCGAGGCCTAAGATTTAAAATTACTGTCCAGTGTATGTGTGGTCGACGCGAAATCCAGTCAGGACCATTAATAAACACCGGCTACGAAATCAACAGATGAATTGTTTTTGTTATAAGGCTTCTTGGTATCGGACGAGAAGGAATAAACGTATTCTGCGACCTTATGGATATGTCTGCAGGATTTGCAAAATCTACTTTCCAACAAATCGTTGAGCATTTCCACGCAGCGTCGAAGACAATGTTCAAGAGCACCACAGTGTTACGTATGACGAGTGACGTATGCCTAGTCAGCTGAAATGCGACTCGTGACAATATGAAGACTAAAGCGCAAGGAAATAGCCGGTGCGGCCGTGGCGTAGTAGATAAAACGCCTGCTTTCGATTCGTGAAGTCCCAGGATCGAATCCAACCGCGAGTATAAAAACTTTTCCGCCTTTTTACTATCAAATACGAGAATTATTAACTCGTAACATAGGAATATTTTGTAAAACTTTCAAGCCTTAATCCTTTTCCTTTTCTGAGAGAAAAATAATATTGTAAGAAAATCGTTTTTTTTGGCAATGGAGAACTTGAGTAAAATGTCATTATTATTTATAAAAATTTCCAGAAAAGTAGCTTTTTACTATCTCTTGAGACTGTTAAAAGCCTAGATATAACGACCATTACATTCAAAGTTATTTGAGGTTATGTTATTTTTCAATTTTTATTACTCCTTTATATCTCGACAATGGTGCGGTCATTTTTTGAAACCCAGGACTCATTTTTTTCGATCTTTAATGAAGATTCTGAATTGAGAAGAAATTTTTAGATTCATCATTCCATTTTTGTATTACAATGATTTCTTTATTTTACAATATTTTACGATATTCTGAAATCGATAAGGTAAATTATTTTTGTATTTTGGAAATAATGTGATTGTTTAATTCTTTGTTTCTTTGTATTTAATGGCCATGTGGCCCCTCTTTTTGGGACTCCGAGATTTTCACCGGCAATCAAACTCTCGATTGCTTGAGCGTCTTGTATCGGTATGCAAGTGTCTTACCCACTGAACCATGGAGGGCTCTGTGATTGCTTCATTTTGCATTTGAAATAGTATAAAATTATTTATAAACAGTGATATTTATGTTTTTTTTATAACTTTTCCATTGATAATTTGAAATATTGATTATAAAAGTGTTTTAATATTAATGAAATAATGTATATCAGTATTTTTTGTTTTATTTCTTATAAATCTGGGTAAAAATGACACGTATGGATGATTTAATTGCACGGTAAACCCGTTGGAGCGAAATTTCACTCAAAGAATGAGTGAAATAAATCACTCTGATTAGAGAGGATTTTTAACTAAAAATAGAGTGGAAATTTTTCACTTTTAAGTAGAGTGAAATCATACACTACTTTATCGTACATACTTTCTCCATGGACATCAACAAAAAACTAACTTATTTTTTTATTTTTAAGTTTGTAATTTTTCAAGCGTGATTAGATAGACATTTTTCAGTAATAATAGGTTTACCAAAATGTACAAAATAAAGTCACAGTATTATGACTTTTCCGAAATGTTGTTACTCAGTTTGTTAATAATGTATTATATAAAAATGTATAAAAAATAACTGTAATCCTATTATTCACTTTCCTAAAAAATAATCGACTAGCTTTTGTGATTTATTCTCACACCAACTGTCACATTTAAGATGTATGTGCTAAATTTATCAAATATATTATTGTATATTATCCGTAACAATGTAAAATATACTTTACAAAAAATATTAGAGTTATTTTAACATAAGTAAATAAATGTAAATAAGTTACCACTGTAGTTGATGCAAGATATATAATCATTATGTTTAGGTCTTACATAAAAAGTTTTGCTTAAAAGTACGCAAAGCAGAATTACTTGTAAAACTCTTTATTTGTACGTTTATTATTTTCTTTTAACTCATTAAATAAAACCATGTGTTATTCGTAGGTAAAAGAGTAAACTATAGTTCTAGAGTACATTAAGCAAGTAACTATATGCTATTTAAGTTGGAGACAAAGTGATTGCCAGTTGTTGAATGAAAGTTTTGACATGCAGGCGTAAAGCATATATATATATATATATATATATATATATGTATATATATGTTTTTTATTTTATACTATTCAAATATTTATAATTTTACGTACCATTTGTACATAAAAATTATATTTTTCTAAATTTATACAATGCATACACAGATTTACTTTTAAATCATACAGAGCACAGACATTATATGTTGGAAATTCAAAGCACTTGAGATTAACAGTTACACTGCTTGTTTACTTAACCACAAAATTTGCCAGTCATGACTTTGCTAGCCATCATGAAAACGCGACTGTACGCCATTCTTCGGTAAAAGAGAGGGAAATTTGAATATTTTGTGAGAAAATAGAAGAAAACTCATGCAAAATAACCGAAATTTTTTTTTTTAAGTAGTTTATCAGTGCCCTTTTCTCCACAACTATCAGTGCTCGGTCATGAACAGTGCGCGTTCTCACAATGCCAGGACTTTTACATTATTCATTGTTCATGACCGAGCACTGATAGTTGTGGAGAAAAGGGCACTGATAAACTACTTAAAAAAAAAATTTCGGTTATTTTGCATGAGTTTTCTTCTATTTTCTCACAAAATATTCAAATTTCCCTCTCTTTTACCGAAGAATGGCGTACAGTCGCGTTTTCATGATGGCTAGCAAAGTCATGACTGGCAAATTTTGTGGTTAAGTAAACAAGCAGTGTAACTGTTAATCTCAAGTGCTTTGAATTTCCAACATATAATGTCTGTGCTCTGTATGATTTAAAAGTAAATCTGTGTATGCATTGTATAAATTTAGAAAAATATAATTTTTATGTACAAATGGTACGTAAAATTATAAATATTTGAATAGTATAAAATAAAAAACATATATATACATATATATATATATATATATATGCTTTACGCCTGCATGTCAAAACTTTCATTCAACAACTGGCAATCACTTTGTCTCCAACTTAAATAGCATATAGTTACTTGCTTAATGTACTCTAGAACTATAGTTTACTCTTTTACCTACGAATAACACATGGTTTTATTTAATGAGTTAAAAGAAAATAATAAACGTACAAATAAAGAGTTTTACAAGTAATTCTGCTTTGCGTACTTTTAAGCAAAACTTTTTATGTAAGACCTAAACATAATGATTATATATCTTGCATCAACTACAGTGGTAACTTATTTACATTTATTTACTTATGTTAAAATAACTCTAATATTTTTTGTAAAGTATATTTTACATTGTTACGGATAATATACAATAATATATTTGATAAATTTAGCACATACATCTTAAATGTGACAGTTGGTGTGAGAATAAATCACAAAAGCTAGTCGATTATTTTTTAGGAAAGTGAATAATAGGATTACAGTTATTTTTTATACATTTTTATATAATACATTATTAACAAACTGAGTAACAACATTTCGGAAAAGTCATAATACTGTGACTTTATTTTGTACATTTTGGTAAACCTATTATTACTGAAAAATGTCTATCTAATCACGCTTGAAAAATTACAAACTTAAAAATAAAAAAATAAGTTAGTTTTTTGTTGATGTCCATGGAGAAAGTATGTACGATAAAGTAGTGTATGATTTCACTCTACTTAAAAGTGAAAAATTTCCACTCTATTTTTAGTTAAAAATCCTCTCTAATCAGAGTGATTTATTTCACTCATTCTTTGAGTGAAATTTCGCTCCAACGGGTTTACCGTGCAATTAAATCATCCATACGTGTCATTTTTACCCAGATTTATAAGAAATAAAACAAAAAATACTGATATACATTATTTCATTAATATTAAAACACTTTTATAATCAATATTTCAAATTATCAATGGAAAAGTTATAAAAAAAACATAAATATCACTGTTTATAAATAATTTTATACTATTTCAAATGCAAAATGAAGCAATCACAGAGCCCTCCATGGTTCAGTGGGTAAGACACTTGCATACCGATACAAGACGCTCAAGCAATCGAGAGTTTGATTGCCGGTGAAAATCTCGGAGTCCCAAAAAGAGGGGCCACATGGCCATTAAATACAAAGAAACAAAGAATTAAACAATCACATTATTTCCAAAATACAAAAATAATTTACCTTATCGATTTCAGAATATCGTAAAATATTGTAAAATAAAGAAATCATTGTAATACAAAAATGGAATGATGAATCTAAAAATTTCTTCTCAATTCAGAATCTTCATTAAAGATCGAAAAAAATGAGTCCTGGGTTTCAAAAAATGACCGCACCATTGTCGAGATATAAAGGAGTAATAAAAATTGAAAAATAACATAACCTCAAATAACTTTGAATGTAATGGTCGTTATATCTAGGCTTTTAACAGTCTCAAGAGATAGTAAAAAGCTACTTTTCTGGAAATTTTTATAAATAATAATGACATTTTACTCAAGTTCTCCATTGCCAAAAAAAACGATTTTCTTACAATATTATTTTTCTCTCAGAAAAGGAAAAGGATTAAGGCTTGAAAGTTTTACAAAATATTCCTATGTTACGAGTTAATAATTCTCGTATTTGATAGTAAAAAGGCGGAAAAGTTTTTATACTCGCGGTTGGATTCGATCCTGGGACTTCACGAATCGAAAGCAGGCGTTTTATCTACTACGCCACGGCCGCACCGGCTATTTCCTTGCGCTTTAGTCTTCATATTGTCACGAGTCGCATTTCAGCTGACTAGGCATACGTCACTCGTCATACGTAACACTGTGGTGCTCTTGAACATTGTCTTCGACGCTGCGTGGAAATGCTCAACGATTTGTTGGAAAGTAGATTTTGCAAATCCTGCAGACATATCCATAAGGCCGCAGAATACGTTTATTCCTTCTCGTCCGATACCAAGAAGCCTTATAACAAAAACAATTCATCTGTTGATTTCGTAGCCGGTGTTTATTAATGGTCCTGACTGGATTTCGCGTCGACCACACATACACTGGACAGTAATTTTAAATCTTAGGCCTCGATGACCGCTTTCTGCAAACGTTAATTGTTGCTTGCATGATCTGCAAATTGCGATTTCCGAAATGGCGAGAAACACAGATATATATGAAACACTTGTAAAACAATTGCCTTGAAATTTCCACTTTTGCGATTCCGCAGCACGCTGTCTTTTAGATCGATCACTTTTCGGGCAGCTTGACATTTCGATGTGTACTCGGCAAAATCAAAAGTGGAACTGAAAGCTGACGCTACAAACAGCAGTGTAGAAGCCGATGCCGAGAGCTATAGTATACCGTTATATTGTATACCGTTCTCCCTACTACTACTCAACACAGACCTTCTAGAAACTCCAAATAATGTTTCAAAGGACGGTTGGACCTTTTCAGGTATATATGAGTATAGTCGAATAATAGAATACATCGAGGGGCGGAGCGCGCGCGCTCGGATCTGCCCGAGCATTCGCACCTGCTCGATGCTCGGCCAATAAAACTGCTCTAGCTTCGAAAATATGTCGAATTGGCCTCTGAAATTTTGAAGACATATTCTTGGATAGTTTTGGAATAGATTTAAGTAAAAAATAAAATTAATTTTTTGATGCCGGTAAAGCAGACTCTCCCCTTAAACAAAATACGACGTTTACGTGAATAACAGAAAAAAGATGGTAGCTTATTTAAAATTTTGGGGTTATTTAAAACATACCAAAAAACCAGAAAAGCTAAAAAAACCGCTGCTAACTGCCTTAGCAGAATGCTCTCTCAAAGAGAGGTTCTGATTAATCGATTTAATTAAGGAATCTTATAATGAAAATTCGCAATTAATAAATTAAGGCTATAATTAATTCATTAGATACAAGAGTTTAGGAATTGTAAGTAAAAAAATTTAAACTAGGACAAAAAAAATTTAACAAATTATATGACTCCATCGATCACTCAGAACAATCCTTTATTAATTGAGTTTAAAAATATGCGACGTTTCGGGAGTTTGTTTTTAAATACTCCCCTCATCATGGCTACACAAATGTCTATAAGAATTCTCTTAATTTAATTAAAAAACATCTTGAATAATACTCCTGTTTGCTCTTTGACTTTTGTTACTTTTCATTTATGCAATTTTTTATTTTTTTTTATTATAAATTTTTATAGAATCTTTTCTTGTTTCGTTATATTATATTTTTTTTTACAATTGTACAGATTATATTTTTGCATTCCCACACATTTCTTTTGCACGTCTCCTCCGATTTTTATGTAATAATTTTAGTCTAGTCCTCAACTCTTAGTAATCCGAACACTATACTAGCGAGGAGGTATGCTATACTTCTTCATGTGTTACGAATGGATTTACCGTGTCTCTCGCGAGAGGCTCCGAGCTGCAGAGCGAGATCCGGAGCGCAGATATACATGGAGGTGTGTGCTTCGCTAGTTGGGCGACGGACGTTCGGGGATCCCCCATTCGCCTCTCTTCTCCGATTCGCGCTGCCACCTCCTTGTATGTTATGTTGCTCTGTGGTCTGCGTGCCTTCGCTCTGCGAGCTGGGAGCCATACAACCCTCTCCAAAGTATAGTTTTGGAAACTGCGTGGGATTCGGCGAGTTTTATTTTGCACTTAATTGTCTCTGAATTCGCGACCATGTAACAGCTTGTGGTTTCGCGTGACCGGTACGTACTACCGGCCTTCAGGGCCAATTCTAGTAGTTGTGTGTCTACTTGTTTCAGTAAGCTTTTGTTTTTAACGTTTTGTTATAATTTTGTACGTTGAGATAATTTTTAATTTTTATTTTAAAGTAATGTAAATGTTCGGAAATTTGTGTTTTTTTAGGGGTTCCATTTATAGCATACAATTATGCTTGTCCATAGTTCTCGACGCTGTCCATGTTTTATTCGTTTAAGTTTATGGTAAATGTTATTACATGTTATTTTTTATGTTTTGTATTTTGTTTTGACAGTTTGTGGCATAATGTGTAATATAGTGACTTATAATTTTATTTATATTTTTTTTATGTAGCCATGATGAGGGGAGTATTTAAAAAAACTCCCGAAACGTCGCATATTTTTTAACTCAACTGATAAAGGATTGTTCTGAGTGATCGATGGAGTTATATAATTTATTTATGTACCTTGGAACAATAGATTCACACATATAATATAAAAAAATTAACTAATATTTTGTTATTATTTCACAAAAATAAGTTTATAGTTACTATAAAATATATCCATCTAAAGAAAATTATGTCAACTTTATGAAAACGAATATAATCTTGACAAGTTCAACGTATAAAATAACTGAAATTTTGTTCTGCTTTTTACAATTTTTTATATTAATCTTTTGTTCTTATTTTACAAAAATAGGTTTAAAGTTATAACAAGGTATATCAATCGAAAGGAAATTGTTATCATCGTTACAAAGCTTTCTCCTTGAGAAAGTAATAGCGAAAAACAACAAATATTTGTTTACTGACCTCTTCCTTTATAAACAACCAAATCATTGAGCCCTAAAACATTAATTTTGATCGTGAATGTTCAGAGTAATCTTCATGTACATTCGTCCACACACGCACGTACGCACGCATTTACTCAAATATAGACGCACGCACCCATATACGCACGCACGCACATACACACACACACATACTTACATACACTCACATACACACACGCACAGACACACACACACACAAACACACTCACACAGACTCATGCACACACATCCACACCCATACCCACGCATACACCAACACCCATACACACACGCACACACATACACCACAACAACAACAGCATTAAGATGAAGCTACATATGCCGAAATTTACGGAAGCTTTTATAAGCCACTGCCCAGCGCGTCGCTAGTTGCGTTGATCGCATTTGTGTATGACGTTGGCGAATGCCTTCTGTTCGCCACATGCATGGTGCAGTGTTTGATGTTTCTCACCTGCAT
This sequence comes from Gastracanthus pulcherrimus, assembly GCA_949152435.1. Lineage (NCBI taxonomy): Eukaryota > Metazoa > Arthropoda > Insecta > Hymenoptera > Pteromalidae > Gastracanthus > Gastracanthus pulcherrimus. The sequence continues at coordinate 62,234,125 of OX424573.1, read as the reverse complement.
GGTGCGCGTAGTGATTCTCTGATTTTTTATGTGATTTAAAAGATCAGAGCATTGTTTATGAATTTATGTAAGTACTATATTACAGTCATTATTAGATAGATTGACAGATTAACAATGTTAAATATTTGTAACAACGAAATAAGAACATAATATTAATATGAATGTTAAAATAGCATAAACTAAACAATAGTTTTAAAAGTTCAGTGTTTCTGATGTTAGTGTTATGTAGTAAATATTTAAAATCATTATAAAAAGTAAAACTTAAAATTATTATTAATATTAATATTCAAAGAGATCTATAAATAATAATGATAATAGACCACTTTTAATAGAACTATTTTATTTAGAAGTAAAAAATTAATCAAATACCAGAAAAACTGATCTTTTTAAAAAATTGTTTAGGTTATGTTATTTTAACATTCATATTAATATTATGACCTTATATCGTTGTTACAAATATTTAACATTATTAATCTGTCAATCTATCCAATAATTACTATAATATAGTACACTCGAAAAATAATTATATGTAATCAGAAGCTGTTACTTTCCAGCTACATATATTTAAATTTTTATAAAGCTCTATGTTTGATTTGTATTTTAAAAATATAGTTTTTCAATGGAACTAATTCATGCACAGCAGTACGCCATCTTCTTAAGCAATAGCTAAGATATTCCTTTTAGATATTAGAAGTTATTTAATATTTTATTATCATTTTCGACGCCCAAAATTTGTTTGAGCTTATTTAATCGCATAATAAATCAAAATAAAATGCTAATATATAACAAAATATCGTTTTTCTTGCAAAAAAAAAAGTATCCAGTTTCTAATACATAGAAAAGCTAGAGTGCCGAATACATATATATACATATACATAAGCGAGTGGTGCAGATCTACCACCCTTCTTTTTTATCTATAACTATAATTATGTAAAACTAACCTTTTTATTTATCAGCTGTACCTGAAAAAAGCGGAGATCGGGAATCGAACTGGGTACTCCCGAGTGACAGTCCACCACCCAAACCACGAGGCTACCGACCAACTGCTCGTTCCCACTCATTCCAGTTATAATATATATATATATATATATATATATATATATATATATATATATATATATATATATATATATATATACACGTAGAGAGAGATAGAGAGAGAGAGAAAGAGAGGAAGAGAAAGAGACATACACTGGCGCACATGCATACACACACACACATACAAGGTCTGTCCCAAAAGTATCCGACCTACGTTCATATCTTCGCGCGGAGAGACTCAGGCGACCTCTGGAGGGTACGAACGTCACCAGCAACTCCTAACCTTCTCGTCAGTAGCCTGAGATACGGATGAAACGCCTTAGTTCCGTGTGAATTTGTTTACAACGACTTTTTTGCGTTCGTCGCAATTTGCTTATTGCTAAAACTGGCAGATCGAACCGAACAGCGAATTTGCATAAAATGTTGTTTTAATCTCGATAAAAGTTGTGCGGAAACTATTGAAATGTTGCAAAAGGCCTTTAAAGATGAGTGTATGGGCAAAAAACAAAAAAAAGAGTGGTATAGGCGGTTCAAAAGTGGCCGCACATCTGTTGACAGTGATCCTCGTTCTGGTCGACCTTCGACGGGAACATCGTCGGATAATGTCGAGCGTGTGCGTGTCGCAGTTGAACAAGATCGTCGTTTGACTATGAGAGAACTGGAAGATGAACTTGGAATACCAAAAAGTACTGTTTGGCGAATTTTAACCGAGAATTTGGGAATGACTCGTGTGTGCAAAATTCATCCCGAAACTGCTCTCAGACCAGCAAAAAAAACTTCGATTAGAAATCGCTCAGGACAATTTGGAAATGATTAATAGCGATGAAAACTTTCTTAAAAAGGTTATTACTGGTGATGAGTCATGGGTTTATGGTTATGATCCTGAAACAAAACAACAATCTTCGCAGTGGAAGCTTCCATTTGAGCCTCGGTCGAAAAAAGCTCGTCAAAGTCGAAGCAACATCAAGTCAATGTTGATTGTTTCTTTCGATTATGAGGGCGTTGTGCACCACGAATATGCCCCTACAGGCCAGACAATCAATAAAGAGTACTACGTTGAAGTTTTGAAAAGATTACGTAATGCAATCAGGAGAAAACGACCGCAACTTTGGGAAACCGGTGACTGGCTTCTTCATCACGACAATGCTCCAGCGCACGCATCAAACCTTGTGCAGCAGTATTTATTGAAAGACAGTGTTGCGCAGGTCCGCCAGCCTCCATACAGTCCTGATATAGCTCCCTGCGACTTTTGGCTGTTTCCTCGATTGAAAATGCCGCTTAAAGGACATCGATTCGACAATAAACAGACTATTGAAACTAATGCGACGAATGCACTAAAGGCGATTCCGAAGTTTGACTTTCAAGAGTGCTTTAATAAGTGGAAACATCGATATGAGCGTCTTGTTCAATCAAATGGGGACTACTTTGAAGGATGCCACCCCCCGGATGACGAAGAATAAATCAAGCGCCAAGAAATCGAGGTAGGTCGGATACTTTTGGGACAGACCTCGTATATATATACGTGGTGCGGTATAAGAGCGCACACACACACACGCACACACACGCACGCTACACACACACATATATATATATATATATATACATAAGCGAGTGGTGCAGATCTACTACTCTTCTTTTTTATCTATAATTATAATTATAAAAAACTAACCTTTTTATTTATCAGCTGTACCTGAAAAAAGCGGAGATCGGGAATCGAACTGGGTACGCTCGAGTGATAGTCCACCACCCAAACCACGAGGCTACCGACCAACTGCTCGTTCCCACTTATTCCAGTTATAATTTACAGCGATAATGTCGGTAAGAGAGAAACCTGATATACACTGGCTCACGTGAATATCACCGCCATTATAGTACCGGATGAGAGAAGGATTATCTTTGTCGGCTTGGTATCCCAATGCCACCATGTAGGAGAACTCCCTTTGAGCGGCACGTTCACCATTGAAGATGTTGGGAATAACCTTTTCACCATCTTCACCGATGATTTCGTTCTCGTATTCGTGGCAAGCCGAAGAAAAAATGAATTGCTGTTTAAGGTTTTTTCTTTATTGCATTAAAGATAACTCGAAACCGGTATAGTGATCGAGGTAATTGCTTAGAGCAAAATTGATCACAAGGAAAATCCATTTCTTTTCCTTGTATTTTGATATATTTTTTTTTATTTTTCAATATCAGAATTTCCTTCGTGAAATATTAGTCCGCAGATCTACTACATTGTATATTATTGCAATTTTTTTATCAAAACAAGTGCAATAACAAATCTATACTTCGCATGTATTGTTTCTAGAAGTAAGAAACGAGTGTAAAATAAATTTAAGTTTTTTCGAATACCGTATGCAATTTTTATCTTTGTTTCAGTGCCTAAATTGTAAGTAACACTTAAAGAACACACGAAGCAATCCCAATCACATGGCATACACACGCGCTCATCGATCACGACGAATATTGTGCGAGTGACCAGATTGTATTGCCGGTATATTCATATTAAATTTTTTAATCCACACAACTTATACATAAAACTCTTAAAAAACGACGGAGATGTGTTCGCGGCGAGAGTATATTCGCGACTATCAGTCAGTCCAACGTGCAGTCTTTTCTGCAGCTGCATAGGATATCGGCTTACCTCATATTAGTCATCACTTACAGTGATATATTGTCTTGAAGTCGTCCCAGTATCAGTATACATGTGTCATATAGCTGAGCTTACAGGGGTTCTCGATTATTATATTTTAATGGGAACAGATTAGTAAATGAAGTTCAAATGTTATTAGAAAGTATTTTTCTGTATATGTATGTTTTTATATGTTTAACTAATGCTGTACACTCCCAGATAGTAGGAATGAGGTGCATTTGTTAATATTTGTATGTATTTAACTAATGCTGTACGTTCCTAGATAGTAGAGATGAGGTACATTTGTTAATACGTTAATATTATAATAAACACTGTACGCTCCTAGATAGTAGGAACGAGGTGTGTTTATTATATATATGTATGTATGTTTATATATATATAACTAATGCTGTACACTCCTAGATAGTAGGAATGAGGTGCATTTGTTAATATTTTAATATGATAAACACTGTAAGCTCCTAGATAGTAGCGACGAGGTGTGTTTATTATATATATGTATGTATGTTTTTATATATCTAACTAATGCTGTACACTCCTAGATAGTAGGAATGAGGTGCATTTGTTAATATTTTAATGATAACCACTGTACGCTCCTAGGTAGTAGGTGTGTTTATTATATTTACGTATGTATGTATGTGTATGTATGTGTTTTATTTAGGTTTATAATAGAATATTTTATTTGATAATTTTTTGTTTATTCAAATAATTTGTTTTTAATAACTTGGATACAAGAAATAGTCTTTAACTAAACGATACAATATGAATTAAATATAATTACTTTTTGGTTATTTGATGATTTCTTTGTTGTAAAACAAATCGGTTTTGAATGATTCAGTTTTTTAATCTTTGGCATTTAGCTTTAAGCTATTTTACCCGAAATATTTAAATGAATATATAATATGCGTGGGTCTTCGATTAAAACTCTCTACCCTGATATTGAAATACGTATTTGGAAGATTTGTCTACAACTTTTCTACAAAGATCTGTAGCCGTCCTTGCTGTACTCAATCAGTGTAAGTGATCGAGAGTTGCTCGGACAAGCTAAGTCTTTTTACTAGGAGACTGACGTAAGCTTAAGCTGTACTAGAACAGATAGTGCGCCGGAGGTGCTTGTGGCGAATCGAGAGATTGTCCTATAACACGAGCCTAGCTGTACTCAACCAGTGTAAGTGGTCGAGAGTCGCGTAAGCAAGTGAGAGTCAAACGCAAAGCTGTATTAGAGCAGATAGTGCTCCGGAGATGCTTGTAGCGAATGCTCGTGAGCCATGTAGCTTGTCCGGGGTCGGGTGAGCTAATGCTGGTGAGACCCCGTGAACCGGTGTCTTTTAAACAGTTTTCCGCCGCATCTCGCCTATGCTAAAAGGTCGAGCGAGCGGAGTGAGGGTGAGCGAGGACGAATAACGAAGAACGTTTCCTCCTTTTTCTCCTCCCACACGCTTTTCCTCTTATTAGGCTAATGCTTAAGATAGAGAAAGAAGAAGAAGGGTTATGGGTGAATAGGTCTTCAGAGGGCGTCGCTAAAGAAGCGCGCGCAGCTATGTTTTGGGCTCGGGCCTTTTTGGTGGGGCGAGCTATTTCTTAGAGAGATAAGGGAGATCTTCTCTCTCGCTTGCTCTCTTGCTCCTTCTCTATCTTTCGCATTTTACATTTGATTTTCTTAATATTAACCTAAAATATTAATGTTTATTATATTTATATTTACTAAATGATCTTAAAATATAATAGCTATTTCATAAAAAATCATTAATGATAATATTGTGAAAATATTTACTATATATATATATAGTTTTTTTTTTTTTTTTTTTTTAACGTCGCCATGTTTGTGCTCCCATGTGGTGCTAATCGACGACGGGTGTCTGCGGTGTGTTTGTAAACAAAGCACATGTAATTTTTACAGTGGTGCTTGTATCAATCGGCAGAGACTAGGATTCGAACCCGGGTCACCGGCGTGGGAATCCGACACTCTACCGACTGAGCCGCCGCAGGCCCCATATATATATAGTTATATTATATAGTTATTATTTTTGTTAAAACTCATATTACAATTATAGTAATTGATTAATGTGTACATATGGTTAAAATAATATAAGATTAAATGGCAATTATAATGAGAATAAGTAATAAAAGTAAAGTTAACATTAATTTACGTTTATTTAAATGCAAAGTGTGTATAATAAAAGCTTGCAGTAAAAATGACTATAATGTAAACTGTAATTAGTGAATAAACATTCATATTTAAGTACTTAAAATTATCATCTTATATGTAAATATTACTATTACAACAGAATATTTAAAACTACAATTAAACTATCGACTTGATTCTTTCGCACAACATTTTTATTTGAATTAAAAACTATATTACGATATTATCTTATAAGCTACGATATTTGTTTTCAAAATAATATTTCAGCCTGTATTTTTCGGCTCGACAGAGGCTGCATATAGTCGATGCTTCTGTTATCTCTTAGATAGGGTAGAGGGAGAGCAAACGCACATGTGCGCGTCTAACGGCACTTGCCAGCTGTACCCTTGCTGTGCAGTGCGTCTGCTTAGAAGAAGCTAGATTCACACTGTCTACAGTATAAAACGATGCTTTAAAGCTTTTTTTATTTTCTATGTTTTTAGGTTTTAACTATATCTATATATGTAAATAAACGTGCGACGTCACAGTGTATTCAGATTTTGCCCATCACTTTTTTTTTGACAATCATCAATCAATATCTCATAAATTTATAGTTTGATCAGTTCATGGGATTACATTTTTTTTGTAGCTGGATATAAGTCTTTATTAACTGTGTATTCAGATTTTACCCATCACTCTTTTTAATAATCATTGAGCGGGTTTACACTTTTTTCTTTCATTTTTTAAAATGCCAGTGTTCAAGTTATTGGGTTGATTTCTTGGACTGTACATTGAAAAGAGATTAGCACCCTGGCTGCCCTCTAGTAGGCATCAGCTGCTGTATTTGAAGTGCAACTCGTCTCCCTTCGTTTCGAGCATCTCGTACCCCCTTTTTAGCGCAGCATTCATCCATAGTGTTCCCGCCGCTCACACAAACATAACCTCACTAGATGCTCCAAACTGCTGCATCACAGATATCCTCATGTTAGCGCTACCGATGCACTAAACTGTTTTCGGTGTATACTTCTTTACAAGCGCACTACCGAACCCGGTTGCGAAAATTAAAGATTTTTCAAATCTTGATTTTTTAAAGGCTGTATATTTCTTAGGTGCATTTTGTATTATCGCGTTTCACTATCACTTTCACCGTGTCGAGAAAAAGATTCCTCGGTATTAATTGAATCAACACAACGTTGGATAGTCCTGTTCAAGCTTCTTTAAAAAACAATGTCTACACAGATCCACAAAAATGCAGATCTAGCAAACCGACACGTGTACGAGGCTCGTAGAGAAGCCAAAGCTTCTTCAGCGGTAGTTTCTGTGGTGTGAGTTGGCTCGAACGTCTCACCACCATACCGAACACGCCACTATATATTTGAGAGAAATTTCCGGCATAATTTGCCAGCATATTTCAAACGGTCACGTTCAAACCTACCGAGTGAAAAATGTGTAGAGCATCCGTCAGACCAAAAAACCACAAAATGGCTTCCTGTTTGCGCATGCGTACGAGTAAGAAAGTAGGAGAGGGCGAGAGAAAGAGACGGCAACGAGTGCACACAGAAAGTTCTGGAAAAGTCAAGCTCTGAACGGTGCTGGTGTCGGTGTCAATGTCTGCAGTACTACGGCGCGACATACGCACACAGTGATCCGCACGCTTCGAAACGCGAGAATGAATTGACAGCGTTCATGGACTGGTATGACTCTGTTGTCATGCAAAATAAACTGCAGACAATGGCGGAGTGAAAAATCTAAATGGCTTCCCGTTCGCGCATGCGCACGAGTAAGAAAGTAGGAGAGGGTGTGGTAGAGAGAGAAAAAGATAGAAAGGTGGCGTCGACGACGATGGCAACGATGAGTGAAGCTGTATGTAGAAAGTTCCGGACTATCAAGTTTCGAACGGCGCTGGTATCGTTGTCATTGACTACAGCACTACAGCGCGACACACACAGGCAGTGACCCGCTCACCCCGAATTGCGAGAAGTAAGTAACAGCTTTCACGGAAATGTGGGACTCTGTTGTCATGCAAAATATACTCAAGAGGATTACAGAACGAAAAACAAGAAAATGGCTTCCCGCTCGCAAATGCGCACGAGTAAAAAAGTAGGAAATGGTGAGTGTGAGAGAGCAGTGACTGCTGCAATGCACACAGAAAGTTTTAGACTATCAAGTTTTGAACGGCGCTGGTGTCGTTGTCAATGTCTACAGCACTACGGCGTGACACACACGAGGTGATCCGTGCACTACCATACGTGAGATGGAACTAACAACTTTCATGGAGATGTGGAGGGCTCTGTTGTCATACGAAGTAAACTGAAGTGGATGACAGAGCGAAAAGTATCAAAATGGCTTCCCGCACGCGCATGTACATGAGTAAAAAAGTAGGAGAGAGCGAGAGACAGAGAGAGAGAAAGAGAGAGAGAGAGAGAGAGAGAGAGAGAGAGAGAGAGAGGGCGATGGCGACTGCAACGGCGGAAGCGTTAACTGACGTGGTTCACATAGAAAGTTCTGGAAAAGTCATGTTCTAAACGGCGCTGGTGTCGTTGTCAATGTCTGTAGTACTACGGCGCGACACACTTACACAGTGATCCGTGCGCATGGAAACGCGAGAATGAACTGACATCGTTCATGGAGTGGTGTGACTTTGTTGCCATGCCAAATAAACTGCAGACAATGGCGGAGTGAAAAATGAAAATGGCTACATGTTCGCGCATGTACACGAGTAAGAACGTAGGCGAGTGACGACGGCGACGGTAACGATGAGTGATGCAGTACACAGAAAGTTCCATCGTATTCGCGACTGTTCTGTGGTAGACTCTCGCGAAAAATTCAACGTTCTTACCGAGATCAGGTCAGCCCCGTTGCCACTCGGCGTAGCTTAAAATGACGCGATCGATCCACGAGTCACACGCACAATCCAGATCGCGTAAAATCTTTTTCACCAAAAACCATTTTACCGTAACCTGTGGGCCCTCACAGCATGGACGTAAACGGATGTTTTCACCACATGTATACATCGGATACTGATGCCGTCAGGCCCCGTTCCTCTGCCAAGGAGCTCATAGCCCGCGGCTTCTCAGTGCCACCATTCAGCTCATTGGACGCTGCGCTCGCCAAGAAAGCTGATTGGTTGCGACGTGGCACCGACAAGTGGCGCTCCAATCGACCAATCATGGACAGCCGAGTTCCGGATGGCGCTAGTATCATCGGCATTGCTCGTTGGCGCATGTGCAAATGTATACTGGAAGTTGTTTTGCACCACAACGTGTCGTCACTAAGCTGATTGGGTGTGGCGAAAAAAAACAAGCCGATTGATCGATCGTCGTGTCACCATTTAGTGCGCTTTTGCGAGTAAGCATGCAAGTTTTAGCAAGAGAAAGATATATAACCTTACAAACCAATCTGTAGAGCAAGAGGAGATTCTGATCGCTGCGCAAGAACGCCTTGACGATGACTGACGCAAACCGACAGAATTGTCTGGAAAGTCGAGTTCCGGATGGCGCCAGTGTCGTCTTCATTGCTGATTTGCGCATGAGCGTGTATATATAGGAAGTCCTTCTACCGCTCGACGCGTCGAGATTGAGCTGATTGACCGTGGTGAATGAAGCTGATTAGTCGATTGCCGTGCCACCATTAAGTGACCTTCTGTGAGTAACCAATCAAATTTTAGTAAGGAAAGAAGGAAAATTATTTTACAATCCAATGTGTGAAGGCAGAGTAGACTCTGATCGTTGCGTAAAAGAGACATGACGACCACTGACGTAAACCGACAGAATGCTCTGGAAAGCCGAGCTCCGGATGGCGCTAGTATCGTTGCCATTGCTCGTTCGCGCATGCCAGATGAAAGTAAAGGATTTCACGGGTAGAGGGGATTTATTGTTAAAACTGTCAGAATGATGGAAGGAATAATCAGGGTTTCTACAGTTCGCGCATACTCAAGAACCATGCGCACATGAAAACTGCTACCAATGTCAAACTGTCAAAAAGAGTGTGAGAAAAAGAGAGGTGACTACCCGTATGCGAGTTACGAGCACACACACACACACACACACACACACACACACACACACACACACACACACACACACACACACACACACACACACAAACATATATACACAAGCTCATACACAAACTTGTGTACACTCGCGTGCCCACATACACCTCCAAACACGCGAACCTGTGTACACAGGAAGTTTTTTTACTGTTCGACGCGCCACCACTGAACTGATCGACCATGGCGAAAAAATTGTTTGGTCGATCGTCGCACCACCCATGACGTGAGATTGTGCCCGACGATCGACCAAACAATTTTTTCGCCATGGTCAATCAGTGCAGTGGTGGCGCGTCGAGCGGTAAAAAAACTTCCTGTGTACACAAGGGCTTATATGTAACTACAAAAAAGTGTAATCACGCGAGCTAATCAAACTATAACTTTTCGAGATATCGATTATCGTTTGTCAAAAAAAAGTGATGGGTAAAATCTGAATACATGATTGATAAAGGTTTATATCATGTCCAAAACTTTAGCCCTCATGCCGTAAAACGATTCCGCTCCCACGGTAAAATAACTAATAAACGCGCGCTAGGTATTATTTTTCGTACGTGCCATCTTCTGCGTGAGTCGACTTCACTGCACGAACTTCAGAAGCGTGACCTTATCAGTAAATGTACATTGTAATAAGATGAGATTTTATAGGGTTCCTCACAGCGATATAAGAGAAGAAGATGCAGCTGCGCGAATATTACGTGGTGAATAAACAATGCTACGTACAATTTGTTTGCAAAGTCTTTTTAGTGGGAAAGACTTTGGCCGGCTGTAAGTGATGACTAATATGAGGTAAGCCGATATCCTATGCAGCTGCAGAAAAGACTGCACGTTGGACTGACTGATAGTCGCGAATATACTCTCGTCGCGAACACATCTCCGTCGTTTTTTAAGAGTTTTATGTATAAGTTGTGTGGATTAAAAAATTTAATATGAATATACCGGCAATACAATCTGGTCACTCGCACAATATTCGTCGTGATCGATGAGCGCGTGTGTGTGCCATGTGATTGGGATTGCTTCGTGTGTTCTTTAAGTGTTACTTACAATTTAGGCACTGAAACAAAGATAAAAATTGCATACGGTATTCGAAAAAACTTAAATTTATTTTACACTCGTTTCTTACTTCTAGAAACAATACATGCGAAGTATAGATTTGTTATTGCACTTGTTTTGATAAAAAAATTGCAATAATATACAATGTAGTAGATCTGCGGACTAATATTTCACGAAGGAAATTCTGATATTGAAAAATAAAAAAAAATATATCAAAATACAAGGAAAAGAAATGGATTTTCCTTGTGATCAATTTTGCTCTAAGCTATTACCTCGATCACTATACCGGTTTTTGAGTTGTCTTTAATGCAATAAAGAAAAAACATTAAACAACAATTCATTTTTTCTTCGGCTTGCCACGAATACGAGAACGAAATCATTGGTGAAGATGGTGAAAAGGTTATTCCCAACATCTGCAATGGTGAACGAGCCGCTCAAAGGGAGTTCTCCTACATGGTGGCATTGGGATACCAAGCCGACAATGATAATCCTTCTCTCATCCGGTACTATAATGGCGGTGATATTCACGTGAGCCAGTGTATATCAGGTTTCTCTTTTACCGACATTATCGCTGTAAATTATAACTGGAATGAGTGGGAACGAGCAGTTGGTCGGTAGCCTCGTGGTTTGGGTGGTGGACTGTCACTCAGACGTACCCAGTTCGATTCCCGATCTCCGCTTTTTTCAGGTACAGCTGATAAATAAAAAGGTTAGATTTTATAATTATAATTATAGATAAAAAAGAAGAGTGGTAGATCTGCACCACTCGCTTATGTATATATATACAGGACTTCCTAAATATATATATATATATATATATATATACACGTAGAGAGAGAGATAGAGAGAGAGAGAGGGGGGAGAGAGAGAGAGGAAGAGAAAGAGACATACACTGGCGCACATGCATACACACACATATATATCTCTCCCCCCCTCTCTCTCTCTCTCTCTCTCTCTCTCTATCTCTCTCTTTAGAGCACACACACACACATATATACACAAACGAGTGGTACAGCATACACCCACACGCACATACATATACTCACATACACAAGATATTTAAGAGAGAGAGAGAGAGAGACATACACACGCGTACACATATATATACATATATATACGTGATGCGGTTACACCCACACACATAAGTGCGCACACACACACAAGATGCCAAGAGAGAAAGAGAGAGAGAGGGAGAGAGAGCGGGAGAGAGAGAGGGAGAGAGTGAGAGAGTGAGAGAGAGAAAGGGAGGGAGAGGGGGAGTGAGGGAGAGAGAGAGAGAGAGAGAGAGAGAGAGGGAGTGAGAGAGAAAAAGGTAGAGAGCATATAAGCAAGCCATTGCTACACTATCGCTGTGACAATCTCTAACCCCTACTACACTCCTCTACCTACTCCACCACAAAACTGTTGGGGGGGGGGGGGGGGGGAGGTGGAGGAGTAGCGGTTTATTGTGTCTAGCGATAGTTTAGCAAGTACTACTAATATATATTATTTCAATAGAAATAAGCAAAAATAAACGTGTCCATGTACTAGGACAGCGATGTCCAATCATTAGGACAAATGTTCTTTGCTTGTCGAGTTACTAGTATAATAGTCTACGATACATTTCTATTAATATTTCTTGTAATAAAGTGTAAATTAGAAGTTTATGAGGTTAATTTGATAGACAATAATATTGTCTTTCAGTAGAATAGAAAATCTTCTAGTATAGTGCTAAATTTAACGTTATATATTAACGCATATATTTCTTTTGTCCGTAAGTGTCCAGTTACTGGTATTTTTACCTTACAGCTCGCCGAAGATGCGTTCCATATCGTAAGTCATTTCAACTTTTTAATCATTTAAATACAACAAAATATACTAAAATCTTTTAAAATTGATATTAATATATAGATTAAGGCCAGGTTACTCCAAAAAACGTGATTTTTTTCAATAAATTTTATTCATAGTACAAAACATGTTGAGTAATCAAATTTTTTTACGTATGAAAGCACATATATTAAATTACTTGAAAAATTATTTTTTTTTGTTCAAAACGGTTTTGAAAATGGCTGCTGAAACTCGTCTGATTAGTAGATGGATGACATTATTTCTTGGAAACGAATTATCTGAAAGCAAAAAACAAAACGGTTTCATGTTCTGTATCGAATTGGCTATGGCCTTAAGCAGAATGAAACATTTTCAATGAAAAAAAACAAAATGGCGGACTTTTATTTTTTCAAAATTTTTCAAGTAATTTAATATATGTGCTTTCATATGTAAAAAAAATTGATTACTCAACATGTCTGTGTTATGAATCAAATTTATTGAAAAAAAACACGTTTTTTGGAGTAACCTGGCCTTAATAGCACGTGGCATGATCAAACTTTTGAAGTTTTACAAGGTTTTACGTAAAAGAATTATCAGGTCTCTATTTGCAGTTAAGAATTTTCAGAATGATACGCTGTTAAAGAAAAATCTTTGAACTAGTAAAACGTTTTCTTTTTACAATTTAAAAATGACTTGCTCCTTTGAATTTGAGTATTACTTATTATAGAGGCTTTTAAAATTTATTAAAACTAACGAAAGTACCAAATAAAGGTAGTATAATATTTAAATAATATTAAACGTAAGATGCAATGTATAACTATAACATTTTAACATTTTATATTGAGAATAGATCTACGAGTCTTGTACTTAATCAAATATTGTTATAATACTACGCAAAGCTATGCGACATTCGCTTTGAAAAATTACAATCACGTACATAATTGCACGTACTCGAATTACACATTTTTGCATATACGCATACTTAGTACGTTTATTGCAGTACTAAAATTATATGAATGTCGATTAAAGTTAAGCCTAGAGGTATGCACAATCGAAACCGTGATTCATCATTACATTAAATTTAAAAGATCACAGTATTTGGTTAGTTAACGGAATAATTTGACAAAATTTATAGACCTATGACCATGGAAAGTTTTGGATGAGGGGCGTTGCCATCCAGTTCGAAATCGCTGAACTGGAACTCGTCAATGTTATTCACTTGTCGCTTTATCGTGAGTTTTGGAAAGAGTCGCAGCTCTCTAAATACTTGGCCCTTCACTACGATTACATGATTACGGTACACGTGAGTATCGCTAGGATCGTTTAAAATTTCCAAAAGTTTTCAAATATCAAAAGTAAGCCTAGAAGAAGTTGGTATTTGTCAAAAAATACGTTTCCTGCAAGCTGGGTGCTTAACATTAACATTTAAAGGTGGCTATCTCGAATTTAAGGTTTACTGAAGAGCACTTATACAATTATTTTAAAATCGCAAATCAAATAACTAAAACTAATTATTTATGTTAAAAAACGTTTTGACAATTGCGTATACTACTAGAATTAAAAATAAGTTTCCTAACCGACAAAACAAATTTTTCTTCGAAATAACAGTCGTATAAGTCATAATTTTGTCTTAAAACTGCCTATTTTTGGACATATTTAATTACCTTAATCTTTGATGATTCTTCAAAAACCAAAATTATTTTGAATCTTTGTTCTAAATAGTATTAACAGAAAAATTAGCACACCATAGGATATCAAAATATAGAAGTTATAGCAATCTCTGTATTGCATCACTTTACTAACATTTTAAATAGAATTTCTTATAGTTTGATGTAATTTACTTCAGGTAATATACGTTAAAGGTACTTGTATGTAATTTTATGCGAAAGCTGACGTGAAACCCTTTAGTTCGTGTTGTCGCAGTGCTGCTAAGGACATTTTGATTAAATGTTATGCTTAATTGAAATTTACAAATAAAATTAGATGTTAAATGGGGGATTGCAAAATATTGAAGAAAGTTCAGCTCCTATTTGCAGTCTCCCATTTACCACTTAATTTTTTATATAAATTTCGATTTAACATAACTTTTGACCAGAATGTCCGCAGAAGTACCGCTACAACGCAAATTAAAGGTCTTCATGTAAGTCTTCATATACAATTGCGTATTAATACCTATGACGTATATTACCTGAAGTAAATTACATAAAAATATAAGAGATCCCATTTAAAATGTTAGTAAAGCAATGCATTACAGAGACTGCTATAACTTCCATATTCTGATATCCTATGGCGTGCCAATTTTTCTGTTGATACTATTTCGAACAGAGAATCAAAATAATTTTGGATTTTGAACAGTTATCAAAGATTGACGTTATTAAAAATGTCCAAAAATAGCTAGTTTTGAGTCAAACTTTTGACTTATACGACGAAAGTTGTTATTTCGAAGAAAAATTGTTTTTGACGGTTAGTACGAAACTGATTTTTAATTCTAGTAGTATACTCAAGTGTCAAAACTTTTCTTAACGTGAATAATTTGTTTAAGTTATTCAATTTGCGATTCTAAAAAAATTCTATAACTGCTCTTTAATAAACCTTAAATTTGAGGTAGCCACCTTTAAATGTTAATGTTAAGCACTCAGTTTGCATGAAACGTAATTTGGACAAATACCAACTTCTTCTAGGTATACTTTTGATGTTGGAAAACTTTTGGAAATTTTAAACCACCATAGCGATATTCACGTGTACCGTTATCACGTGAACGTAGTGAAGAAACAAGTATTTAGAGAGCTGCGACCTTTTCCGAAACTCATGATAAAGCGACAAGTGAATAATATTCACGAGTTCAAGTTCGCCGCGTTCTCCTATATAAATGTTTTAAAATAATAATCTCAGCTAAAGGCCCTAGGCATCCACATATACAAAGCAATTGTATTGGTGATATTTAGTTATGGAATATCACGGGATAATTTTAAAATTATCAACTGTAATAACTAGTTATAATTATGCAACTAATAATGACTTACCATCTTTTAAAGTGAAGTTCATCTACGTACCAAAAATGGAGTGGGTACCGACGCTGATATTATCATTTTTTACGACACCCTATTCCAATATCAGTCTAATGAGCTTTAGATACTGATGTTGTTCGTGCTGCTCAGCCTCGGCTTTGCTATTCAAGAATTTTTTCTTTTGATTGTTGTAATCAAGTCCAGTCTGGTTTGTTATGATCGACGTGTCCTTCACAATTGTCGTAATTTCACCAAGGTATTAAACCAAATACAAATTCATTTTGCTAAAAATTATGTATTTTATAAAACTATAAATTATACTGTACAATATTTTTATATGACGTAGAAAAAATTTATTATAGAATTTCTATAATTTACTTCTATCTTTCGGAAAAATATTGCATTTTACAGAACTCTTACGACATATAATTAAAAAAGTTTTGTTACTAATAATAGTTATAATAATTTTTGTCAAAAACAAATTATGACTTAATTTAGTTTGCCTTGGATACTAATACATTTTGTACAATATAAACTTTAATTTTCTTAACTTTACAAGTTAATAGTGTATCAATTGCAATTCACCTTTTACCATGGATAGAAAAAACTTGTAAGGTATAACTTAAGGAGGGTCTTTCGCTAAATATAGGGCATAAACAAAAAATCGTATGAGAGTTTATAAAGGTTTTATGATAAAACTAATTATCTGTGCTTAATAATAGTCCAAAACTACAAATAATAAAAATTGTTCCAAAAATATCGTGACGCCACAAGTTTAAATATTGTCAATTTAAGAAATATTTAGTTAAACCCCAATTTTTTTCATTTCTTAACCAATTTTAATGTTTCGGGCATATTTATTTCCTTAAACATTTTGCTTCAAAGTTAACGAAAGAAAATTTCAAAATAATATATCTGTAATAAGAGAAAGCTAATTATTTATAAGTAAACGCGTAAAATTTTATAAACAATTGGTTTTCTCTAACCACAGATATATTATTTAAAAATTTTCTTTCATTAACTTTGTAGAGAAATGTTTAAGGAAAAAATAAGCCCCAAAACATTAAAATTGGTTAAGAAATAAAAAAAATTACTGTTTAACTAAATATTTTTTAAATGAACAATATTTACACTTGTAACGTCACGATTTTTTTGGAATAATTCTTTTTTTCATGTAGTTTTGGACTATTATTAAGTAGATATAATTAGTTTTATCATAGGACCTTTATAAACTCTCATATGATTTTTTGTTTTATGCCCTATATCTAGAGAAAGACCCTCCTTGATTGATACAAATGAACAAATTAAAGAACGTTTAATATTTTTCTAAGATCTATTGTGCTCTCTAGAAGAAAGCATCTTTATCACACATCTTTATCTACAAAAATTGTAATCGAATTGAAAATACGAAAGTTTATAACAATATACCTACCTGAATTGAAAACTTCAATCTCATGCGTTTTGACAACAGACTTTTTTATATTTTTCTCAAACTTTGACACTGAATCTATTTTGAATGCAGTCCGACTAAAATCGATTATGTTTCATTGGCACTCCTGTGCAGTTGACTTGACGAATGCAAGCGATCAAACGAAGCTAGTTGAGGATGTCTCTGCCGCTTTATATGTGTATGTAGAGAATGTAGACGCGTGTCCGCACCGGCGCATTATCTGCTCGATGATGCTACCGAGCATGTGAATGGTAACCTCTGTCAGTGTTTGTTTGAGCTTTGGAAGACGCGAGTACCAAGCATTGCGAATTCGAGGTAACAGTGAAAACTTTGTATATGTAAGATACATCAATCAAAAGGAAATTAAGTCATCTTCACGAATATTTGCATTAAATTAACATATATAGCGTATAAACTGCCAGAAATAATATTCAATTTTTACAAATTTCAAAATTTTAAAATCGAAATTTATAACAAAAAAGATAAATAAAGTATTTCTAAGATACACCCAGCGAAAATAAATAATGTCTATTTAACGAATATATACATATTTTTGATATATCAAGCTCATATAACAATGAAAAAAAATTTTTTCACTTTCAAAAATGTCTTCAAATGCTTAATGTTTGTTAAATAAATTTCAACAATTTGACTTCAAAACTTAATCAGTTCTATGTTGGGTTATATCTGATCCACCTGTAAAATTTCAGCCCAAAATACGGTAGCTTTCAAAAGTTATGGTGCCCACAAAATTTGACCACAGACACACTCACACACACACTCACAGACCCACCCGCGCAAACACACACACACAGAAACATACATACACACACACGCACACACACGCACACACACACATACACACGCGCAAGTTTTTCACAGAAATATCCTCCCGGAGTCCTGGTGCTGCAGGATTTCATCTTTGGATTCCGCCGAACACGTAAAGTTTGATAAAATCACGTAAACTTCCAAAAATTCCATTTTCTCAAGTTTCTTTTATGTAAGTCGACAAACGTTCATTTTTCACATTTTTTTAAAACTATTTGTATTCGGATATATTTTAAGATATTTTATAGCCAAAAAAAATTTTGTTGAAACGTACTTTACGGGTGATTTATTTCTAGCTCCTGCAATAGAAGTAAAATTTGCTAAATAATTATGAAAAATTCATGACATTATGATTCTAGACTTTATCTTCGGTCTAATATAGTATAATATAATATAATATAATATAGCCATGTCTGTTATTAGCTACTGATTGAGAAGCATCTGTCACAACTTTGACAATTATATCTCAACCGTATGCGTATGGAAAGGAAATTTCGGCAAATCAATGCGTGACAGATGCTCGGTCGTCACAAATGTATAAATATGAACTTCACTCAGATTCATGGTCATTGATGGTTCTGTAACAATAATGTTTTGCCAATCTACGAGATCAGTACAAATGGGTGCCACAAAATTTATAGTTGGTAGAGAAAATTTTCTGATACAATTTTCTTTATATTTCCTGGCTTCTTGAAGTTTTGAAAAGCCTTGCATTCCAATGTAGGTGAAGAGTCACTAATCATTGAAAGTATTACGTTTTCCCGATGAACAAAATTATCTGTTATTAACCAGCATTTTATCTACTGTATTTCTCAATTCTATTGAAAAGTACTTTAAACGCTTTATACTTTCATAAAGATGCCTTACTCCTTCTTCGCAAGTCGGATACATTTTATAATAAACGATAACAGCGCATAAAGTTTGATAATACATTCTGTCACAATAATCAGGTTGTTGGAAGGGTTGTATGCAAATGTGTAGTCGGAGTATCCGGTTAGCTGTGGTGAACCAGCGAGGTAACGATAAATGTCCTGGATCTGTTTTGTATAGATCGAATGATCATGCCCCGAGATAACAACGTGAAAAAAAGGATTTCAAAAAGTTCAAGACAGGAAATATAAAACAAAAGAAATCAGAAAATTTTCCTACCAACTATGAAGTTTGGGGCACACAGTTACTGATTACTAATTACTGATCTAGTAAATTCGCAAAATATTCTTGTCACAGAACCACCAATGACCCTCAAACTGTGTCAAATTGATATTGACATATTTGCGATTGCCAAAAATCGGCCACACATCGATTTTCCGAAATTTCCTTTCCATACTCATGCAGTTGAGATATTTATCAAAATTATGGCAGATGCTTCTCAATCAGTAGCTGGGTATAATAACAGAGCTGGCTATATTAGACCGAAGGTTAAATGTAGAATTGCAATCCTATAATTCGAAATTAAGAAAGATTTCAAAGCCAAAAGTAAGGGAAATTAATATCTTTGACTATACTTCTCACTTATTATGATGCAATTCATGCTCCTACGTTTGGCAGGGAGGTTGGGCAAGAGCGGGGTGAAATTTGGTTTGTAGCTACCGCCCCGTAGTGAGTTCTGGGTTTATTATTATTTGACTATACAATAAGCGAAGAGCTGCACAATGATTTAGTTAAGGGAAGAGTATACCGATTTTTAGGAATTTTTTTCTTTCTTTTTAAATTTTTTAGACATTTCTACATGATAGTAAGTACTTAAAACATGTGTTCTTAGGACTCATTCAAATTTCTATTCACGTCAAAGCTTATTTTCAAACGGAACAAAAGAAGAAAAGTACATAAGAAAGAAAGTGAGAGTTGGGAACAGACAAAAGGGGACTATGCCTAGGGTGAACATTAATTTTTCATTGTACGTTGCAAGCTCAAATGCTAGTAATTAAAGATACATACTTTTCCAATTTTGTAAACCTTTTTAAAATAATTTATTTTAAGAAAAACGTAAATTCTTACATTTGTTATTACTAATTTTTAAAATGCATTTTACTTAACACTACAAATTTGAAACTTCAAAATAGTTCCTGGGAATCAATTTTTAATCAATCGGTCTGAAAATTTTTTAGATGTCTATTTTGACACATTTTGTACAAAACAACCAAGAGATATTTCACTAAAACAAATAGATAAGAGTTAATTTATGACATTTCTAACTAAAATTTCAGCTACTTTATTGCAAGAATTATTTAATAAATCTTAAACAAAAGTAATAATCAATATAAATTGAAATAAAAATTTTGTCTCTGTATATTTTTCAATATTGTTATAACATATCATATGACATTAGTATTCTTGCATTTCACAAAAAATTGTTTCGCAGGATTTTATAAAATTCGTGTCTTATCACTGGTTTAAAAGCTATAAATAACGGTCAAGTCAGTTAATTATATTGGGTAGGGCTTAAAATATCCTTCTTTTATGTATGTAATCATATAATCATAAAAAGAAAATTTCTTGTATTTAAGAAAATTAGCTTTTACGTGTGTTCTTCCCTTAACAACAATAACAAAATCATCCTATTTATTGAATTTTTCATAATTATTTAGCAAATTTTATATTTTTTGCAAGACCTACAAATAAAACACTCGTAAAGTACGTTTCGACGAAATATTTTGGATATAAAATATCTTTAAATATATCTAAATACATATAGTTTATAAAAAAAGTGTAAAAAGTGAAGGTGTGCCAACCTATACAAAAGAAACGTGAGAAATTGGAAATTTTGGCATTTTGCGTGATTTTTATCGAACTTTACGTGTTCGGCGGAACCCAAAGATAAAATCCTCCGAGAGAAAAAAGAGTTTCGAGAGGTGATTTCTGCGATAGAAAAGACCCATTTGAAGGGCCAGGTATTTTAAAATACGCACATACATCCATACAGACATTTTCTAAAAATAGTGTATTTTTTTTCCTAATGTCTTAAACATGTATCTATAATTATTTTAGCACAACTTTTTTTTACCATCACAAATCTAATATGAGGAAGCAACATATTGTAATTTGGAATGAAAATGTTACGACAATATTGCAGGAACGAACCAACGTATTAATATTACAAAATAAATGATATTTAATATAAATCGAATATTGTACAACGATTGCATAGTGTCATGAAATGTTATATTCCTATATTTCTCATTATTGTACTGCCAACAGAAATTCGCATAATGAATGTAGAATATTTTAGCAGGAAACGGCAATGTTAGAACAATATTGTTGTAACGCTTCATCGTATTAATATTACTGGAAAAATGATTTTCAATCTACATGCAATATTGTGCTAAGATTTCACAATATAAAAAATACTGCAGCAAAGTTATATTTCCGTATTTCTAATTTTTGTACTGATTCAAAAAATCTGCATAATGAGTGATGAATGTTGCTGAAAATTAATGGCAATTTTGGGACAATATTGTTGTAATAAATCAACAAATTAATATTACTGGGTAACTTATATTTAATATGTACCGAATATTGTGCTCAGATTCCACAATAAAATAAAAATACTGCGGCAGGGTTTTATTCCTATCTTTTAATTCAAGTACTAACAAGGAAAATTCGTATAAATGCTGTAACAATATTGTAAATGCAAATAGTTATGTTAGGGCAACATTGTCTGCAAGTTATATACTATTTATTATTTTAAATCATTTTTTATTTTGAAATTTAAATATTGTACACGGATTATAAAGCAATAAACGTATTGCTGAAAGGTTATATTCTATTATTTTTAAAATATATGAAAAGAAGATATATATGTGTGACTGTTCGCCTAAAATTGAATAGTATTATTGCTGTGTTGTTTATTTGAAAATGTTTATTGCAATTTAATACATATTTTTTCTGAAAAATATTAAATAAATAAGAGTTATGAAACATTAATCAAATATTGAGCAATCTGGCGTCAATGTTGCTACAATATTACACGTAGATCGTGCAGAAAATATACTCTGATAAATACTGTAAAAACGGACATAATGGTTCATGACAATATTGCCTGAAGATTATAGCAAGATTATATAGTTCATACACAATATTAACTATCCTGGGGTATCCTGAAGAACAATATTGGTTTAGATTAAAACAGCATATGCTATTTTATTTGCAGATGAGTCATTTTGTTCTTAAAGTATTTATAATATATATTGAACTTCATTTAAGGGGGTAGGCTTATATAAATAGTCCAAAAAGTCGATTTCTTTTTATTTCACTTAAAAACCTTCATATACTTCTAGAGAATAAAATTCTAGAGTTATAGCTCAATATTCGACTTCGAAATGCAGCTGCGAGCATTGCGGATCGAGCAAGTAATGTGGAGCGCATCATACAACCGAAAACTTTAAACGAGTTTTTCTCGATACCACTTTTTCCAAACTGGTGGGAAAGATATCTCGTTAAGTTTGTTATCAATCGACTTGTTCCAGGTCTTAAATTAAAGGCAATCGCATTCTCCAGCGAATGAACCTTAAACACTTATGAATTTATCATCACACGTGCTGGAAAAATGACATATTCCGTGACGGTTTTGCGTACGGTGAATGATCAATAACATACAGCGGGCGTTATAGGAGATAACAGTCGTAGTGTCTTCTGATCATTTAGCGTACACAAATCCCCCACGCAATATATGTCATATTCCCAAGACTTATGATAAAAAATAGTGTATGAAACTCGTGCGGTATAGTGGCGCACGAGCATAGCAAGTATACCGTACTCGTTACACAATGTACTAATAACAATACGAAATTGTTATTGCAAAATAATAGCCGATTTTTGGTAATCGTAAAATTTTAGTTTAAGTCCCACCATTTACACAATTTACACTTTCCTTATTGAAAACGTTAGAAACATATTTTGTGACATTAGGAATCAAAATACACTATTTTTAGAAAATGTCTGTGTGTGTGTATGTGCGTGTGTGTTTGTATGGGTATGTGTGTATGTGTGGGTGTGTGTGTGGGTGTGGGTGTGGGTGTGGGTGTAGGTGTGGATGTAGGTGTGGGAGTGGATGTGGTTGTGTGTGCATGTGTGTGTGGCTATATGTATAAATGGGTGGATGGTGTTGAGTATTACTCTGAATATTCACGGTCAAAATTAATGTTTGAGAGCTACATTTTTTTTCTTTAAGGGAGGGAGCTGAAAAATATTTTTTTTTGTTATTCGATGTGTTCTTATTTTCATTAGCGGTTTTTAGATTTTTGAGTTTTAGTTTTTAGGGTATTATCGATTTATTTTAAATACATTTGAAAGAGCATAAAATTACCTATCTTTTCCGACCCGAAATTTTAAATAAGGTATTTCCTTGTTCCTGTTATAGACGAAAACGTAAATTTTGTTTAAACGGTGATATCTGACAAATATAAGTTGGAAAAGTTTTAAAATATTTGAGGACATTAGGAATATAGAGAAGAATACTCAGTAGAATTTTTGACGCTTCATCCTTTTATTTTTTTAGAGATATAAATCATTTTGTGCAAAAATCGATTTTCTATGTCGAACGATATCTTGATTAAAACGGCACCATTTGTTCAAACTTGTCAGAAAGATAGCTTTTTACTATTTTTGAAGGTCTTTCGTTCTCTACTTTATAACGATCTTTACATTTCTAGTTATTTGAGGTTATGTTTCTTTTTCAAATTTTGTGTGATTGTTTATATCTCGAGAACGGCGCTGTCATGTTTTGCCAACTGGATCTCAGTTTCTTTGTATTTTAATAAAGATTCGGAATTGAAAAGAAATTTTGAGATTCTTTGACCCCTTTTTGTTTTACAGCATGTTCTCTACTTTATGACATTCTGAAATCCATAAGGTAAATTATTTTGGTATTTTATAAATAATATGATCGCTACAGTGTAAATGCATTTGAAAAGTCATAAAATTACCTATTTTTTTCGATGCGAAATTTTCTATAAGCTATCTTTCTTCTTTTCACAGTGATCTTGGATCAACTTGAACCCAAAAGTGTCGACCCGTCTCTGATCTTTGAAAATCTGATCTTTGCGTACATTATTTTTATGGACTTTTACGAGTATTTTGCGACCAAAATGAAACTCATTGGGTGGAGGAATTGAGATTAAACTCGATTTTTCAATATTTTTCAGAGGTTATCCGCGATATTCTTGTTAATAAATCTTTAAACTATTAGTTCTTCAGTTGAAGTTCTACTATTTAGTAGTAGAAACAATTCTAAATAGTTGCATACCTCTTATATTGATATAATCCATATAACAGCACGAAAAAATGTATGTGGTGGTTTGAATTGACAGACAAACTTTTGAACATCCCACTCCTCCGCCAATTCCAAATTTTAAGTGAAAATCGGTCAATTTTCGTTTTTCTTTGGTATATTCTATCAGACCCTCAAGGTTTGAGCAATAAGCAACCGTTTCATTTGCTACAGAAAACTTTTTCGATTTGACATTAATCAAGTCGAAATCTTTTATTCCAAAAAAGGCATCTAAAAAACGACACAGAGATTTTTTTCCAAATTAGATTCTACAACTTTAGAATTATTTGAAGCTACACGCAAAGACGCAGCGATTACAAGTATCACATTTTAGCTCAAACGAAAACTTTATCGTAATTTTAAGAAATTGTCCGCAGTAAAAAGCTGCTTCTTTACTGGGCTATTATTTATGCTTTTACTATCAGAAACTTGAAGAGGTACCTCCCGTAGCTTGAGTCAATATTATAATATTAGACTCGCCTTCTTTCTCTTCACTTTCTTGTACATCGATTATATTCCTTTTCAATAAAGATGAAACTACTTGCTTGGTAACCTTTGAGTCTGACTGCACAATGCTCTCAGTTAGATTTTTCAATCGCGAACTCAATTCGTATGTATGAGATAATCCTCTTGCAATAAGTAAAAAGCAGTAGCTACAGCGGTTTTCAGTATTAGGCGACTTAGATTTCCCAACTTTTCTGATCTTGATCCTGAAAGAAAAATAACTAGATCAACTACTGAATATGTGTGCTCTTCTCATATTTGTCAATTTGCTAGAAAACCAAAAACTGGCAGTTTTACAAAGAGAAACATATTTCAGGAATGACGAAGTATACTCAAAGATATCTCTAATGTAAATATATCAGTTGTGTACGTATATTGTATATATGTATATTGATTTGGATAACTTTCTAACTGACAATCTCAATGTTTCAATCAAGTTTCAGGCACAGTATCTTTCATATTCGTTTTGTTACGCTGTATGAATTTAACTTTGGCAAACAGTTTAGTTTATACACTTTATTGGTTATCTGATAATTTCATTATTAAGTTCTACAAATCTTATTTTTAGGTAAAACAAAGTCGCCTAAAAATTCAGTATTAGGCGACTTTGTTTTATCTAAAAATAAGATTTGTAGAACTTAATAATGAAATTATCAGATAATCAATAAAGTGTATAAACTAAACTGTTTGCCAAAGTTAAATTCATACAGCGTAACAAAACGAATATGAATGATACTGTGCCTGAAACTTGATTGAAAATTCAGTATTAGGCGACTTTGTTTTATCTAAAAATAAGATTTGTAGAACTTAATAATGAAATTATCAGATAACCAATAAAGTGTATAAACTAAACTGTTTGCCAAAGTTAAATTCATACAGCGTAACAAAACGAATATGAAAGATACTGTGCCTGAAACTTGATTGAAACATTGAGATTGTCAGTTATAAAGTTATCCAAATCAATATACATATATACAATATACGTACACAACTGATATATTTACATTAGAGATATCTTTGAGTATACTTCGTCATTCCTGAAATATGTTTCTCTTTGTAAAACTGCCAGTTTTTGGTTTTCTAGCAAATTGACAAATATGAGAAGAGCACACATATTCAGTACTTGATCTAGTTATTTTTCTTTCAGGATCAAGATCAGAAAAGTTGGGAAATCTAATAGTTTAATGTGGATTGTCTTTAATACGAGATAGATCTCTTGAGCAAGTTGAGCATACGACGACGGCAAAATGATCGTCAAAAGCATCGTAGTCAAGATATTTTTCTACCTTTGCCTTCAAGGCCCCTTGAAGGAGACGCATTTCTTGCGTTTTCCCAAAACAGAGTAAACAAATTTGTCGAACATTTTCTTCGTGAGATTTTGCTTTTGGCACTTTTGTAATCAATGTTTGAACTTATTTTATAGAAACACTATTATTTATTTACAGTATCTATGGCAACATTACCGAAAGAATAAATATGAATTTTGAAAGTACCCTATCTGACATAATAATTGCTAGAGATATGCATAATAAGAGTATTTAAGCTGTTTTTTTCGATTTTTTATAGATATTCAATAAAATTTACTATATATATCTTCCAAATTAAAAAAGATAAAAATAAAGATGTGAATATTTTACTTAGTGGAAATTCTGACTGGAAAATAAAGAGAAAAAACTGACAGAATCGATTCTTTTATATCCATGAATAAACTTGTATGAATTATATGAATATAAAACATACAAAAACTATTCAGAATAGTTTTTATTACTGAAAAGTAGAACTTCGGCTAAAAAATTAGTTTAAACATTTATTAACAAGAATCTCGTGGATAACCTCTGAAAAATATTGAAAAATCGAGTTTATTCTGGATTCCTCCACACGATTATTTTAATTTTGGTCGCAAAATACTCGTAAGATCCGCAAAGATCTGAGACGAACCGACACTTTTTGGTTCAAGTTTATCCAAGACCACTGTGTTTTGTTATTCACGAAAATGTCATTCTTTGTTGTCTCGGAAATATTGGATGGAAAATGTTCAACATAAATTGAGCTGAAAAAGGTAGCTTTGTACAATGTCTTGGCTAAGCCCTTTGCCTAGACTATAAGCTCTTTTATATTTCAAGATATTTAAGGTTATATTTGTTCAGATTATTAATATCTATGGAAAGAATTTGAATTCTCGCGCCGTAATTTGCTGGCTGTCACGACGCCATGAGCTAAGCGAATGCACGCGCCGCTAGGGTCGAAATTCACGCGCTCTCTCGCGGGCGTCATGGACAGAGAGGCAGTTTTGACAGCACTCTCGAAAGGATGGGTCGAGTTTCATCGCTTGAGCCTATCAGAGTTCTAACGTATTCCTCTCGTGGGAATTTGCGTTGCGTTACTCTCATTATTATTAATCGCGAGCGGGTGAAAATTGCGTCGGGTTGTGAATGTATGTGTGCGAAACGTGAGTTTTTCTTCGTGTTATTCGAAGAGTTTGGCCATTTGCAAGCTTCCTCGATGTGTCATCTCCCATTGGCAAACACCTACGCAGCAGGGCCTTGCGTGCTGCCCATGGCCCAAGTGGTGGTTCCCTTGAGATGCCGAGGCGCCCTGCGGCTAGAAAAGTGCTTTCAACCAGTGTCCGGCCAGGATTAGAGTCTCTTTTTAATGTATAATTTCTTCCTTGGTTTTTAATAAAGTGTCCATTTCCCGCGAAATAAATTGTGTTAATTTATTCAATAGCCTTTCCTCATTCATTCCCATCATTCTATATTATTTGTTTATTTATTTAATTTTACTAGCTTTTGTTCATGGTGCCCCGGATAAGGAGTGAGTGATTGGTGTGTTGAATATATCAAAATTTCAATAAGTCCGTTAATTGTAAGCATTTTTGTTTCCGTGCGCGAGTTGTAACCAGCACTGTTTAATACGTAAAATCGCATTATTTAAATTCAGTGACTCTCAGTTAAAAACACGTTACAGTACGAACGCGTTGTTGCGTTGCGCCGTGTGCGGTTGTTACGTATCAGTCTGCCTTTTGGTTTTTTGGCGCAGCATCCTTAATATTTTTCGCGTTTGACCTTTTCACTTTTTGTATAGGGATTTATAAATATTTTGTAAATTCGCTTATCGTCTGCACTATGGGCCATACAGCTTTGAAAAGGCTAACAGATTTGCATCAACGGTTAACGAGCAAACCACGTGACTCGATTAACAAAAATATTGCACAGTCTCGGCTTGACTTTTTGAAGGAATTCTGGATTAGGCGTTCAAAACTCATTTGAGATTATTGTTAGGGAAGATGCCGAAACCGATGCTTATGTCGAGGAAGATTAGTTTGGTATAATTTAAGGCATTTATGAGGACACTTTTGACGTGTTCTTGGCTTTTCTCACGCTTTTAGAGAAATCTGAGGAGACCACATTGCCAGCAGGGGCAGCTGACGCGAGTTTTTCGGAATTAGGTAGTTTAAGGGTCGCACAACTCCCTCGCATTCCTTTGCCTACATTTTCGTGAAAATACAAGGATTGGGCTAATTTTTGCGATCTCTTCACAACGTTTTTACATGGCGTTCCTCGACTAGCTGATGTAACCTAGTTGCAGTACTTAAAGTTATACTTGAAGGACATTGCGGCTGATCTTATCAAGGATGTCACTACTGCTGTACAAATTATTCCAGCAGATAGCAGGCCCTAAAGGCGCATTATCATAATCCCCGCCTGATCGTCAATAAGCTCTTAATATCTTTGATGGAGATTTCACATCTGAAAAAAGACTCGGCTTCTGAGCTGCGCTCTTTCGTCGATGAGACTCAGCGTATTATTTGTTCGTTATCAAATCTTAAGTTACCGGTTAAACATTGGGATGTTTGGCTTGTCATCGTATTATCTGAGCGCTTAAATTCGGAATACAGAAAGCTGTGGGAAGCTGAGCTTAGTAAAAGGGATTCGAAAATAGAGACAGGTGATAGTTCAGCGGACGCTGATTTTTCCAAATCTTTTCCAAAGTTCTTGGATATTGTTAGGTGTCTGGAAAAACGAACGTAAGCTCTTAACATGGTAGCCTTTGAATACAATGCAAAGAAGAGGCCGGCTTCTACATCTACCGCAGGGCCTCAATTGCGCAAGGTTTTTCACGCTAGTCTTCTCGTCCCTCGACATGGGGTCTATTAAGTGCCCTTTCTGCACTGTTGCGGGTTCTCTCGTGAAATGATTCATGCTTAGGGATAAAATCACTCATGAACGATTCGCTGTGATCAAACGTTTGCCGGCTTGATTTAACTGTCTGGGATAGCACAGAGTTAATCCCTTCCCTTTTTCTGGACGTTGTTCTGTCTGCCAAAACAAGCATCATACGCTTCTCCACATGAAATCGCAGGGCGGTACGCCAGCTTCGCATCGAAACCCCTATGGTTCGAATGATTGTCAAGGTGTTAGGGCGACTAATAATCCTCCTGTCGTAAGTATACACGCGGCTAGCTTCTTGGCTGCGAATCGAAAGGTTATTCTTGTTATTGCGCGAGTACAGGTGATGGGTCCGAGTTGCAACAGCACCTATGTTCAAGCGGTTTTAAATCAGGGATCGGAATCGTCGTTTGTGTCCGAGTCGATCGTGCAACATTTAGGGCTGTCGAAGCAGTGCACCAGCGTAGTTTTGTCAGGGCTAGGCGCTAGTACAGCAGGTACTGCTCGCTCTAGGACGCGGCTTATTCTCCGATCTAACGTCGATCCTGATTTACAGCTTGAGACGGACGCACTCGTTCTTCACAAACTTACATCGCACCTTCCAGCGGATAATATCAGTGGTTCTGATTTACCAACGTTTGAGGGTCTTTCATTAGCAGATCCTTATTTTTCTATCTCGAATAGGGTCGATATTATTTTAGATGCTGATGTTTACAGGCGGTTGCTCCGTTCTGGTTTGAGATGCTATCCTTATTATGTTGACGACATGCTATGCTGTGTTTTACTGACTACATTATACTATGTTAGATTATATCGACGACCTGTGTTAGCGAACCAAAAAGAAATTTTAAAATGTAAGGACTAATAATGTGATAAGTTATTTTAAACAGAATGTACATACAGTTATAATTTTTGTCATAAGTGATACATAAAAAGTATATCTATCTATCTATCCTCGCACCTCGTCGCTCAAAGTACGGCTTTTGGTTGGATCGTCTCTGGTTCCCTGCAGCTAGATGCATCACAGCGGATGGAAAAGCTCGTCTCTCCTTTGCCGATGCAGGTTCTGCATTGCGCATCTACGTACGATTTAGACCAGTCGTTGCCGCAGTTCTGGAGGCTTGAATAGGTACCATCGAGTGCGCATAAATTGAAACCGGAGGATGAAGCGTGCGAGAAGTTATTTAGGGAAACTCATAGTCGCGATTCACATAATCGGTACGAAGTGCTGCTTCCATTAAAGGCGAGTTAACCGTCGGTTGCAGCAGAGACCCGCAGGATGACTCTTGGATCTCTCTCCGACATGCAGCGTCGTCTCTCGTATGACCCTAAGCTAGCTGAAGCTTATTGCAACTTCATGCAGGACTACGAGCGACTTGGGCACATGTCACGGATTGCAGCTGCCAAGATTCAACGTGAAGACGCGTGGAATTTACTACATCATGCAGTGGTTCAGACATCGACTTCTTCGTAGAAATTTCGGGTCGTTTTTTATGCATCTCGACAAAATCATGACGGTTAGTCTCTCAATGATTTTTTGTTAATGGGGCCTCCACCCCAAAGCGATCTCTCGTTGATGTTGTTAAATTGGCGTAGGTACCTTTTTGTGTTCACAGTCAGACCTCCTCCCTCCTCAGGCACAGCAGAGCTCAATGAAGCTCATCGAGACGGATTCTTCGATCAAGACCCCTGAAGTGCAGTGAAGCCCTGTCAGGATCAGTTCAAGTTCCAAGCAGCAGATAACGAGAAGTTATTTGCAGCTACGATGAAACGCGGAATCCTATCAACCATCTCTCGCTTGTTTGATCCACTAGGGTGGCTTGCTTCAATTACCGTGACAGCGAAGGTTCTAATGCAGGATTTGTGGATCCAGAAATGCGACTGGGATTCTTCCTTGCCATGAGTTCAAGGCCATGTTTCATCGTGCCTCTGAGTTTTACTACCAGACTACATCGCTTTTCTTGCCAACGACGGAACCAATTGAACTTGCATCCCACCAAGCGCACCCTATTATGAACGGTTGTGGGAAGTCAGAGTTAAGTCGATTAAGCATCATTTGAAACTAGTGCTGGACGAGCACACCCTCACCTTTGAGGAGTTGTCAACTGTTCTCGTGGATATTGAGGCTTGTCTTAATCCTCGTCCGTTAGGAGCTCTCAATTCGGACGTGGATGATCATCACGTGATAACGCCGTTTCATTTCTTCAGTGAAAGTGTTTCAACGTTACTCCCGGAGAACGATCTCCCGCATGTGCCACAAAATCGGTTGACTAGGTTTCAATTGCTTCAATGCATTAGGAACCAGTTCCGAAAGCGATGATCGTTGGAATATCTTCTCCACTTGCAAGAGCACAAAAAGTGGAGGGAACCTAGTGAGAATTTCTGTATAGGTAGGCTAGTTTTAATTAAGGATGATCGTTATCCACGGTAAAAATGGCCTTTGGGTCGGATCATTGTAGCACACCCTGGACAAGACGGTCTTGTGCGAGTGGCTACGGTGAAGACCGCTATTACGTCACTTCGTCGTCATATTGCTCGTCTTTGTCCGCTGCATTTGGAAGAAGGTGATAAAAAACACTTAGATTAGTGTATTTAGGGTTCGTCCGTTGGACGAAGGTGGGAGAAATGTTCAGATTATTAATATCTACGGAAAGAATTTGAATTTTCGATGCCATGAGCTGAGCGAATGCGCGCACCACTAGTGTCGAAATTCGCACGCGCTCTCGCGGGCCTCGTGGACAGAGAGGCAGTTTTTACAGCGCTTTCGAAAGGACGGGTTGAGTTTTATCGCTTGAGCCTGTTAAAGTGCTAACGTATTCCTCTCGTGCAAATTTGCGTTGCGTTAGAAAGACGACACGTACTTTCTTTTCAGAACGGTCGTCTCCCGTAATTATTAACCGCGAGCAGGTGTGAAAATTGCATTGGGTTGTGTGTGTGTATTTGTGCGAAGCGTGGGTTTTTCTTCGTGTGATTCGGGGAGTTTGGCGACGTGCAAGCTTCCTCGACGTGTCATCTACCATTGGCAAATACCTACGCAGCAGGGCCTTGTGTGCTGCCCATGGTCCAGGTGGTGGTTTCCTTCAGACGTCGAGGCGCCCTGCGGCTAGAAAGGTGCTTCTAACCAGCGTCCGGCCAGGACTTTGCGTCGTGCCATCCACATCACCCATGCGTTAGTTTTACAGTAAGAGAGCTCTCGAGCGTACGTACGCAGGATCCTCGCGGCGTCTTCTACTGCTAAGCGTTTATAACTTCTCTCTTTTGTCTATTAGAGACTATATTTTAATGCATAATTTCTACGTTTGTTTTTAATAAAGTGTTCGCTTACCCCGGCTTTCCTCTCTAATCCGTGAGAGTTTTTATGCCGAGGCAAGTTCGTCTATTTCCCGCGAAATAAATTTTGTTGATTTATTTAATAGCATTTTCTCACTCATTCCCATCATTCTAGATTATTTGTTTATTTATTTATTTATTTAATTTTACTAGCTTTTGTTCAATATCTTTATATAATTTTGATTGCTTATAACTAGAAAATGTTGCGATCATTTTTTTTATTGAATTTCATAGTTAGTTATTTAGCGTCTGTGGATTTTGACAAGCATATTGTACATGAATAACGTATTTTTCATAATTTTTTGAGTTTAAAGTATGAAAATAAACTTAAATTCAATTTTGCATAAATGCAAGCCGTTAAAAATTTGATTTTATTATTATTAAAGTTAATTTGCATGATTGAATCTATATAAATTATTATATTTTTGCATTCGCAAAAAACTGTATAAATGTAGAAATTGTATGGAAAATTTAAAGTAAATTGGCTAAAAGTTATTCAATAAAACTTACAAAAAACTATTTTTATCATAGAACAAAAATAACGCTCTATAAGCTTAAGGGTATAAATACCTCTAAGATGATACGGAAAACTGATATTAAAATAAAATAGATATTGAATTTAAGTTGAAAAAAAGTTGTTCAATTAGTTTTTGAAAAAACAATAAATGATACAAAAGCACATCTTTTTTGAGCTATTAATTATAAGGAGATATAACAAAATAAATTTTTTAGAACAAATTAAAATTTCATATTGGAACAATTAATTTAGTCTGAGGAAGCTAAGGTTCTGTACTAATGAATTGGCAGCGGCATTTTTAACCATTCATATCAATAACTTACGAATGTTATATGCTTAAAAGTTATTCATTTTTAAAGAAAATATGTTTAACTAGCATTTTGCATCGTTTTGTTCTGTGTATATAATTCTTCAACGATGAAGCTAATTAGGTGCGCAAATCATGCTGCATCTCCTCTATGCATTAATACAACATTTATTTACACTATGCTTGATGATGTATGATAAATATACATATGTATGATGAATGATATATCATTCATAGATACATGATTATTGTACACCAGTTATTAGTGATTTTAATTAAAAATGAAGCATTTTCTCACCGAACCACGTGGTTGTTGATGATGTTAGAGTTACGCCTTCGGAAGTTGTTATATTACTTAGCAAGGGAATCGCTACTCCAGAATATCCCATACTCATTCCTGGTCCAATGAGTGCAGTGATAGTTAATAAACAATAAATAAGCTGTAAATGAAATAAAAATATCTTAATGTTTTGAAGAACAGAAAATATTTGTATGAGATTTAATTTTTAAACAATTGTTAGTGTATTAAAGCTATACAAACTCTAGAAGTTTTTCTTTGCTACACGGAAAAGAATGCTTGGTGACAGCAAAAAATTAATTTCTACCAACAACCAATTTAATTTGTAAAATCCGCTTCAACTTTTTTATTGGTAAAATTTACCAAGTTGATTTAGTTAAATAAAAATTTGTAAAATTTACAAAGTTTTTTGTTATACCTATAGCTTGGAATTCATAACCGTAAACTCTTTTTTTTCGTTATAAGAACAATAATTAATAAATTTATTGGTTAACAGTACAAAGAAAATTTGATATCAATAACGAATTTGTAATGTTATCATAATCAATTAATTTTTATGAAGATAAATATTTTTTTATAATATTACGCGGTTTCTTGATCAATTTTACTTAACTAATCATAAAATTAATAAATAATTTTTATACCTCTCACCATCCTGCATATTTACTTTTAAAATTTCATGGAGTGTTTATAATAATGTTAGTTACTTATGTTACGGGTAATGGCACCTCTCTCTCTCTCTCTCTCTCTCTCACACACACACACACACACACACACATATAAAACATGCACTAATTATTTCCAGATGTTACAGGCATCATCAGCGTCGTCAAGGGAATCAGAGGAAGCCCAGGAATGGTGAGAGAGAGAAAAAGAGAGAGTATAGGTAGGGCGAAGGGGGGGGGGGGCGCAGCGGGAGCCACAACTATGAGACAGAGACGCTGCAGATGCGCGAAAGATAGCCCGGTCTCGATACTTAGTTAGGGAGAATGTGCAAGTCCTGTGCAACGGCTACGGCGAGAGCGGCTGAGACGGCGAGAGCGGCTGAGACGGCAAGAGCTACAGATACTGCGGGCGACGAGTGCGAGGTTCGCGGAGAGGAGCTGACAAACAAGCAGCTTCCTTATGACCGAGCACGACCAAACGCCGAGGATCGTACGTAAGTGCGCGTTCGACTCTGGACTCCCCGGGATCTTCTAGCCCGGTTCGTGCCTGCGAGAGCGCACATACGCGGTATGCATGTATACCCCTTTCCTATTTGGTTGAATATATATATATATATATATATATATATATATATATATATATATATATATATATATATATATATATATATATATATATATATATATATATACATATATACAACTTTTTTGTGATATATTGTTTATATTAATATATAATATTAAGTTATAAAAATAAAGTTTAAACTTTGATAAAATCACTGAGTATTGAAGTGAATAAGATTCGATTTCGTATATTTAAAGCGAATTCGCATAAATAATATCAACACTTTGTTTCGTCGTTAAAATTTTCATTTATTTTGAAGTATTTAGAAATAAACTAATGATTGGAAATTTTATTTTGTAAATTGAGTAATAGTATGAATTACTCACTAACTATTTTGTTTGACTTATAGTTACATTTATTTTCGACTACTAAAATTAAATAGTTTCGTTATAAAATTAATCACGTGTTTACAAAATTAATTTATGTTTATATTAGCTATTTCAGTAACCGTATATGCGATTTACGGAAAAATACATGCTGGTAATACGTGCGTTGGCATTATAGGAGAGTATAATTAAAATATAACATACGTAGTGTCGATACTGAGCGTGCATACAGTGACTGTGTTATATAGACTACCGATAGTTATATAGGTGCAAGTCTTTGTAGTCGCAGTGTAGTATATGTCATTTAACTGCGACTAAACCGCCGAATAATTGCGTGGCCATAATATTCGTATCGCTTATTTATTTGATTAAAAATAATATTGTTGTATTTTTATATATAAACAATGGTTTATTAAATCAATTAATAATCGTAATTATTGTTTACTCCTTTTTGAGAAATAATAGTAGGGTAATTGATCACCTAATTAACTAATTAGTTGATTAAATTTTCTATTTGCGTTTTTGGCATAATATTTTTTCTTTTAATAATGAACAATTGTTATTGGTTTGATTAATAATTATTATTATTTAAATAATTATTTAATTAATTAATTATTGGAAAAATTTTCTTTTCGTATTTTTTTCTTAGGAAATTTTATTTTCATTTTTCTAGGGAAATTAAATAGGATTTTTTAATTCTATGTTTTTTATAGCGATTTACGCAAGTTAGTTAATTCAAATTGATATCGGATAAAAACAGTATTCTTTCAGTGTTAATGCTTGTGTATTTGATTAGTATTTTATGAATAATAGTTACTAAATAATAGGTACTGGATAAGCGATTTATGCAATCTAGTATTGATAAAATACACTGAAAGAAGCAACTTTTTCTCGTTTTGTGTGATAAACACTGTTTTTTGGGTACATCAATCTACTTGATGAAAGTAAATAAACTTTATTTTTGTATTGAAAGTTTGGATTAATAAATTGTGTTTAAAATTCAAAACATAATAATACTTGAAATTTAAAATTTTTTTTGATCCCGCGCAAAGTAAAAATATAATTATAATACAAGAAAATGGCGAATTAAAGCTACATCTCTTTCGATGAAACGGTAGAAACCGAGATCCAAGCGTAGATTCTACGTTTAGACAGACAAGAGTTGGATATTTTTTCAAATATGCTCGAATTAAAAAGCGGCACGCAATTTGCGAAAAGCGATAGAATATATAGAATCTTGCGGGGCGACTACACAGTGACCATTTTCGTAGATAGCTTAGATAACACAAACATAGAAAAGCCGAAAACACGTCGAGAAGAGGAGCTCGACGAAGTATTAGCGGATGCAAAATTTATCAATAGGTTGCAGACCGATACTCCAGATAGGCAGCAATATTTGGCACCGAACAGAAACGGGCTTACCAATCGATTTTGCTCCAATAGCAATCAGCTCCACTCAGATGAGTTCAATGAATATGTCCATGACGGCATGCCAAAGGAATGGGCAAAGGAATACTGGTGATGTAATACACGATGCAAGGGCAGAAGCGGCGGCGGCTATAGTGGTTGTTACGACAGCACCGGTACATACATTATCTACAGAAATAACTATACCACCGGCACATGAACCACCTACACAACCACTCACACCACTGCCATCATCGTCAGCAATGCCACTGGCACTGTGGGGAATCGGGTTGCATAGTGTCACGGCACCACCAAGAAAGCTAGCATTAACGAGTACTAAAAGTACAACTACAATTGCTTCTGTAACTGGCTCAGGGGGAACGAGTAAAATTAGTGACCCGATTACAGTATTTTCGACGGGTACAAGACAATCTGCAAAAGAGCTGCAGCACTCGAAATCGTAAGCACACAAGCATTGATACAGGAATACGGTACTCAAGCGAGATAACTTCAAGATACCGTTGTTGAACTGGTTGCGAGTACAAGGTTGCGTTTTGAGACAAGGTAAAACAGCGAATACGCATCAGGGGCAAGGAGCAAAGTCCAAAAACAACAGCGATGTCACTTTTCAAGACACATTCGACCTTCAATATGACGATGGCGACCAGCTGAATGATAACCCAAGGGCACAATAAGAGGTTGTTGCAAGAGGGGATAGTTTGCGACTTAACTCGAATACACCACGTTTTATCGCAATGGTATAACAACCAAGAGAGAAAGTACCGTCGACGGTTCATCAAAGGGATCAGACTCTCGCAACCCTGCAAGAGTCTGATGGAAGGGGATTGCCTCTATATTTCGAGACAACGCGACCGTCGCAGAACAGATTTTTACATTTTTTAATCATCGAATAAATGATATTGGAAAAACGGTTTTATCCTGGAATGTTAAGTTTTCCGCTGATAAAGACGGTCGCAGTATAGTAGAGTTCCTACTACGCGTCAATGAGTGCCGCACACTAGCCCGCATAGAGAACGAGGACCTCTTGAATGCCATGACGGAGTTGCTCAAGGGAGCCGCACTCCTATGGTGTCGTCAATCCAGGAAGAACTGTCACACCTGGCAGACATTTGCGAGGCAACACGACGCTGTCATGGCATTGAAGCGACTGTGCGCACCCAACGATTTGCTGAACCAGTCACAGACTATATATTTTCTCTGCTCTCGTAGATTAATAAATTTGAAGTGCTTTGGGATGATGAAAGAGAATTGCAACTCATTTATCAAAATATGTCGCCAGAGTTGCAAGCGATTGTGAGTAAAGAGAAAACCACCGATCTAGATACTTTGATTCGGTTGGCGTGGCAGGCAGATGCTGTATTGGAGGTGCTTACTACTCGAAATACGTGTAGTAAGAGAAAATTAGGAAACTAAATAAATATAATTTAATTGAATTTAATATTTATTAATAAAAAAAAGAGGCAATTTATTTTGTTAATAAAATACGTATTAACTTAAATTTTACCAATGTAATAGAAAAGAAAATACCCAAAAAAAGTCATTTAAAGAATTACGTCGGTAAGTTAGAGATCGAGTCAGTATTTCTATTTCTTGATAGCTGGTATTCCAAATTTTAATTATGAAAACCTTTTCGTGAAAATAATGTTAATTAAACTATATCAAAAGTATATCAAAGAACAAGAAAAATAAATGTAAACCTTAACGTATAATATTAATGTTTGTTTTGAAGTTACGCAACTAACAGGTCCGTGTGGTCTTTATTTTAAAGAATTTATGCTGTTAAAAATATAATATTGTATTATATATATATAATACTAATTTTTTTATTTTAAAGAATTTATGCTGTTTCATGAAAGGAGATTATTAATCAATATTACATTATTAATTTTACATTGAAAATATATTTATGACGGTCTCAGCCGTTTTTAATAAAAAATACAATGCTTTACTTTTATGTATACGCGGTTCGCGTGCTGACTCGAAGCGAGTGACTAGAAAAAACAAGTCTCTTACTCTACCGTATGATTTTCCCTTACCAAATCCCCACTACGTACCGGAGCCACCTAGTTAGGAGCTCCGTAAATGTAGTTTTTTGTTTGTCTTTTGATCATTTAGCTCGGTCCGGCAAGAGAGCATGCCAGCTCTCTTGCGAGACGAGTTGGCAAAACCCCGTAAAAGATACGTTTGTGTTTATAACGGGTAAAACGCCTAAGTGCATACACTCGAGCAGTACGCTGACCACTCTAGAGTGCGCTCTTCTTACAGGGATTTGAGCAGTGCGCTGGCTTCCTCGATAGATACCAAGGAGGGTCCAACGCTTCCAAGATGGTATAGGATTTAGAATGAAATAAACATAAATAAGGTTTACTTATTTATTTAAATTTGGATTTTGTTACATGTGGTTAGTAGGGGAAAGAGATAGCAAATTGCGGATTACGCGAGGTCGTAAGCATAAGCGCGTTACTTTTGGCCACGGACACCGTTTCCCACTCTTTGTTGCTTGAGGGAGCGCTAGTCTGGATAGACCGACGTCCCCGGAGATTGCAAGAAGAATGATCCTCAGCCCGCAGCTCGCATGTCTCTATATACCCAAGCCGCGCTGCGCGCCACTCTCCGTTCCCACTTCTCTCGGCTCTCTCTCGTCGCGCGTCTGCTAGGTACACCTGCTCGTGTTTTGGCTCCTGCATTTACACCGCACTCTGCTGCCTCCTGCGTCCGTGAGCCGGTCTGTTGTGGTGCCTGCACAGTGGAACATTCTAACTATAGCTGTGATAATAAATCACAGCTTCCACTGGTCCATCGGCACGGCTTTCAACATCCAAGCAGCAACACCCGGCCAGGTGTTTTTTGAGGTTAAGTGAGGTGAATACGGCAGAGTGGCGGGAGCCAAGCACGAAGAATAAATAACTCAGAGGTACCACTTCAATCTGGATACACAGCACGCAGCGCCATACTATCAAGGCGCCATCTGCCGACTCGAACAGCAACTACGTGACTACCGAGGCGACACCTGCTGCATCCTAGACACACCATCATTACCTTCCACGACTCATCTTTGTCGCCACTAACATCATGGTCGACAACTGCGCCATCTACGGGGAGGTTCCTAGGAGCAGCAACTCGCTACGTAAGTGCTGCATATGCAATATAACATATCATTCGGCGTGCAAGCCTCTTGCAGTGCTTACCCGCGTACAAAGAAGTGCACTACAGCTACAAACCAAAGCGGTAGCGTGCCAGGCATGCATCGACTCGAAGAGGTCGATGTTCGAGTCGGCAGTCACGTGCGCGACGAACGCTAACAACAACATGAGTGGGAAAGAGAAAGAGCTAGCCGCGTCCACTCCGGCCAATAAAAAGCCTGCAACAGCTGCGCGCACCAATCAGGCGAGCAAGGCCGCGCCCACCATCTCTTCACTCTCTCCGTTGCAGGAACTAGGCCCCGCCCCCACCAGCAGCCTAGTCCGGTTGGCCGCGTAGTCTCCTGTGACGTCACTAGGCCCGCCCAATTCCAGCATGGGAGCACAGCACAGCGGGGAATCCCCGAGTGACGTCACGGCCAAGAGTACGGATTCAAACCGAGCTAATAATACTTCACAGTCCTCCTTCTCAAAAATAACAGTAGCATTAATGACATAAATTCGTCCGTCATTCGTATGCTAGACAGTACCGTGTTAAAAAAGGGAACAACGGTCTCCTGCCTGGTGGAGTACGCGAATTCAACTTCAAGAAACATTGACAATGCACTTGATAGACATTGCACCTCTATTGAAGGCAGATTGGAGGCAATTGTAAATAGGCTAAATACGTTACCAGCAGTACATACTTTGGCACTTTCAAATGAATCCAAGCTCTCCCAGCTGGAGGAGATGAAAAAGGAGAAGCAAGTGCTTTGTAAAGAAATAGATAACCTAAAAATAAATATAAAAAATTACACGATAGTAACGTCGACACGAATAATTTGTTGACCAATACAGAGGTAAATTATAATACGTTGATTGAAAAAATTGATAATCTAGAGCAGACTAATTTTGATTCACAGACAAAAATTGATAATTTTATATTAAATACTTTTGAAAACGATTTCCAAAACTTAACTAATAAAATCAATAGAGTTGAAAGTGACAACAAAGAAATAATAACGAAAATAGAAAAAATAATAACAAAAGAAGACTTTACCTCTGCATATACTACTACTATCGACAAAATTGAAACAAATGTAGAAAACATCCAAAATGATAACCAACTTATATTAAACAAAATTGAATTCCAACAAATCGCAGTGCTCCCCAGTACACAAAACAATACCGTTTCTCTCACAAGTACAAATAAATGTAATAATAATAATAATGCGTCTGCTACAAATAGTACTCTACTCGACAATTATAGTAATATAAGCGACACAAATGACAATTGTAATATCAATAATGACGGGTTTATCCAAGTTGTAAATAGTAGAAAAAAAACATCTAGTCGTTTGAATAAGTACAATATTGACAATGATGATGCTGCAGCATCACCTGTACGAAGCACGCGGGTGCAAACGATTGATGGGGGGACAATGCACAGTAAAAACATTAAAAGCGGTAATACGGAGCTCATTATTTCTAACATTTTCGACGGTGATGTCTCTAAGCGTGTTGACGTTGCACACACGATACTGTGCCGTGTCCTTCCATCAACACGAAAAATACATATAATAGGCACACGCCTGCTTCGGTCAGAGGAACCGACAGCTGCGGCATCAGCAGATACAAATAGCGAACGTAGACGGTCACCATGGGTTGTTACCCTTTCCAGCAGTGCGTTAGGCGAGAAAATAATGCGAGCCAAAAAGCTAATCACTGGCTTTCATGCTAGAGATGTCGACATTGCAGCTCTTGACCAGGACACAAGGGATGGGATTATAAATGGGAAAATTTTTATAAATGAATTATTAACAAAAGAATGTTTTATTAAATATAGAAGTCTCAAGGCCCTTGCGATGAGACTTAATTTTAAATATGTTTGGCATAGAGGGGGCCGTTTCCTGGTGAAGAGGCGCGATGGCGACGTCTCTCATGAATTTTCATCTGCGGCTGATTTACAAACAATAGTGGCATCATATGCCATTAATCAACCATCACAAACTGTAAATAATATAACAAAAAACGTTGATAAAGAAATCGTAATTGATAAAAATGTTATTCCGTCAACTGCTGCAAAAAATTGACTATCCGCAGACACTGTTGGGGGGGTTCACTGTAAGGGACTGAGGGCAGGTTTTGTCAATGTTACCTCTCTGATGGGGCACATTGGCATGATTAAACAACACCTTT
Organism: Gastracanthus pulcherrimus; assembly: GCA_949152435.1. Taxonomy (NCBI): domain Eukaryota; kingdom Metazoa; phylum Arthropoda; class Insecta; order Hymenoptera; family Pteromalidae; genus Gastracanthus; species Gastracanthus pulcherrimus. Next base: position 62,192,367 of record OX424573.1, on the reverse strand, counting down.
CAGCTCGTACTGCCTACCATCTCTTTGGGGTTGCTGAGTCGCACCTTGACCCTGATGTTGGGAGTGATCTCATTCAGATCGACGACTACTCACTACTTAGACTTGATCGCAACAAACTAGGGGGCGGGCTGGTCCTGTACATGCATAACACTTTCAAGGCCAATTTACTATGCAGCTCTCGAACAACACAGGAGGGCAGGCCATTTATACCTAAATATTTAATGTGCAGTGTTCAGCAGGGCAGCCTTCCCCCCGTCTTTGTTGCTTTAATATACAGACCACCACACGTAACGTTTTTACAGGGCTCTGACTTAACAGACAAACTAACGATACATACCCAAGACTTTAGTCACAAAATTATTATGGGAGATCTGAATGCGAACCTACTCGGAACGTCAGCCGATGCAAAATTTGTTAGGCGGTTGGCTGATGATCTTAACCTTCAAATAATTGATCATGGTGCGACTCATCATCTCACGGATTCTCACACGTGGATTGATGTGATCTTGACAGATAATAATGACGTTGTACTGAGCAGGGACAATCGGCCGGCGCCTTTTCCCAGTCATCATAACATCATAGAGGTCGAGATTGGGGTCGAAACTGCTGCATCCCCTGTGGCTGAATCTTCCAGCTACAGGGATTTTAAATCGATCCAGCAAGACGACCTCCTGTCTCACCTAGCTGACTGTGATTGGTCGCAGATCGATGGTCCCGCGGCTGGTGTTGACAGTCAATTAGAGTGCCTCAGTGTCAACCTCATGGCTGTGATAGATAAAATTGCGCCGTTAAAAGAATTCATGCCGAAAAAGAAAACGAATCCACCATGGGTTGATCCTGAACTAATACATCTTTACAAAAAACGTGACTCCGTACGACGACGCTATGCGCGGACCAAAGACGACAGACTGTGGCGGGAGTATCAGGGCCTTGCAGCTGAAGCTGAATTACGAACGACGGAAACAAGGGAAAGATTTTTACAAAATAGAATTTTTGAAGCGATTGATAATAAGAAAGATATCTGGAAAGAGCTCAAGGCTCTGGGCCTTCTGCCAAAGACAAGAAAGGAGCTTCATGGTTTCTCACCGGAAGAGCTCAATGCCCACTTTGCAGGGGTGTCGATCTCCCAAAATGAGGGTGATGAAGAACTTGACAACGTCTTGACCACTGCCAGTGATGACGGCTTTGTTTTCCGAGAGGTCAGCTTCTCGGACGTGGTCCTGGCTGTTGCCCACTTCTCATCACAGGCCAGAGGGGAAGACGGCATTCCCCAAAGTATAGTGGCTAAGGCTCGTCCGTTTGTGGGAGATCATATTGTTAAGATCTTTAACTCCTCTCTGTCCAGTGGCATTTTTCCGGGAACTTGGAAGGGAGCTCAGTTGGTGCCTTTGAAGAAGAAGCCTGTCCCATCTACGGTGTCAGATTTCCGACCAATTGCCCTGCTGAGTTTCCTTTCTAAGGTCCTTGAAAAAATAGTACACGACCAAATAACTGACTTTTTACGAGAAAATAATACTTTGGACCCGATGCAGACTGGTTTTCGACAGAATCACAGTACACAGACAGCACTACTAAAACTGACGGAAGACATAAGATCAGGCATTGACAACAACAAAAAAATATTGACTATTTTGTTAATGTTTGATTTTAGCAAAGCATTCGACACCATCTCACACACTAAACTGCTGCGTAAGCTGATGCGCATGGGATTCTCCAGGAGTGTTCTCCTGTGGCTTAAGTCATATATTATGGGGAGACGACAGACAGTCGTCACAAACACAAACGGGGATTCAGGTTGGCTAACCACCAATCTTGGCGTTCCACAGGGCTCAGTCCTGGGACCTCTGCTTTTCAGCCTGTACATAAACGACTTACAAGACGCACTAGACTTAGATGGTGTTGAACACATACTTTACGCTGACGACCTGCAAACCTACACACAAGTGACCCTGAAGGGTCTTCGTGATGGTATCAGTCGCATGTCGGCTGTAGCACGAGCAGTGTCGAACTGGGCAACGTCAGCTGGCCTGCGCCTCAATGTCGGCAAGACAAAGGCGATCATTTTTGAACCTTGACTTGCAAGGCATTGAGATACAGACCGGCGTACACGTTCCCTTTGTCGATACAGTCACCAACCTCGGCGTGGTGATGGACGGAAGGTTAACATGGAAGCCGCAACTGAATGCGGTCAGTAGAAAAGTAAATAGAGCTCTGTATAGCTTAAAATTATTCCGTTCAAGCACCACAGAGATACTGAGGAAGCAGCTGGCATGTGCACTAGTACTACCTCACTTAGACTATTGCTCAGTGGTTCTTCTTGACGTGTCAGGGGAGCTCCAGACACGACTACAACGTTTACAGAATGCATGTGTGAGATACGTATGTGGTGTTAGGCGTGATGAGCATATCACCGCCTACAGGAAAAAACTGGACTGGTTAGATCTGAAGGTGAGGAGGGAGTATTTTATGGCACCTCTGAAATTCGCTCCCAAGCAGTGTGAGGTGCCTGCCATCTTTTTGTAAATTTAAAACGCCGTTTAGCAGGCACCTTAAGCAATTACATGGTGAAGGGAATGCATAGAGGTGACTCGGATATTTATTTAGACTATTTATTTATTTGAATTATTTATTTATTTGAATTATTTATTTATTTAATTTATTTATTTAATTTATTTATTTATTTAATTTATTTATTTAATTTATTTATTTATTTAAATTTATTTATTTATTTAAATTTATTTATTTATTTAAATTTATTTATTTATTTAAATTTATTTATTTATTTAAATTTATTTATTTATTTAAATTTATTTATTTATTTAAATTTATTTATTTATTTAAATTTATTTATTTATTTAAATTTATTTATTTATTTAAATTTATTTATTTATTTATTTAATTTAATTATTTATCTGGCTTATTTATTTATTCGATTTAGTTATTTATTAATTTATTTATTTATTAATTTATTTATTTATTAAATATGTTTAGTGTTAGGTGTGAATGTATTTATTAGCATGATTGTTAAAGTGTCGTGAATGAGTGTGTTTTAAATTTTGACGTGATAGTATACGTAAAAATTTAGCAAAGTATGTGTATGTATTCTTTTATTTTTAATATGTTATCTCTATTGTATTTATTTTATTCTATGTATTATTTTTTGACGAAGCGTGTTTCTGTGATATCTGACTATGACTAGTTCATTATATTTAAATTTTATAAACTGACGAACTGATACAGCGAATAGTATTATTTAATAAGAAATGCAATAAGTGAACGTTAATGTAAGATAACAAATACATAAAATTGACTGATATTTTAATTATTATAACTACATGTACATGCAATTGTAAGATTTTCGTCTCTTGATGAATAAAAAGTATATCTATCTATCTATCTATCTATCTCTCTCTTTGCTCGCTCCCCTCTACTCCTAATTTTTTATTACTATGATAGGTTTTCCCGGCCGTCACAGTGCTTCCCAAATGAAAGTTTTTTCCTTCCATATGAAACGAAAAACATTCATTTATTCCTTTATGTTGACGGCTCGCCGCTCGTAATAAAAAATAACCAATTGTTAACTTATATATTATGTTTATTTTCTAGGTGTAAATAATAACAACTTAAAATAAAATAAGAAATAAAACGGAATAAAATAAACAGAAACAAAAACATCCCCTTCAATCTTGGAGGTTTTGTACCCAGTCGCCGAATTCTTCGATGCTCCCCTCGTACAGACCCTCGATGCGATCACAGTGGGCCGCCAAGTCCTGCAGGGCGTCGGCTACCTCGTTCCGGTTAATGCACAGCCGTGGTATCTTCGCGGAAGTTCCCTGGTCATTTTGTTTCGAGGGGTTGTCCGCCAGGATCGACACATCCTCCTCTACTTGCTTTCGAATCGTGGCTACAAGGGCGCATTCGGCAGCTATTTCCTTATCGAGGATCATCAGCCGCGCCTTCAGCTTCCATGCCTCCTCCTCGGCTTTGGTCGCACCCAAGGATCGTGGCTTGTACTCGTCCTCGTTTGCCTCCGTCGTCACCTTTCGCTCCTTCTCTGTTATCCACCAGGGTGTAGAGCGGAGTCCGGCTTGCAGGCATCTTCCTTTATTTTATTATAGAGTTTTATATTTCTTTTGTTTTTTTTACGGTTTGTGACATAGTGTAGTCACCCACGCCGCCTGCTAACCTCTTGTAGCCTCCTCTCCCTTCTACTTTGCCGTTCTCTTTTGTTTTTCCCTGGTCGCGGAGGTTGCCTCCTCTCCGTTAGTTCGATGGGTGTTGGTTTTTGCCCAGGAACACTGGTGGTTGAGCTGTTTGCCCCGGCAATCTGGGCTGCCTTGCTTCGAAAAACACCCATCCTTTGTGTGAGTCAATAACGTTCTCCACCTGCTTGCTCGTTTGGACTTCTGCTTCGTGAACGACGGGGCGGGTCAGTACTCTCTTGTCGGCCCTCGGGACTGTAAATGGCACCCTGGTTCCGTTATCTGGGACCGGACCGAAACGCCCCTTTCTCCCCCACAGTAGGGGCTCACACTGTTTAGACCACCTTATGGGTAGCGTCTTCGTGTACCCAACGTGCAGCAGGAAGTCCCGCTCACTGATCAACGTCTCCTGGTCACACACGCCGAACCGCTCGGCGCACGTTGCCAAGTCGCGGGCCGTATTTGCTATCGATATTCTTACTATTTTGAAACTGATTTTGATACTAAAGTCCTGTTGTATTTGTCCTCATCTCATAAGCTCGGTTTTCCTCCTCTCTTCTGCCAAAATTCGTATATGCCCTATGATCAGGTGTTTTTCTGGGATTTTCCATTCGATTTGGCACCGCCCGTAGACTCCTTTTTGTTTTGATTCCTCGAAACTCTCGTCTTCTTCGTGGAACTCGAATTCCCGCAGTGGTCTTCTCGGGTATGTTTTTGTTTTCCTTCATTCCACCATACTATACAGTTTTATTCTATTTTATTTGCCCCTCTGAGGCTCCATAACATTCAAATAGTGTGTGCATGAATAAAATTGCATACCTCAATATTGCGAAGTGATTTAAATAATGATAAATAAAATATAATTAATTATCCTGTTTGAATGTTATATTTTGTTTTTTATTTAAATAAAGCTCGCTGTGCTTCTACCATTCTAGTTTGGCCTAATTCATGGTGCTTTTTTACTACTTTATTTAAATATAACAATATTTATTTCTTAACGTATACGACAAAATACTCTTATTATTTACAATATGCATAATATTCTTTTATTATTAATTAAATGTGCCAAATTCAAGGTGCCTCTTTTATTCTAAAATTTTTATGTTTACCTTATGCATATCTTTTACATTTTATTTTTCAATACATTTAGCCTCCCTAATCATTCATAATATACCTATATATTATTTTCTTTGTGTACCCTATATTCCTCAATAAAAAAATTTCCTTCGCGTTGTAAGGAATAAAATATAGTGGTGTAAAAAACTGCACATAAAGAAAAATTCTTTTATTTGTTCTCGGAGACAAAGAAAAGCCTACGGCCATGCGTATATGAACTACGCTCGCAATTAAGTTATTTACAAACTATATTTTTTATCCAATTATACAAAATTATAAGAGATTAAACAATATTAATTACTAAACAATGTTATATTTTCGAATATAACTTATTTATCATTTTTGTTCGCTGTATGGCCGTAAATTATGCAAAGGAAATTTTCCTCGTTCTTTTTTCAATACGGGGTCGTATAATAAATATGTATTGAGACCTACATTTTGTTGTACAGTTAAGGGCCCTTCAAATACATCGAAAAACTTAGATATTTTTTCATTGTCGGCGTCTGATACATTTAAGGGGGGAGTCTGCTTTAACGGCTTCAGGAAATCGATTTTTTTTGTCTTAAATCTATTCCAAAACTATCCAAGAATATGTCTTCAAAATTTCAAAGGCCAATTCGACATATTTCCGAAGCTAGAGAGATAATAGAGGTGGATTCCATAATGGAGATGTTTTCGAGATCCGTCGAGAAATACGGAGTTATGTACACTAATTATATCGGCGATGGCGACTCCAAAACTTTTACTGGAATCTTAAATAGCAATCCTTACGGGGACGAGTGCACAGTGACGAAAAATGAGTGTGTTGGGCACGTGCAAAAGCGTATGGGTACTCGTTTACGTAATAAAAGAAAAACCGAGAAACTCGGAGGAAAGACGCGGCTAACGGAGAGTGTAATCAAGAAATTGACGATATACTACGGTCTGGAAATTCGTCGAAATATTGATTCAGTGAAAGGTATGAAGAAAGCTATTATAGCAACATTAGACCACTACTGTTCCACGGATGAAAATCGTCGGCATGAAAATTGTCCAGAAGGCGCCGAGAGTTGGTGCGAATGGCGCAAGGCTCAAGCGGCGAATAATCTTGCATCTTACAAACATCCGGCGAGATTAATCGATGAAACCGTGGAGAAGCACATTCGTCCAATTTATGAAGAGCTCTCTAATGATGATTTAATGAGGCGGTGTTTAGGCGGCCACACAGAAAATTCCAACGAATCGTTCAATTCGATTGTGTGGCGCCTAAGTCCGAAACATTTGAATTCCGGCTATAAAATTGTCGAAATTGCAGCATATATGGCTGCAGGCATTATTAACGAGGGCTACTGTGCTGTACTTTCCACCATGCAGCTCCTCAATATCATCATAGACGCCGTCGATGCTGAGCGCATAACGCGGGAGAACCGGTGCGCATCATATTCTAGCAAGAAGGCTCGTATAGCCCGAAGATTGGAAACCCTCAGCCAAAACGAGTTTTTTGAAGAAGAGAAAGGACTAATATGTGGCCCAGGGATAGCTGATTAACCTCTAATTACTGTAAGTACCCAAAAACTTATATTTTTTTGGATCAAAAACTTTAAAGCGCATTTTCTCGAGTTTTCATTTTTACGATTTTTAGAAAACGGTGCCGGTGATAACAAAAAGAATATACGTCCGATCAAAAAAAATCAATCTGATCTAGCTTCAGTATTAAATTATCTTCTATTTGAACTAAAAAAGTTGGACAAAAGTATTATTTAAACTACTTTTTTTGCAACTTAAAGTGAATTTTTTTTTCAAAAATGTAATTTTTTTTTACTTTGGAAAAATTTGGAATTTGACAACTTCTTCGATATTTTTTGAGTTCATATAGAAAAGAAACTTATAAAAATTAAAAAAAAATTTGTTTGGACTGTTTCAGACGCACGGCACGACCTCCATCACCGGCACCGATTAGAAAGTGCAGACTCCAGGCGCTCCGGCAAAATGGTCATAACTTGAAGAAATTTTAATATTTTTTAATAACAAAAATTGTTTTTTAAAGCTAAAATATACATTATGTTCTCAAAATTTTGTTTACCGCAATCATTTCCTTCCCATTCAACAAAATCGGTGAAAAAACGCTTTTATTGCGGCTCCTAAAGCAGACTCCCCCTTAAGGCTTTAACTAGTACTTCATCACCATTCCTAAATTCGAAGTGTTTTTATTTGCATTCTTTTTCGCCGCCCTATTTTTTACAATTTTATGCACGTCCTCGCGAGCCAGCGAGATTGCACGTTCGCCTGAGATTCAGTCATCCACTTGTATCATTTTTATATATCTCTCCCAAATTCTAGTTGGCTTAAGACCTAGATGCAGTAATACCGGCGGTTAATTTGTCATTTCTTGCGGGATTTCATTAATTATGTTCTGGATTACTCGAATATGCCGAGCCCACCCGCCATGCTTTTCTTTTATAAATGCGCGTAAAAATCATCCCAATTCGCGGTGCACGCGTTCAATTATATTACTTTGCGTGTGTCTAATTGATGAAAACCTTATTCGAATGTTTTCTTTCTTTAGCGTATCAATCCATTTTTTACTTGTAAATTGTGTTCCGTGGTCCGATATTATTGCTTCCGACTTGCCATATGTTGGTATATAATCATTTACTAATTTTCTAATAACGGCTACCGTATTTGCTTTTTTAAGTGGGTAAAATACCACATACTTACTAAAAACATCTATGGTTGTGAGTATATATTTTAGCCCTTCCGTAGGTACGGGTAAAAAATCTATCAATAACAATTCTCGCGGCTTATTTACGAAAATTGGTTGCATTATTACGTTATATTTGTGTGTTAAATACTTAGTTTTTTGGCACTTATCGCATGTCTATAAATTTCCGACATCTTTTTCTTAAATTTTTGGCATAAAAATGTTTACAAATACTCTTATACACTTTGCGTGCTCCCGCGTGCCCATAAAGTTCGTGTACTTCATTAATTAATGTTTTTAGCCCCCCATCTGGTATATAAATTTTTGTCCGGTGTGGCATGATTTTACATTTTACAAATTTTCGCGTATTTCAAATTCGTTTTTGATTTTTTCATCGCTAAATTTTAATTTTTTCCTTATTGCTGCCGCATAGGGATCGTGATTTTGATATTTAACAATATTTTTACAAAAATTGACCAGCGCTCGGCTGAGTACGGGCCTAGCTATCGCTGCTATTATAATTTCCGATTTTTCTATTTCATTCGGCCAGATCTGTAACGCGGCTTAAATAATCCGGCACTACGTTCTCATTCCCCAGTAAATATTCCGTATCAATTTCAAAATCTTGAATCGCAAGATTCCATCTTTGCAATCTCGTATTACTATATTTACATGTTTTTAAAAAAGTAAGAGCCTCGTGATTCGTCGTAACCAAAATTTTTACGGCCCCCGCAGGAACGTATCTAACTTTTTTAAGGCCCACACGGGCGCCACCATCTTTTTATGAGTAATAAAATAGGAGCACTCGCTCCCCTTTAAAGTCTTACTGACGAAACGCACGATCTCCTTCTCGCCGTTATCATTAAATTGCGATAACACGACCGCGCACGCCAAGTCGCTGAAATCGGACGTGAGGAGGAAAGGACGCTTCGGATCAGCATATTTTAGGATGATATTTTCATGAAATGTATTTTTTACATCTTCAAACGCCTTCTGCTGATCCGTAGTCCAGTGAAAGCCTACCTCTTTTTTGAATAATTCTATAAGAGGTTTTGTGTATTATGAATAATTTTGTTAAAAAACTCTGTAGCTCTCGCACTTTTTTAGGTTGTTTAAAGTTTCTTATAGATCTAATTTTTTCCAGGTTCGACCGGATTTCCCGTTCCGAGATAAAGTGTCCCAAGAACTTGATTTCTTCACATACAAAGCTTCTTTTTTTAAAATTTAGTCTAAGGTTGTGAGACAAAAGACGTTCATATAGTGCTGCAAAGTGTTTTAAATGGGACTCAAAATCTATTGATTTAATCACCATATCGTCTACGGATAAGACCAGAAACTCATCGAAGTCTGATATGATTTGTTCTAAGCCCCTTATTACCGCGGAGCCACTAGTTTTAACCCCAAATGGGACTACATTATATTCATAAATATGGTTGTCGCCCTTGAAAGCGGAGTATTTTTTACACCACTTCGCGAGTTTAACCTGTCAGTAACTGCACGTAAAATCCATAGTGCTTGTTGCTGGCTTTCCCGCACATCTCTGTAATATTTCTTCTATACCCGGCGGCCCTTCATAATCGTCCACTAGTCGTGCATTTAATTTTCGCGCGTCTAGGCATAATCGTAACGGAAACGTCTTTTATTTTACAACTGCAACAGGGTTAATATATGGGCTGTTCGAACTCCTAATTATTCCCAATTCCAAAATCCTATCTATTTTCCTTTTTACCTGCTCTCTATAAGCTATAGGAATCGCATAAGGTTTTGTATAGAAACGAGAGTCGTCTTTTAATAGCAATTCATGTTCGTAGATAGTTAATAAACCTGTTTTTTTTTCAAATACTTTTTTATATTTTATTGTTAATGATTTTAATTTTTTTTGTGATTCACTTAAGTTATCACATAAATTTATGCTGATTCCGATGTGTGAGACGCAACTACTTCCCGTTTCCCGATTCTGGATTTGCCTGTTTTTCGTCTATATCGATATCGAGCACATTGATCTCTTGTTCATTTTTATTTTTAATTTTCCATTTCTGGGCAATACAATTCTCTGAATTACGCCCTTGCTTAAAATTCGCATTACCGTTCCTTTTATTGTCCGAAAAATCCGCCCTTTGCATTGCGTTTACGCTTTCATTTCGCCAGGGTTTTTTATTTTCATAGTTTTCCGATTCTGGATTATTACGGAAATTTGACGAGTTACCACGGGAGTTCGTCGAGTTACTCGCATTTTTCTCGTTTACCGATTGATTTACCCCATCGCGGTCAGTTTTTGAGCGCAAATTATCGCTAGGAAATTCAGCTAATATTTTATGTAATTGACGTTTATTTTTTACTTATTGACCCATCATAGCCAAACGGACCCCCCTTTCGAAATGGTCAAGAATCTTTGACACAACCTCTTCCTTGGTATAGTTTAATTCGATTTCTTTTATTAACCCAAACACGTAAATTGCGTAGTTTACCCTATTCATAGATGCGGTCGCGTACCATTGCACAAATTCTACTTTTCTTTTAGCTGTTCTTTTTACGCCCGCATTCCAATATCTCTCCTTAAACCGAGTCATAAATTCCTCGTAGTTTTTTACTTTCCCTGACTGTAAATACCACCAATTATGTGCGTCTTCTGTAAGAGGTTGGGAAATAATACATAATGTGTCTCCCTCATCGGGTTTTATTAATGAAAAGTAATTTTCTAGTTCGAATAAAAATTTCATCGACCTCTCTGAGGGTAAGCCATTAAATTTTGGAATATTTAATTGGAGCTCACACATCGTGACTCATACACAAATGAACTCCCTAGTAAAAATATTATTCATTGTAGAGAAAAATTATTTATTCAAAAAGATAATTATTTACATTTCGTCAATTCCATAGGCCAACCACTAGATAAAGGAGCAATGCAATTATATAAAATCAATAAACTACCACTTCTTGATAATTTAAGTATTGGTGAACCTAAATTAATTAACGTTAATACTAGATTCCATACAGTAATGCCACTTAGAATCGAGCAACGCGAAAGTTTAATAAATATTATGAATGTTTGCAAATTTTACTTAACAAATTCAGTTTTGTTTTAATTGAAAAATACATTAAATATATTTAGCATGGCAAAAAGTAAAAACATTGAAATTGTTGAATTGAATTTAATACTAAACAGTATTAAAAAAGATATATTCAATAAACATTAAAATCATTATCTGTCTCGGTCATACACGACATCCTCCTTTTTATGCAAGTGCAAAAATTATCGAATAAATGCATTGCTCTACGATTGGTGGACACAAAGGCATCAATAAAACTTATAATAGAATTAGACATAAATATAATTGGGAAAATCTTAAGCAAGAAGTGCAAAAGTTCATTAACAAATGCAAGTAACGTCAATTAAAAAATTAGTTAGAGTCAAAACCAAGCAAAATTTAATTATTACTCATTATCCACCAATTCCGTTTGCTAAACTAGGTCTTTATATAGTCGGACCATTGCCTAAAACTAAAATTGTTAATGAATACATTCTTAGCATGCAAGATCAATTTTCAAAAATCATAATTTTTGTTCCCCTTCCCGATCAGACAGCTATTTCAGTAGCTGACGGATTTATAAGAAGATTAGTTTGTATTTTCGGAGCTCCGCAAGCTATATTAACATATGAAGGGACTAATTTTCTTAGTAGATTAATGGCACGCGTAGCCAAAATGTTTAAAATCAAGCAAATAAAAACTACCGCTTTTCACCCGCAGTCGAACGGTTCTCTTGAGCGAGTGCAAGCGCCGCTGAGTGAATTTCTTAAAATGTTTATTTACAAAGAAGCGGAATGGGATAAATTGGTTGAATTAGCCATGCTTAACCATAATTCCAGGCAAACTGAATCGACCACTTTCATACCTTACGAACTTGTGTTTGGGCGTCTAGCTCGATTACCGTAAAGTGATCCTCCCGCCGTCGATGACCTCTTATCTGCGTAAGCCGACTACATGCGAGATCTTATCTCACATCTGAGCGCCCTAAGTGAAATAGCTGCCGAAAGAATCTCCCTAGCTAAGGAGAGAGCGAAGCGATATTACGACTTAAAGGCTAATCACGTAGAAATAAAAGTAGGTGATTACGTTTAGTTGCAAAAGGGTCTCAAGCCTCATAAATTCAATGATCCTTGTACTGGTCCTTGGTTAGTGTTACATATTTGGGAAAATGAAAACGTAAAGAAACAATTAAGAGAAAATCAAACGACGGTAGTACATATGACCGCCTACGCTTTTCGCACATTCTACCAAAATAATATGATCAAATAATAATATATGATTCACTGATTTCAGATACAATCTACATGCGATCTTTAGAAACAAGCAGTTGATCTCAAACTTATTTAACTAATTATAATATGTTAACATTTATTTCAGATGCTAGACCCACAGTAATAGCAATATACGAGGTTCTCTTTACCACAAAATTTAAGATAAAAGCAAATTGTTAATAATTAAAGTATTAAAAAATTAAAGAGAAAGAGAATGACTGAAAATTTTATTTAAGCATTTTTGCAGATGGATAAAAGAATCACGAAAACAAGCAAAGAATATTTAATCTTACACAACTCTATTCAGTGGACAATCTTATGTGTGATCATATAAAAATACAAACGAGAATATAGAGAATACAAAAGAAATAATTAAGTTATGCAAAAATTAGTATTATGAATACATACTTACAGGAAAACAATCAATATCTATATGATCATCAAAATCAATTTATTTGTGCGATGAAGTACTAAATTGAAAATTATTTAATATGTAAATATTAATTTCGCTTTATAATTAAACTATTATATAATGCTTAGAATAACTGTCTTTTAGCCACATACCAAACCGGTCAATTATTGCAGTTATATGTATCAAACAATAATACATTTTATGAATATATCGTAGTATATCAAACGAAAGTGTCAGTTGTATTAAGATATATGATAGAGTTTTTAATTGCAAAATAGCTAGTCAGTAATTGAAGGTCAAAAATAAATGTAAAGATATACTCGAAACAAACGCGATCAACTATTTCGATTGATAATCACTACTACAAAACAAGCGATTAAAAGAAATACTACGTATGTAGGGTACGAACAAAGCTTATAAAATAATTACAGTAGTTATAGTATTGTAGTATATCATAGTATATTATATAGTATTTGTATGGTTATCAATCAATAAATAGACTGTATTCATAATTGATGCAATAAGAGCATTTTTCGTACCGTTAATAAATATAAATTTTAAACGTCGAAGATTTATAAGTAAACTTGTTAACACATCGAGTAACGCCAATTTTCACCATTTCCACACCTATGCAGAAGATTCATTTTAATGTAATTCACCAAATCAACAAAAGAAAGAAGAAAAATAACTATCATATATCGTTAAATATTAAGTAAGTTTTAATAATCTTTTCTAAAAAAATTTATACTACAAGGAACTTTGACAAATTATTTTAATACCCCGAATGTATAATAAAATATGTAATGTACGAATGAAGTTACAATAAGGTATTGCAACAATATCATTATTGTTATTTGTTTTTAACGACTTTATTGGTACAAAAATACACATATGTATTAATGTTTAAATAAGTGTAACTACAGATAGTAGATAAATTGAAATCATGCAAATAATTATATAGAAACAAATCTTCGCTAGTTCAGTCATTGATAACCGAGCAGTTTTTACTATACATCGTACCAAACTATAAGCAACTTTGTAAAAATAAGAACAAGTAAATTAAATGAGTTATGAGCAATATAAAATATATATTCTATATATATATATATATATATATATATATATATATATATATATATATATATATATATATATATATATATATATATATATATATATATATATATAAATGTTAACAAAATTAAGCGATAAGTATGTAAACAAAGTCTACTTTTTTGTATTTTATTTTTTTAAATGAGCGCAAAGCTCATATAACATATTGTGTCATTCGAAAGAAAATCGTTGTAGAACTAGATATAAGGCGAGGTACAGAACACAACAGAGGCTGTCTATCGAACTGATCTCCAACGGGTATATTAGCCAGACTCCACTAATTCAAGTGCGGACCCTATAAGTCCAAATTCCAATGAAAGAAGAGGAGGTGCCGCAGACATGCAAGGCTGATTGAACCACGAAAATACTTAAAATTTATCTAAAACTACTTAGCTCGATCAAATGTCTATGTCTAAACATTCATATTTCTCAAATATCAAAATTCACTATATTTAGCAAGCTTTCCAACATACCAAATACCTAAAGGTTACTTATAGCTTATATCGAAATAATGAATTATACCTATAAAACTACTCTTACCTACAAATAGAAAGTTAATATTGACTAACTATGTAGTACATCATTTTATATATAAATATCAAATAATTAAAGGGTGATACACAATTATGAAAATATATCCAATATTTTTACTAATTATATATAAAGACATATATCTATCTATAAATTATATAAAGATATTTTATACTTATTAAAATTGTTACAGGTAACCAAAATTCACTACACGAGCATGTCAGTTCAGCGAGTTGCGCCGGTTCCGGTTATCAGAATAGCACGTGAATCTTGAAGTGCAGATCTTCTAGAGTGGATTTCGTTCTATAACAAAAGGCTCTATATAACATTGTTCGTGTCAGACAAAAAGCCTCAACTGTCCTTTTGTAAATCGGAAAGGATGGCCTTTCAGTGTGACACTTGTGACGTGTATTTCACGTCCCAATAATATTAAATACGGGCAGTCAATCGCGACCCAGTCGCCCGTCACCAGAGCCGAGCATTTCTCACATTCAATGAGTATTGTTATTAATGGGGTATTGTTATTATTTGTTGAGGGAATGAGGATAAGGAGTCGCGACCGAGGAAGGCCGCAGACCGGCACACACACGCACACACCCATACCAGCGACACCAGCGGATCGCCGCAGCGACGACTGCTAGGAGCGAGCAACGGCGACGAATATACACATACAGGCACAGCACCAACATCACTGCACACTGTACGCGCGACTCTCTCTCTCTCGATTGCTCTTTCTTCCTCGCCTCTCGAGGATGATGAGCCGCTGTCCGCGCACACACATATACACACGCGCGCGCGACCGCCCTCTCTCCCGATGCACGCAGACGCGGGAGGAGAGAGGATTCACAGCGGCAGCGGCGGCTTCCTCGAGGCACACCAACTCGGCTGTAGCCAAGAGAGAGAGAGAGAGAGAGAGATACCGACTCGGCTGTCGGCAGAGGGGAGAGCTAGCAGCCGCCGCGCCGCGAGCCGCATGAAGCTGCCGGCCTCTCCTAGCGTAGGCCGACGCGCGCACGTCGCCGCTGCCAACTGTGTTGGTCCGGCAGCGATAAAACCGAAAGCGCCCGATATAGATATACACGCCGGGTTGCCGCGCGTGTATATCTAGCAATTCATAATTGCCCGCGCTGCGTAAACAGGGCGGCATTCGCGGAGCGAGCCAATGAGAAGTAGCGACTCAAATCACCGCGGACTTGGCCTTGATTTTTGCATCTAGGGAAAATCAAGGCCAATCACCGTAAAGGAAAGGGCGGAAGCAACCGGAGTTTGAGCTGAAGTTGCGCGAGAAGAAAAGCCAAAATTTTGGGAGAGATTTCCGCCCTCTCCGGTTTTGAGCATTGACTGCCCGGCCTTCAGCGACGATAGACGTAGCGAACGAATTGACTGCCCGGCCTTCAGCGACGATAGACGTAGCGAAAGTTTTGCCTGCCGTTCGAGCATTTTAGACCGCGTGGAGAGACGTCGACCGTCCGCCCGTCGGCGACGTAGAGATAATCACGGAGAGCTAGAGATTGGGCTAACATTAACCGGCGACCTTGTGACCTGCGAGGAAGGACATCGCGAGACGCGCCCGACTAGCGACGGTGAGTGGACTGTAATTGTCGAGCTTCCCTCGGCACTTGCAAGTGATTTATATTAACAATTGTAATACATTGCCGCCATGTGCTCGGGGTTCTTAGGAGAATAAATCCGTGGTGGTGTGACACCGGTATGTAAGATCAGTGCGGATCGGACCGGTAGTAAATTCAAGTATTAGTGTGGGGAAATTCACGCGACTCGGAAACTCGGGAGACGTGGTGAGTTTGGTCGTCGCGAGGGACGCGTGATAAGGCTAGCGTAGCCATGTTTGTATAGCGATAAATTAGATATAAGAGTAATTGTAAATTTGCGACCGATAGTATTACCCGACGATAAGAAATAAAGCTTGAGTATATTTAAAGTGAAAATTGTGAGTGCTTATTATAAAGTTATGAATTCCTGATTTTTCCTCTTCACGGAACTTCCTCTGGGAAAGGGCTCGTGCCGAGTTAGCCGCGCTTTACCTGGCGCCCATTAATTGATAAAAATTTGGTAAAGTGTCGAGACAAAGTAAGCATCACAATTGTAGTGGTCTCGGATTCCAACAAGAATGCCATGTTACAAATGACGTACCAACGGGGGCTTAGTGACTCAGGAAAAAACAGGAAAAATAGCAAAATAAATTAATTAAGAGAGTTCGGGAAAAATCAGAAAATTTTTTTTTACACAGTGTCGAGCCAGCGAAAGTGCAGCGACTAAAACGTTTTTTTTTGTGTCGTATGAAAATTTCGGTAAAGTGGAAAAATTAATTTTTGTGTGTTTAAGGAATTTATAAGTAAGACTTAGAAAATTTTTCACTTGAGCTATTGGGTTATAAATTGGACTTAGAAAATTTTCACTTGGGGTAATCGACTAATAAAGTTTTCGATTTCGAGAATTTTCCGGAAAATTTTTTTGGATAATTTTGAGAAATTTCCGAAGTTATTTTTTGAAAAGTTTTCGATTTTGAGAATTTTCCGGAAAATTTTTTTGGATATTTTTGAGAATTTTCCGGAATTATTTTTTGAAAATTTTTCGATTTTGAGAATTTTCCGGAAAAATTTTTTGGATTTTTTTGAGAATTTTCCGAAATTATTTTTTGAAAATTTTTCGATTTCGGGAATTTTCCGGAAAATTTTTTTGGATTTTTTTTTGAGAATTTTCCGAAATTATTTTTTGGAAAATTTTTCGATTTTGAGAATTTTCCGGAAAAATTTTTTGGATTTTTTTGAGAATTTTCCGAAATTATTTTTGGAAAGTTTTTCGATTTTGAGAATTTTCCGGAAAAGTTTTTGGATATTTTTGAGAATTTTCCGAAATTATTTTTTGAGAATTTTTCGATTTTGAGAATTTTCCGGGAAAGTCTTTGGAAGTTTTTGAGAATTTTCCGAAGTTATTTTTGGAAGATTTTTCGATTTTGAGAATTTTCCGAAAAATTTTTTTTTGGGGTTTTTGAGAATTTCCCGAAGTGATTTTTTGAGAATTTTTCGATTTTGGGAATTTTCCGGAAGATTTTTTTGGAGATTTTTGTGAATTCTCCGAAGTTATTTTTTTTTGAAAGTTTTTGATTTTCGGAATTTTTCGAAAAATTTTTTTGTTTATGTGAGGAATGTTCTAAAGGAAGGAAGAGTTTTTTTTTGAGATTTTGAGAATTTTCGAAGATATTTTTTTTGAAGGGTTTTTGTTGGAAAATTTTTTTTTGGATTTGAGAGTTTTTTTTGATATTCTTGAAAATTTTTCGAAAATTTCTGAGCGATTTATTTAGGGCTTTCACAGGTTGGGTGTGTAGTGAAGAAAATTTTCGTGTCAATTGAGACCTTTCGTAGGATTCTTGAGTATTGAAAATTTTCGGTTATTGAAGGAAGCTTGTAGCGATATATAAAGAAAATAGCGAATTACCAGTGTAAGCGGAAGGCTGCGGCGACGCACTGAAAATAATAGCGATAAATAGAGAAGGTGGGGAAAATAGGAGACAAATTCAGAAAATCTTTGTTGGAGATTTGGTGAAATTTGAGTAATGAGCTAGAGTGATAGATAAATTAATTTGGTGTAATTTTCTGAATTCTGTCCTATTTTTCAAGTCTTCTCAACGACTTAAAGTAGTAGAGTAGGAGTCACACCACCGTATAGGGAAAATTCATTTGGCGAACACCTCCACAAAATATTATTGCTGTGCTACTACCCCCAAATCGATTAGTAAGAACGATTTATAATTAGTTAAGAGTAAAATTTTTGTAACAACTACTGGAAATTGGGTATAAAAATACAACAACTAAAGTTATTGTATTTATAGTATAACTACTGTGTCAAAGGAAAAATTGATTATTACATATATTTATATTTATTTAATTGTATTGGAAATTATTTACTGAAAATTGATTGCGACCAAGAAGAAACCTCAGATTATTACTTCAGATATAAACAAGAAAAGAAGACCAAGAACTACTGAAAACTGAATAGCGACTTTATTAGATTCGCGTCAGGGTATTTCAGCAGCTACTCAAGAGCTAGGCAAACAAATTTCGAGTAGGCATTTTCAGCTAAAGGAACCGATAAAGAAGACCTCAAGAAAAGAAGCTATTTTCTTTGTTTATCTCCTTTTGTCCCTTTAGCAAAAGTACATACGGTAATCTCCAGAGTAACATACACATATAAATATACATATTATTATTATAAATCATTATAAAAATTGAAAATTAGTGACACAGTAGTTAGGCAGGAAAATTGTCCCGTAAAAGAGTTAAGACTGATTCCTTTATTTGCGACCTCTCCATTCACGTGCACCAGGTATTGCAAGTTAAATCCCCGTCTTTGAAAAGATTCCAAAGACTTGGGCGGGCCCTCCCAACATAGCGAATACTGCAGTAACTGTAGAGTGTAACTAGCGACCAAACCGCTGTTTTTGTTTTCGTCCCTTAGTGTACGAGTAGAGTACAAAATGAACACAAGACAAGCAGCAAAGAAGGATCCGCGCATACGCCAGCGAATGGCAGTATCAAGTAGAATAAATGGGATGGACCCGAGCGAACTTATAATAATTCTAGATCAGATTGGACTTAGCATATCTGGGACAACAGCCCAACTTAGAGACAGACTCTTGCGGGCAAGTATTAGGTCAGTGGAACCAGAGGCAGCAGTAAATTGGGATACAGTATGGGACGAAAGACCATGGGATCAAGTACCAGCAACATCGGCGGCCATAATGCGAGAGGAATCTTTTGAACAAATACCTCAGAAGAAGAAAAGAGGTAGGAAGCCTAAGAGAAGGACCAAAGAAGTAGAGTTGCAAAGCACGGAAACGGAGTATAGCCAAGAAGAGGGACAGGCAATCACGGAGCAGATTCAAGAAGTCACAACACAACAACAAACGACCGATGTACCAGTAGTTACGCTAGAAACGATAAGCAAAGCGACCACCACTATTACTACGACGACACCAGTTCGTACACGGGGACCAACGGATAGCTTCGCGATGCAGATGGTGTCTGCAAACACACGACCAAGAGTGCAAACAGGGTTTCCACCGCAACTCTTGGCGATGAGCAGTCATACACAGCTGGCATATACTCCGGGACTAATGAAGATGATACCAACCGGCTACCAGTGGAGGCTACCAGAGCCACTTTTCCATTATACAGGAAATCATCCATCACCGGATTCCAGTACGGGAACTCCCGCGGTACCCATGATCCAGAGACCAATACAATTGATTACATCAGCGTCAACGGCTTCGGAACCAACGTTACCTTCGATGCCAACCACCGCAGCGCCGTCGGTCACACGACCTCCTGCAATGGCACAAGCAACGAACGTCGGGGCCGATCCGGGGACTAGTCAGAGGGGGCAACCCCTAGCAAGAAGTGACAATCCGACAGGAACATCACAAAGCCAAACGCCACTGCAGAGGATAAACCCGAACGACAGTATTCAATATATTGGACAAGTAAAACATAGAGACCCCATAACCAGTAACCCAAGAAATGGAAACTCAACAGATAGTAGCGACGTAAGCAACAAAGAAGAAGATAAGAATCGAGAAGAAGATGCCATTCAACGAGGGGCAGGACCATACGAACGGCTACTGCAGGAGTTTGAACATCTGAAAATGGCACAACATAGACCAATTCTCCTCCGAGAACCGGTATACGCGCCACAACCTCCAGTAGTCCCACCTCCGGTAGCACACCCACAGGATTACGTAGACACTCCGAGACCACCGAGGGGATCTCAAGAGAGAAGAGAGCGACCCAGAAATCACGAAGTGGCAGAGATTCGGAGGCCTAAGGTGAACACCGTTCGTAGGCCAACAGACCAGCAAACCGAAGCATCAAAACAGAGAAGAGGAGAACGAAAGCGACTGTCATCGAGTAGCTCGGAAAGTAGCGTACTAGACCGAAGATTAGTGAAGAAGAGAGATAGCCGTAAAGTGAAAAACCGTAGACATAGGAGTTCGAGTAATAGTACCACAAGTAGCGACGGTAATACAACGTCATCAGATTCAGATAGCGACCACAATAAAAGAAGTACAAAACACAGGAGAGGCCACAAACGGAACCAGTCGATATCGACTAGCGATTCGGAATATGAAGATAAAAACATGAAACAAAAAAATAGGAAAAGTCATTCGAATGCAGATATAGCGGGGAAGAATGTTAAAATATTGCAGAGCTGGAACCTAAAGTTCAATGGGGAAGATAAGGAGCCAGAGGAAATTTTGGACCGGCTGCAGGATTGCAAAGCAAGCCTAGCCATGAGCGATAGGGAGCTGTTGAATGCTTTACCATCGATCTTTTCGAAAAATGCTAGCAGATGGTATCGATCGAAGCGACCAGACTTAAAATCATGGAAAGACTTTAAAAAAGCATTCAGAAGGCAGTATTTGGGTCACAGAGATGAAGAAGACACGATGACGGACTTACGGAACCGATCGATGGCAAAAGGAGAAAAGATTGCCAATTATATATCCTGCGTAGAATACATTGTCGACCACTTTAAGCGACCCCCATCCAGGAAAACAATAGTAAAACAGGCCTACAAGGGCTTGAGGAAAGACTATCGACACTTCATGGCGGGGAAAGAAATCAAGACGCTCAAGGATATAGAGAAACTAGGAAGAATTTGGGAAAAGGAGAAAGAACTAGATGACCGGTTTGAAGAGCCTCCACCAAAGGAGAAGATGAGCATACCAGGTGCAGCATACTCTGGGACACCCTCAGTCCGTAAGGTAGCGGCAGCCTACGAGAAATCGAACCCAGAAAGCGACACTAGCGACAGCACATCAGCGACAACCAAACCGGCGAGAAAGAGGAATTGGAATAGAAAAGCGAAGAAAAAACAAAAACAAATAAATGCGGTAGCCGCTGCCAAGGAGAATCAAAGGCCTGAGGCCAACGTACAAGCGACCCCAGTACAGCCAGCCTCACACAACGCGACCGCAACGATGACGCACAGCACACCGCTAAATCCACTGCGACCGAGTTTTGTGCCCGCTTGGCAATGGTCTCCTCCCCAGAATGTTAACTCGTTTCAGGGTAGAGGTGGTCAGGCCCAAGGATTCACCGGCCAAGGCACCTATAATATGAGAGGAAATAGAGACCAAAATGGGCCTTCTGCCCAAAATATACCAGTATATGGTGCATGCTATACATGCCAGACGGTAGGGCACCGAGCAAGAGAATGTCCACAAAGGACATGCTACTTGTGTAGGGCTATGGGACACTACGCAAGCGAATGTCCCAATAGACAGCCGGCATGGCGGTCTTCTCCAAATAATCAGGCCATGGGAAACGGGATGCAGGGGAGGCAGAAGAGTCCCATACCTCCTCAGCAACCGCAAACGGGACGCAACTGGCAACAATAAAGGGAAGCCAGCATAGCGCCCAACCGGCCATACAGGAGAAGAGAATAGCGACCCCAGAGAACGCGAGAATTAGCAGCGACCAAGAGAGAAGTGGATCGATGAGAGTCGAGGCAGAGGAAAGTATTAAGTCCACATTGTCAGATGGGGAGACCCACCCAGTATGGAGCAATACTTCAAACAGCGGAGGATTAAATGGGACCTCACCAATAGCGACCACAAAACCATTAATTAAAGAGAGTAGTGAGAGCAACAAAATTCGAGAAGAAAGAGAAAAAGCAGAGAGTAGAAAGAGTAGAGAGAGCAACAAAATTCGAGAAGAGAGAGAAATAGTAGAGAATAGAGAGAGTCGTGAGAGCAAAAGGGTGACCGAAAGAGTGACAACCTTACCGATCCTCGAAGGGTCCGACGTAACGGCGCTCAATCCAACAGCTGACGAGCAGAAGGATTTCGAGCACCTAGCCCTCGTACGAGAGGCGGTCGACCTTCTGGAAGGATCACAGGTGTCTACTCCCTCGTTGGAGGGCCCCTCCACCTTTGTTAAAGACCTAGATGTTGGGGTGCCCACATCTAGTCTAGGGGGGGAGAGCAGCGTACTACGTACGCCAGAGGCCGACCAACTGGAGGTTCCGGAACCAGGCGAAGTCGAAGTCGCAGGTATGAGAGCAGAGAACCGCATCTTCACGAAGGTAATACTAGGTGGTAGACCGTACAGAGCCCTAATTGATGGAGGAGCCACGGTCTCCCTAGTAGGACCAGAGATAGCGGCTAAGTTCAAGGACCGATTGCGACCAGCGAACTCTGTTATAAGAAGTGTGTTAGGTGGAACAAAGAAAGTATTGGGGTATCTGGACATCAACATGGAATTGGATGGCAGGTCCAGGAAGCTGACGGTAAGAGCCGTAGATCCTTGTGACCACGACATTTTACTTGGACAGGACTTTACCACCCCATGGGACGTTGATGTAAGATACGGCAGACGGATGTGGAGGACTAACGAGGGCCCGTGGAAGCAATCTTGGGACGACGAGGAAATCGAAGCGACCCCAGCATACGCCGAATGCGCCGGAATTACCGAGGCAGACGACGAGCAGCGGAAAGCCATAGAAGACCTAGTGACCAAGATATTACCTCCGCCATCGGAAAATTTAGGAACGACCACACTGACCGAACATCACATAGATGTACTCTCCGCAGCCGCCATCAAACATCGGCCAAGGAGAATGTCACCCAAACTTCTGCAAGTAGTACACGAAGAGATAGAGAAGATGTTTAGGAGTGGAGTAATAGAGCGATCGGCAAGTGAATGGAGTAGCGCCCCGGTAATCATCAAGAAGCTAGACGGGAGCTATAGATTTTGTATAGATTATCGCGACCTCAACAAAGTGACCCGAAAGGATGCATATCCTATCAGGAGCATGGATTCCATATTGGACAAATTGCGTAAAGCCAAATATTTGACCAAAATTGACCTCAAGCAAGCCTATTTTCAAGTACCGATGGAGCAAAGCAGCAAGAAATTTACAGCATTTGCAGTGCCGGGGTCAGGGCTTTGGCAATTTGTAAAAATGCCCTTCGGACTAACGAATGCGCCCATGACCTTCCAACGCCTGATCGATGCTTTGTTTGGCGTCCAGTATGAACCATATGTGTTTGGATACTTGGACGACATAATTATAGCGACCGAGACCTTTGAGGAACATCTCCAATGGTTGGAGCTGGTCCTCAAGAAGCTGGTCGAAGCAGGATTGGTAGTAAATCGGAAAAAGTGCGAATTCTGCTGCTCGAGAGTGACGTACTTAGGCTTCTTGCTTGATAAAGATGGATTGCGACCAGATCCAGAAAAGGTATCGCCAGTGACAGAATATCCAGCGCCGAAGACCGTGAAGCAGCTGAGACGATTTCTGGGTATGGTAGGATGGTACTCGCGATTCATTGAGAACGACTCGGAGATGAAAATTCCGTTAGTGAAGTTACTAAGAAAGGGGCAAGAGTGGAAATGGGATAGCGACCAACAAGAGGCCTTTGAAGGTCTAAAGAAGGCGCTAACGGTGGCTCCGGTCCTGGCAAGACCAGATTTTGGCAAAACCTTCACGGTCCAGAGTGATGCAAGCGGAGTGGCGATTGGGGCGGTTTTGACACAGGAAGGGGATGATGGAGAGCACCCCATCGTATATGTGAGTAGAGTACTCACGGCGGCTGAACGAAATTATACCACGTCCGAAAGAGAATGCCTGGCGTTATTATGGGCCATTAAGAAGCTGCGACCATACCTTGAAGGGTACGAATTCAAGGCCATCACCGACCATAGCGCCCTCCAATGGCTTCGTAATCTGAAGGACCCTACTGGACGACTAGCCCGTTGGGCACTTGAAATGCAGCAGTGGGACTTCGAAGTAATCCATCGGAAGGGCATTCTGCTGAAAGTGCCTGATGCGTTGTCCAGGATGTATGAAGATGGAGGGGAAATAGCTGGATTTGAAGAGATACAGGACAAGCGATACGTAACGAGGATGGAAGAAGTACAAAGACACCCACACCGATTCCCAGATTGGCGAATTGAAGATGGCATGTTGTACAAATTTCGTAGCGACCCCCTATTAGACCCAGTGACATCTCGAGAAGAAGGATGGAGACTGGTCGTCCCAGTAGAGTACCGTGAGAGAGTGATGACGGAGAGCCACTCCATCACCTCCGCGGGACACCTGGGACTTGAGAAGACCTATGACCGAGTGGCCCGCGAGTACTACTGGCAAGGCATGTACTACGACGTGCGCCACTTCGTCCAGGCTTGTCTCGAATGCCAGAAGCACAAGTCCTCTCAGACGGGACCCCTAGGGCTACTAGGAAAAAGAATTGTAGAGCGACCATGGGCCGTAGTGGCAGCAGATCTTATGGAATTTCCACCAAGTAAGAGCCAATTCAAATACTTGGTGGTATTCCAAGATCTCTTCACGCGGTGGATCGAGCTGAAGCCGCTGAGGAAGGCGGATGGCAAGTCGGTGGCTCGCGCCCTAGAGGAGCTCATCTTGTTTCGGTGGGAGACGCCGAACTACGTACTCACAGATAACGGGAAAGAGTTCATCAATAAGCACCTGACCGCCACGCTGAAGGAGTATGGAGTGACCCATGTGACCACGCCACCGTACCATCCGCAAGCCAATCCAGTGGAGAGAAGCAATCGAACCCTAAAGACCATGATAGCGACCTTCGTAAAACAAGACCATCGGAATTGGGATGCCCATCTTCATGAGTTTAGGCATGCAGTCAACACTGCCATGCAAGCGACCACCAAGGTATCACCAGCCTTCTTGAATTATGGACGACACCCAAGGCCGGTGAAGAGTTTACGAAGAGAAGTAGAGCCAAAGCGACCAATTAAGAGTAGCGACCCTGAAGATTGGTTAGAGAGAGTAAGAAGACTTGATGCCCTACGCGACCTAGTAATCAGGCATATCGATTCTGCAAAGGAGCGACAAGCTAAATACTACAATCGTGGCAGGAAGGAGGCGACATTCCAGGTAGGAGACTTAGTAATGAGGGCAAACCACCACTTGTCAAACAAAGACAAGCGTTTTTCGGCTAAGTTAGCTGGCCGGTTTGACGGGCCGTTTGCCATCAAAGAAGTTAAGTCTCCGCTGGTATACGTGCTAAATATGGGTGAGGATAAAAGAATACCCGAGGTGCACGTGAGCGAATTGAAAAGATATATTCCCCCAAGGGGGAGAGCCCCATAGTAGCGACCTCCTCTTTACAAGCGACCTTGAAGTGGTTATTTATCGAAGCGACCCATAGAAGGAGGGCAACCTGACGATCTAGCGACCACCATGCTAATAGCGACCATCCGAGACCCTACGCATCGGCGACCAAAAAGGGGCATAACCTGAGAACTACTAGCGACCGAAATCTGGAGTGACGGAGGCATACCCATGCCCAGTAAGTTGTTAAAAGGCTTGTTATTTATTTATTTATTTGGAATTTTTTTATTTTTATAATTTCCCCTATGGTTGCGCGATCCATGAGCGCGGTTGCTCTGTGGTCGGATTGGGAGTAGTAAGGTGGAGGTTCTAATACATTTTTTTGTTTTCAGTGATTAGTTTAAGTGTATAGATGTATATATATATTGTTTTTTTTTTGCAAAAGCTCTGGTGCCGAGGGTTGTTCGGGAATCGCGTTGATGGGATACAATGGCCCAATTAGAGTCTCGTTGATTATTGGAATAACCAGTCCACTCCTGGCGGTGTGTCCCGTTTAGGGGGGGAGAGTTTGTGACGTGTATTTCACGTCCCAATAATATTAAATACGGGCAGTCAATCGCGACCCAGTCGCCCGTCACCAGAGCCGAGCATTTCTCACATTCAATGAGTATTGTTATTAATGGGGTATTGTTATTATTTGTTGAGGGAATGAGGATAAGGAGTCGCGACCGAGGAAGGCCGCAGACCGGCACACACACGCACACACCCATACCAGCGACACCAGCGGATCGCCGCAGCGACGACTGCTAGGAGCGAGCAACGGCGACGAATATACACATACAGGCACAGCACCAACATCACTGCACACTGTACGCGCGACTCTCTCTCTCTCGATTGCTCTTTCTTCCTCGCCTCTCGAGGATGATGAGCCGCTGTCCGCGCACACACATATACACACGCGCGCGCGACCGCCCTCTCTCCCGATGCACGCAGACGCGGGAGGAGAGAGGATTCACAGCGGCAGCGGCGGCTTCCTCGAGGCACACCAACTCGGCTGTAGCCAAGAGAGAGAGAGAGAGAGAGAGATACCGACTCGGCTGTCGGCAGAGGGGAGAGCTAGCAGCCGCCGCGCCGCGAGCCGCATGAAGCTGCCGGCCTCTCCTAGCGTAGGCCGACGCGCGCACGTCGCCGCTGCCAACTGTGTTGGTCCGGCAGCGATAAAACCGAAAGCGCCCGATATAGATATACACGCCGGGTTGCCGCGCGTGTATATCTAGCAATTCATAATTGCCCGCGCTGCGTAAACAGGGCGGCATTCGCGGAGCGAGCCAATGAGAAGTAGCGACTCAAATCACCGCGGACTTGGCCTTGATTTTTGCATCTAGGGAAAATCAAGGCCAATCACCGTAAAGGAAAGGGCGGAAGCAACCGGAGTTTGAGCTGAAGTTGCGCGAGAAGAAAAGCCAAAATTTTGGGAGAGATTTCCGCCCTCTCCGGTTTTGAGCATTGACTGCCCGGCCTTCAGCGACGATAGACGTAGCGAACGAATTGACTGCCCGGCCTTCAGCGACGATAGACGTAGCGAAAGTTTTGCCTGCCGTTCGAGCATTTTAGACCGCGTGGAGAGACGTCGACCGTCCGCCCGTCGGCGACGTAGAGATAATCACGGAGAGCTAGAGATTGGGCTAACATTAACCGGCGACCTTGTGACCTGCGAGGAAGGACATCGCGAGACGCGCCCGACTAGCGACGGTGAGTGGACTGTAATTGTCGAGCTTCCCTCGGCACTTGCAAGTGATTTATATTAACAATTGTAATACATTGCCGCCATGTGCTCGGGGTTCTTAGGAGAATAAATCCGTGGTGGTGTGACACCGGTATGTAAGATCAGTGCGGATCGGACCGGTAGTAAATTCAAGTATTAGTGTGGGGAAATTCACGCGACTCGGAAACTCGGGAGACGTGGTGAGTTTGGTCGTCGCGAGGGACGCGTGATAAGGCTAGCGTAGCCATGTTTGTATAGCGATAAATTAGATATAAGAGTAATTGTAAATTTGCGACCGATAGTATTACCCGACGATAAGAAATAAAGCTTGAGTATATTTAAAGTGAAAATTGTGAGTGCTTATTATAAAGTTATGAATTCCTGATTTTTCCTCTTCACGGAACTTCCTCTGGGAAAGGGCTCGTGCCGAGTTAGCCGCGCTTTACCTGGCGCCCATTAATTGATAAAAATTTGGTAAAGTGTCGAGACAAAGTAAGCATCACAATTGTAGTGGTCTCGGATTCCAACAAGAATGCCATGTTACACACTGACAATGAAGAAATTTTGATCGCGGCCATTCGAGAGAGGCCTATTCTCTGGGAGAAACAGAGTAAACTGTATAAAAACTCTCATGCTATGAGTAAGCAATGGGATGAAGTTGCATTGGTTTTTGGTTTCGGTAGTAAGGATAGTCAGTATATTTTTTATTTTCTTATATTGAATATTCGATATTTTTTATAAATTGATTTGATTTGTGAAACAATTATTCGTTTGTATTTTTAGAAGATAAGGTAAGGAACAAGTGGCAAGGTCTTTGTACTACGTTCACGAAGGAAAGCAATAAAATACAAAATTTAAGATCTGGTGCTGGTGCTGATGAAGCAATTAAAAGTATGTGGCCACACTATGAAGCTATGCAGTTCACCAAAGAAAAAAAAAGTAAATGTTCATCTGGCAACATAGATCTTCTAAAATCTAAGAAACCATCCATAGACGAACAAGTGTCTATGAATGTACAGGGAGAAGGATCTGCAAATGATATTAGGAACGATGAAACTATGAAAAAATCATTAGAAACGTCTGCTACAGTAAACAGCTTTGATGTTTCAAACATCTCGTTAGAGCAGCTGATTATCATCATTTCCTAAGTTTGATGCCTCATGTAGCTAAAATCGAAGAGAGCAAGAATAAATTACAGTATCTCATGGAAGCATCATTTCTTTTGATCAATTATCTTGAAACAGACAAGTCGAAGACGGTCAATCTGAAGAAGGAAAAGCCAGAGAATAGAAAGTTGGAGGAGACAAAATCACGAAAAGTCGAAGAAAATAAGAATTAATCAATTTGTACATTATCATCAGATGAGGATGGTGAGTAGTAATAAATCTCATATCAGATAAAGCAGTTGTAAACAAATTTCATACTTTTCTATAGAATTATGCTTTTTTTTTGAATATTATAGAAAATAATAAATTAATATCAGAACATGTAAGATGAAAGATTATTTATGATATTATATTTTCAGATTGTATGATTATAGATATAACTGAGCCTTCAAAGAAAAGAAAGCAAGTTGAAAGACCAGTAGTAAAGGAAGAACCCATACCAGTGAAAATTGAAGCTTCAGAGGAATGCACAGAATTTATCAAAAATCATTTTTATTTGAAGAAAGAATAAATATATAATTCATTATTATTTATGTAACCCGTGGAAACTTTACTTTAAAGTATTAAAATATAGTAATAAAAAGAGAAACACATTTGAAAGCAAGACAATAATGAATTATTTATGTAACCCGTGGAAACTTTGCAATGGTATACACAATACTCGTAATATAATAAGAGGTACTTTCTGTAATTATTATCAATACTTATTTAAGTCAAAAAAGTAAACAAATGTTTGATAAAATAGGCTAGAGTATAGTTGGGGCATTTACGGATGGATATATTAGTTTAATATGTATTAATTAATACTGTTGAACGTTGTGTGCTATTATCTTTCATAACAATACTATAATTTGTAATTCAATTTATTCGTTTATGACATTTTGTTGTCGAACATTCTTCCTACTAGCACAACCTATAAAAGGCGTGGGTTAAAAATAAAAAAATACAATATATATTTTTAAAAAATATGTCATATTTTTATTGAAATGAATTAAAATATACATGAATTAATAAACAAAAAAGAGACAGTTATCTGCACTGCGAGATTACTAAATTTTGTTTGCAATAAATGTTGCATACAAACAAATGGCCCTATTCCAACTGACTGATGATGCCTTCATCTACCTAAAATATGTAGACATTAACATTTAAATTGTTTAATTTCTAGAAGTCTGAAATTTTGCAAGCCATTAAAAAACCAATTACCTTGGCAGTGTTTATTCAACTATACCCTGTTTGCGTGTTCACCTGTAGACTCGCTCATGGTATTCTAGTTTATGTCTGTGATTTCTTAAAACTTTTGTGAAAAAGGATGTGATAACCACAGTAACTTATTTCCGGACCCAAAAATACAGTATAAAACATTTAATTGAGTCATTGGGGCTGAGAGATCCTTTTTTACAATTGTTTGTAGAAATCACACTGGCAAACTAGATATCCGCGAATAGGTTTACAAGTGAACACGCATACAGAATATAGCTAAATAAAAATACCCAAGATAGCTGGTTTTGTGATGGCTTAATAAATTTCTTACCTCTATAAATAAAACAATTTGACTGTTAATACCTACATTTTCCTTAAAAGAGACATTAACATTTAAATTGTTTTATATCTAGAAATTTAGTACAGAAGTTTTGTAAGCCTACAAAAAACCAATTACCTTGGCAGTCTTTACTCAACTATACTCTGTTTGCGTGTTCACCTGAAGACTCGCTCATGGTTATCGACTTTACAACAGTGATTTCTTAAAACCATCGTCAAAGAGGACTTCACAGCCAGAGTGACTCAATTAAAGGTTTTGTACTGTATTTTTGATTACGGAAATAAGTTAGTGAGGCTACGAGATACTCTTTCACAGTGGTTTTAAAAAATCACAGACATAAAACTTGTATACCATAAGTGGGTCTCGAGGCAAACATACGCAAACAAAGTGTAGTAAAATAATAACTGTCAAGGTAATTGGTTTCCTATACGCCAACAAAAGTACTGTACAAAATTTCTAGATATAAAAGAATTTAAATGCATAGTGTTCTAGTTTAAGTGTGTGATTTCTTAAAACTATTGTGAAAGAGGATGTCATAACCACAGTAACTTATCGTCTGCGAAATCCTCTTTTACAATGGTTTGCAGAAATCACACTGGCAAACTAGATAACCGCGAATAGGTGTATAAGTGAACACGCAAACAGGATATAGTTAAATAAAAACTGCCAAGGTAACTAGTTTTGTGATGGTTTAAAATTTTTTTGACCTCTAGAAATAAAACAATTTTAATGTTATTGTCTACATTTTCTTTCAAAGAAACATGTTGACATTAACATAGATAAAGAACGCTGACAATAATTAAAATAAAAACAAACACCACACCCAAAGACCACACTTCTCTTCAGTCTTCTTCTACAATATCCTCTTGTCTACTTGTACAGAGAAAGTACGGGAGCTCTCCAGCTAGCGAGGCCCATGAAGCAGCAGAAGTTGACAAGAAGCTGCCATCCGTCTTGAACAATGCACCAGCTAAAGGAAACTGGTCTGGTCAAGGTGTCAGAGCTCGTAGCATGCCTCCACTCTTTCTCGAATCAGCGCTTACTTGAAAAACGCAACAAACATTATAACACCTACACAATAAAATAACTTATTGGAATCAGACTTACCTGAGCAAGCAGCCCTGCATGAGCGCTCTAAGAAACATACTTCAAGATGCAACAGCTGCAACAACTTCATAACAGACTCCCCAGGTGCAGCTTAACTTCTGCAACAAAAAGACACACTTGTGAAGTAACAGCAAAACACTAAGTTGACAGGGACACTGATCTCACGTAGCAGACTGCAGCAGTGAGGCTGTTTACATCAGCCTATCCTCTTCTCGTCGCTGCCAGTCGTCAGTCCACCAAAGAGGAAGTATGGAAAGACAGTCTTTGGAGTCCTCTCCACTTCACAGAGCCAGCTTTGATGAGTCCAACGACGACGTCATCTTCTTGCCCAACGTCAACATCAAGAAACACTGACACTTGAATAACATACAAACACTGCCCTCCTCGCCATGCGCGTACTGCGACGGCCAAACGCTCGCAGTGCGAACCAGCAGCACGATTCGTTTGTCCCGCTCGCGCATACCCACGTGAGCCGGCGACCTAACCTAAGCTAATCCAGATCTAGACCGATTCACCGATCGCGAAAATCACTGACCTTTTTTGTATTCTCAATTTCTTCTATCGTTAAAGTACTAATTCGGCGGCGTGGAGAATATTTTGGGGTCTACTAATTAGGAGAAAAATATCGAGCTTGACACATGAAAATTAAATGAAATTAATCAAATGAATAATATAATTTATGATAACTTTTGTTTTTAAATACTTCGTTATTAATTGCAACTTGAACATTTTCAAAGAATAGTTTAAATACAAAAAAGTTAAATTTTTCTTTAACCCTTTCAGACCCAATGTACATTAGATTGTGCATAGCGGGGAAAACATAAAATTAAAAATTTAATACTAAAACGCCTCAAAATCTCAGTTTAATCAAACTTACTCATCATGCACAATATTAGGATAATATTTATGTAATTATTTATGTATATTCACGTAAATAAACATAATTATACATAAATATGTAGAAAAAATTTTTTTTTATAACCACTTAAATTTCATATTTGTACCATAATAAGTCAAAATATATTTAAAAAAAGTGGTATATCACCGCTAGATTTAATCCAGGTCTGAAAGGATTAGAGGAAGAAGATATCAGAAACACCTAAATTCTTTAATTTGGGGAAAAAATTTTCTAAATGTATGAAGCAGGTTATTATATAAAAATGAAAACATTTTAGATGAATCAAAAATCGAACGATCTCTAGGAACTAACCCAGTAAATTATTTCACATTAGCGACGTTTCTGGAGTTTTTTGTTACTCCCCTCTTCAGGCTACAAAAAGAAAATACACAATACAATAAATTGATTTTTTCGCACTAACAATTAATTGTTATATAAAACTAAACAAAACAACATACCTAATAAAACAAATTACGGAATCATGATCAATATTTCTTATCAAAACCAGCAAAACCAATAAAAAAGCATAGCCTTAAAACACACAAAAAAATAAACAACCTATGAAATTTTTAAAAAAACCTAATATTATTACATTAATAAAATATAACACAACTAATACTTTTACTCACATACAAAAAAATAATACACTATAATAACCCTTGCACCCTGCGTGGCTCACACCAGGAGACAAAAGCGTCTCTATATTTACTAGCCGGCGCATGATGTTTTCGCGCGGCACGTCCAGAAACCACTGAGGGAGCAATTAAAATACAAACGAACTAGCTCCCCGCGATCTCCAATCACTTGGAGAAGGGTTTAAAGGCTCCCAGATCGCAGGTCGGGCCGAACGAAACCCAGGGCAACATGAGGCATGAAGAGGTGGCACGGACACAGAGAGGCTCAGCGCGCGCGTGTTAAGCGAGCGCGCCGGCCAGCCATATATGCCGTGCCACCTCCACCAACCACATGGTCCCCGAATCCCGCCCTGCCATCTCAAACGCTACATTTAAAATTAACAAAAAATGAAGTAAGTATAATGTTATTCCGATTAATAAAACTATCCACAAACTCAACCATATGATTAAGTTAGGGAAAGATAAGCTTGACAAATTTGATAATAGTAATGTTATTTACAAAATAGATTGCCAACAGTGTCCTGCCACTTACATTGGGAAGACTACTAGATGGTTACATAAAAGAAAAAACGCGCATAAAAATGATGTAAAAAATAAAAAGAGCTCTTCGGCACTTGCCAATCATGCTAGTTTTCTATCTCACACTATAAATTTTGACAATATTAAAATTCTTGATCGGGAAAGTAACAATAATAAACTCTCATTTTCGGAAATGTTAAATATATACTACCATAGAGACACTATTAATAAAATCGAGGATACTCAGTTCTTAAAAAATATTTATAAGAGCTCTCTAAACTTAGTTAGAAAACATTTTAAATAATACTTTTAGGAAAAAAATTTTTTTGTTTACTGTTTTTTTTTATTAATTTAATTATATAACTATTTCATATTACAACTAGCTTGTTTTTGGTTGCTCTATGACCTTTTTTCATTTTGTTGCTCGTTCTTATATATTATAAAACTGAACATTGACATAGAGAATTGTATTAGTTCACTATAATAAGAGAGAAGGTTGTTATGAGTCTTTCTCTCCTTCCTTCGTACGGACGCACTGGCCTCTCGCGAGAGGCTTTGAGATGGCAGGGCGGGATTCGGGGAGCATGTGGTTGGTGGAGGCGGCACGGCACACATGGCTGGCCGGTGCGCTCGCTTAACACGCGCGGGCTGAGCCTCTCTGTGGCCGTGCCACCTCTTCATGCCTCATGTTGCCCTGGGTTTCGTTCGGCCCGACCTGCGATCTGGGAGCCTCTAAACCCTTCTCCAAGTGATTGGAGATCGCGGGAGGCTAGTTCGTTTGTATTTTAATTGCTCCCTCAGTGGTTTCTGGACGTGCCGCGCGAAAACATCATGCGCCGGCTAGTAAATATAGAGACGCTTTTGTCTCCTGGTGTGAGCCACTCAGGGTGCAAGGGTTATAGTGTATTATTTTGTTGTATGTGAGTGAAAGTATTAGTTGTGTTATATTTTATTAATGTAATATGTATTAATGTAATATAATGTAATAATATTAGGTTTTTTTAAAAATTTCATAGGTTGTTTATTTTGTTGTGTGTTTTACGGCTATGCTTTTTTATTGGTTTTGCTGGTTTTGATAAGAGATGTTGATCATGATTCCGTAATTGGTTTTATTAGGTATGTTGTTTTGTTTAGTTTTATATGACAATTAATTGTTAGTGCGAAAAAATCAATTTATTGTATTGTGTATTTTCTTTTTGTAACCTGAAGAGGGGAGTAACAAAAAACTCCAGAAACGTCGCTACTGTGAAATAAATTAGTGGGTTAGTTCCTAGAGATCGTTCGATTTTTTATTCATCTAAGAAATTCCCTTGGAATAACAAATTCATCTTTACAAGTACAACAGAAAACATTCTACACTATAAGTTTAATTCAAATTTAAGCCCTATGAAATTAGCCGAAGCCAAAAAAACTGTAGAAACAGGCATACGAGGTCTGTCCCAAAAGTATCCGACCTACCTCGATTTATCGGCGCTTGATTTATTCTTCGTCATCCCGGGGGTGGCATCCTTCAAAGTAGTCCCCATTTGATTGAACAAGATGCTCATATCGATGTTTCCACTTATTAAAGCACTCTTGAAAGTCAGACTTCGGAACCGCCTTTAGTGCATTCGTCGCATTAGTTTCAACAGTCTGTTTATTGTCGAATCGATGTCCTTTAAGCGGCATTTTCAATCGAGGAAACAGCCAAAAGTCGCAGGGAGCTATATCAGGACCGTATGGAGGCTGGCGGAGCTGCACAACACTGTGTTTCAATAAATACTGCTGCACAAGGTTTGATGCGTGCGCTGGAGCATTGTCGTGATGAAGAAGCCAGTCACCGGTTTCCCAAAGTTGCGGTCGTTTTCTCCTGATTGCATTACGTAATCTTTTC
This sequence comes from Gastracanthus pulcherrimus, assembly GCA_949152435.1. Taxonomy (NCBI): domain Eukaryota; kingdom Metazoa; phylum Arthropoda; class Insecta; order Hymenoptera; family Pteromalidae; genus Gastracanthus; species Gastracanthus pulcherrimus. The sequence goes on along the minus strand of OX424573.1, from coordinate 62,157,395 downwards.
AAAACTACAACGTAGTACTCTTTATTGATTTGCTGGCCTGTAGGGGCATATTCGTGGTGCACAACGCCCTCATAATCGAAAAAAACAATCAACATTGACTTGATGAACGAGGATCACTGTCAACAGATGTGCGGCCACTTTTGAACCGTCTATACCACTCTTTTATTTGTGTTTTGCCCATACACTCATCTTTAAAGGCCTTTCGCAACATTTCAATAGTTTCCGCACAACTTTTACCGAGATTAAAGCAAAGTTTTATGCAATTTCGCTGTTCGGTTCGTTCTGCCATTTTTAGCAATAAGCAAATTGCGACGAACGCAAAAAAGTCGTTGTAAACAAATACACGCTGCGCGGGAACTAAGGCGTTTCATCGGTATCTCAGGCTACTGACGAGAAGGTTAGGAGTTGCTGGTGACGTTCGTACCCTCCAGAGGTCGCCTGAGTCTCTTCGCGCGAAGATATGAACGTAGGTCGGATACTTTTGGGACAGACCTCGTATATGTAATTTTTACTATGTGCAAGGAGTTTTAATGGATGAATCTAAAAATATTTTTAACATTCATTTTATAGTAAATCTAAAAAATGTATGAAGCCATATTTGTAAAAAAAAATTATTTTAATCTATTTAGGCTGCGATTTTGATATTTACAATTTTTTATCTGCAATAAAAAGTAGTATTTTAGTTCAAACTTGTATTTTTGAAAAACGTATTTCAGGTTTTAAAAATAAAAACTCTTCATACATTAGTTCAAACTATTTTGAAAAGAGGCCAAAAAAATTTCTAGCCTGGTATACGAAAACCTATTGCGCATACAAGCAGATTTTTTGTAATTATTTATAAGTATTATATCGGTAAATAAACAAAAACATATTTAGAAACATGCACCATACACACTATATAATAGATTCCAGAAATGAAAATTATGCTAGTTGAAATGCGGTGAGCATCACTATTTTGTATCTATTTACATTCTTTCCGTCAATAAATTTATTTTCTTAAATATATCACAAATTATTCATTTTGAATCTTACTTATTTACTATTTTAACAAATTTAATTATAACAAGATATTCATTTATGTTTTTGGTTTGATTTAAGTAATGTATAAAGAGAAAGTCATATTCGCTGTTGAAGTGGAAATGTGTGTAGTCATTGAGACATACAACATTTAGTAATAATCATTGTGGCAATGTGTCGCAATGTAATTTTGAAATAATAAATATTTCCTTATTGTATACTTACTTGATATATATATCATATAAGTATACAATAAGGAAATATTTATTATTTCCAAATTACATTGTCACAATGATTATTACTAAATGTTATATGTCTCAATGACTACACACATTTCCACTTCAACAGTGAATGCGACTTTCTCTTTATACATTACTTAAATCAAACCAAAAACATAAATGAATATCATGTTATAATTAAATTTGATAAAATAGTAAATAAGTAAAATATATACTCGTATATATATATATATATATACTAGGGGGGTACCCTCCTGCTCGCTCCGCTTGCCAACCCCCAAACCATCATGAAATTTTTTGTTTTTATGAAGGTTTTCTATTTTTCCACACCACCCGGGAGGTAAATAGATTGGCGCGTTTTTTTGTTTTGTTAATTAAGCTTTTTTATACATTTAAATTTATGTTTTATTTAATTAATTTATAAATAAATATATGTAACTCATACTTACATTTATTTATATTTAGTTTACAGTATTGTATTTTTTAACATATATAATTACTTTAATTTTGTTTTTTATTTGAATGTAATATTGTAAAGCTCTTTTTAATTCGTATGTAATAATCTATATATGTAAGTTTAATATTAATGAATATAATTTAAAAAAATAATTCTTTTGCATGTAATAAGAATTTACATTACTTTAATTTTTGTTTTAAATTAACAATATATCTTGTAATATTATATTATGTAAAACTTAAAAATTTCACTTATATAAATCTAAATTAATTTGCATGTATTTTATTTATGTGTTATACTTTTTACATATTTTTTAGGTTTATAATAGTAATAATGAAGATGAATCAAAACATGTATTTTATAAAATTTAAGTCTTATAAATCTAAATATGGTAGCACGGATTTTATTTGTAATAACCCTGGTAGAAAATTAATCTAGAACTATGTAGATCTATCTAGTTTGCCAAGGAAATAATCGAGGGCCTCGATAAAACTAGATAATTTTCTACTAGGGAATGTGCATACTTTTTGCATATTATTTAAATTTATAAGAATAATTTATATTATATTAATCAAAAATATAACATTTAAAACATAAATCTTATAAATCTAAACAAACTGCATGTATTTTAGTTATGCATACTTTTTGCAAATTATTTAGATCTGTAAGAGTATATAATAAAATGAAAAGATTATAATAATTCAATTTCATTAATATCATTAACATAAATTTATAAACATTCACAATTATTATTATAAACAATTTTTATATGTATAATATATATATATTAAAAAAAATAAAAAATGATAATTAATAGAAATAAGTAAATGAGGAGGGCATGAGGAGGGCTGAGAGGAGAGCTATGAGGAGGATACAAAGAGGAGGGGCGAGGAGGGGCGAGGAGGGTAAAAAATAAGATCAAAATAACGTATTTTTTGAAACGATATTACCTTGTTTTGAGGAGGAGAATGAGGAGGGCAAAATGATGGGCGAGGAGGGGCGAGGAGGGCGTAAATCTTATAAGACTTACAAACAACTATATAATATAGGAAAATATATATATATAAATATGCATAAGACATGTGCGCAGCAACAATATATGCATTAGTTAAGCATGTAAATTATCTTCAAATTTTATAACACAATACTAATGCTACTGCTTCATTCAACATAACATGAGTCTCCGTATGTTTAAAGATTTTATATGAATTGTGAAGAATATGTCAAATAATAATATATTGTATAAAAATCGGCAGTACGCTGTCAGTAATTTATGCATCGTGCGTATTTTTTATCGTCTTAATATGCGCATAAAAAAAATACGCAAGATGCATTTGTGCACATTTCGCGAGCAGACCTCGGACACGTGCGGTTTCCGAGCATAAAACTCGGATCCGAGTTGTCATTGCAGCTAAAGCACGTATACGAGGGGACAGCGAGTTGTCACCGCGGCTACAGCACGTATACGAGGTAACTGCGAGGAATTACCATATATACGCGAGCAACACTTGGTCGGCCCGAGGCAGACCTCGGGCTTCTTGTGTATACACGGGTAACGCGCGGTGTGCCCGCGTATACACGGGTTACGCGCAAGCTTCCCCTGTATACACGGGTTACGTGCGGGCTTCCCGTGTATACACGGTGAGCCCGCGGGTGGCCCTCGGGCTAGAGTTCCGAGCGCAAGAGTTGTACTATTGCCGCCATGGCGCTCGTCGGTAAAACAGATCGTCAGCGCAGCTTCATTGGAAACGCGACCTTCTCGTGTACTCCCGCGATGGCCCGAAAGCGCTACTCGCATGAAACTTAAGATAATGGACAACCCTGTATGCTGCAAGGAAGGTATAGTGTATGCACGTAACACCTTGTAGAGCATGAAGTACACGTGCGCCTCTGGCAAGGCTACGTTCACCTCCACGATATACTCGCGTTGCCCAGGGGCCAACGTATATGGGAGCATTTCACGCGTGAAATGTTCCACTGTGAATGCACTCTCTCCTTTCAGTTGTAAAAGGGACACGCCCTTATACTTAACTTTGTGCTTCTTATGCAATAAACTTTAGCTTAAACTTATTTTCGACTACAGGAAACCAAGGCCTACGTACACATACAACGTAAGTCCGTAAATACCTCACTAGTCTCTCCTATCCTGTCATAAACTCGCACTTCCTACTTTTACCGCTATCATATTAAATGTCATTTTTAAAATCATACAAAATTAAAACCTATCTGAAACATCGTAATTTATAATTTGCATTTAAATGCCAGAATACCAAGTAATTGTTACACGATTTTGCCTGTTTTAATACATTTTTTTCAACCTCACGGAACCTCTGAAAATAACGTATTTACTACGCCTAATATGAAATGTAACTCTGAAGGCGGTAGAATATTTACTAAATTACTTTTAGATATTTTGCCACCTCCATATTTGCATTAATTGTTAGCATTTCAGAACTAAGTTAATTACGTTTTTGCATGTCTAATCTCAAAAATGACTATATTGGCCTTTAAAAACCCTGCCAACTGATTTGGCACTTTGCTTTCTCAAAAAGTTATATGTCATATCTGACAGAATATTACATTATTATGCATATGTCAATATCGATTGATAGATTTGGCAAAATATGTAATCTATTATAAAGAAAATTTGCTTGAGGATTTCATAAGTAATGTATACTAATATTTTAAATTTTAACTACAAGTTAAGGTAAAAGCACCCCTTATGGAACACCGATAAAATCTTGACCCCGTATTGGAACAGTTTAAAATATACTAAAATAGAATATTATAATGCTACGTGTTAGGTTTATAAAAATGGTATCGATTATTTAAAATATTAATATTTAAAATACACAACGATATATATTGGTAGACAATAATTAAAATTAATAAAAATATATAATTATGTGTGTCTCGAGATTCACCGAAATCGACACTTGATTGTATATTACAGGAGCTGATTTTTTACGATTTGATTTGATGACTATTCTTATATATTTAAATTTCCTTATAAGATAATAATTGAATAGTATATTGTTTGGTTCATAGAATAAAATTACTTAGTATTTTTTTTTGCAATAATAAAGTTTTTTATGAAATATATTGGTGTTTCATAACTGGTGCGCAAAAATTGCCATAGTCCGGGTTTATGAAACAGTCCAAAGCAGTGTTTTAAATCCGAAGTCCTTCTTCTACTTCCTGTACCGTTTTATGGAGCACGTTTTCGGAGCAAGAGTAAAATGTAACTTTGAGCAATTTTTTATAATTTTGATAAAACCAAAATGTTTGAAGCAGTTAATTAATATTTCTAGTATTTTCAACCTTTTGGTAAGTATAAATATGTATATATAAATACAATTTTGGAGCATTGATAAAATCCTAATCTAAAAACTAACCATACATGAGTAAAGTACATTAATCTTTATGAATTTCCTTTTATATTTGTTACAGAGAAGTACTTACTTCATACAATTTTAAAGAATGGCAGCAAAAGGAAAAGAGAAAAAAGAAATCAAGAATAAAAAGAGCAATGAAAAGGTCTGTGATAGTGTGAAAAAAATGCAAGGCGCAAGAAAGTTGTTGTGAAAAAAGTACAAATTATCAAAAAGAAAGAAAAAGTAAAAAGAAAACTGTATTCTACGATAGATCTACAGAGAGCTGTAAATGCAGTTAATTGTGGTATGTCCAACATCTGTCCATAGAGCTGTGAAAAATCTGGATAAATCAAAGACAGGCCCTACTTCAGTTTTGTCATCTGAAATTGAAAAGATCATCGTAAATTGGATTTTGTATCGAGCTGAAAAAAGATATCCAATCACTAAAACTGAGTTATTGGACAGTGTGCAAAGTTATGTTCCCAGTCTTGGAGATTAAATTCTCAAGACTCCTTTCACTGATGACAGACCTGGTCGCCACAGGTACGAGAAGTTCTATGCTCGACATCTTGAAGTAACTATCAGAACTCCGCAGCATCTTAGTATGACACGTGCTTGTGTGACTGAAGAAGATCTGGGAGGATGGCTTTCTGACATTGGTGTGTACTTGAAAGCAAAAGGCGTAGATAATTTGAATCTCTCAAGAATTTTCAACTGTGATGAGACAAACGTGCAGCTTATCCCAAAATCAGAAAAGGTGTTAACCAAGAAAAGAGCCAGCTCTGCCTACAAAATTGTGGATGGGTGCGAAAGAGAAAGTTTGACTGCACTTTTTATGTATGCCGCTGATGGGACCAAAGCTCCACCAATGATTATGTTTAAATATACGGATACTGTGCCAACCAATATTCTGAAAAATCGCCCAGCTGGTTGGAGTATCGGCAACTTCGACAACGGTTGGATGACAACAGAGACGTTCTATGAGTACATAGCCAATGTTTTTTATCCTTGGTTACTGCAAAATAAGGTAGAATTTCCAATTATTATTTATTTGGATGGCCATTCCTCTCATGTCACCATACCGCTAGTAAAGTTTTGTAGAGAAAAACAGATAGAGGTGATTGCTCTGTTCCCCAACGCAACACATATCATGCAGCCTTTAGACATTGTGTTCTTTTACCTGTTTAAAGAAGTGTGGCGAGCAGCTATTATCAAGTATAAAGCTGCAAATAATATTTCAAGATTAAAGAAGGAATATTTTCCAGCTGTACTCGAACAAGCCTTGAATTCGTTTGTCAATGAAAAGAGAACCATTCAAAATGGATTCAAAGCTGCTGGTTTAGTACCTTTTGACCCTGAAGCGGTAGAGTATAATGTTCTACATAAAAAGAAAAGTAAAAAGAAGAAATATGAACCATTCCAGCAAAAGGATCCAGATAATGAATTGGAAGACATGAAAAAGCATCTACTGACCATCGAAAAGAATCTACCTAATGTTATGCTCGAGAACTTCAAAGATACTGAGACCACCGGTGTACGAAATCCAGACACAGAGAACAGCAGTTTGTTTGAATACTGGCTGAAAGTAAAGAAAGCTGCTAGTGGTAAACAAATGATCAGTCATTCATTATTTTAACCAATTATTATTTAGCTCTTATCGCTGCTAACTAATTTTAATATTTACAATTAATTAATAATTTACTAAACTAATTTTTACTATTTACAACTAATTGATAATTTACCTATTGTAATGTTTACTATTTACAACTTTTTTACTATTTACAATTTTAATTGGCTATTTACAAGTATTTTTTGCTATTTGCAATTTTAATTGACTATTTACAACTGTTTTTACTATTTACAATTTTAAATGTCTATTTATAACAATTTTTTAATATTTACAATATAACTTATTGTATATATACTAAGATATTTTAATAATTCTTATATATTATTTTATATACATATATAGATACTAGAATGAATTCACGTCCTTTAATTACAAAAATTGAATGTCTAACTGACCGCAAGGTTATCGTAGTGCCTCATAATGTGCCTGATTGTACGCCTGTTGAATGTGTGAATGTAACAAACGATGAAGTAATTATAGATTTAGCTAACATAGAACAAGATCAGTTAAATGCTCTTTTAAGTGAAAATAGCTTAGAGAGTATAATTATAGAAACAAATAATAACACATATGTGCATACTGACAAGCATGTTGATGTATCACCTGAAAGTTTAGACAGTGTAATCTGTCAAAAAGATTTGTACAAATTTAGTAAAAATTATTCATGATAATACTTTATCTTACTTATTTTTAATCATCTTTCATTATTTTAGAAAACATTCATAAAAGTGCAGATATCATAAATGAGTTGAATGATTCTGAAGTAATTAGCTCAGTATCAAATTATCAAATACAAGACCCTACCAGTTTGAAGTTTTCAAATAGCATTTAAATCGTTAATAAGTAGTCCATCGAACAGTATAAAAAGTTCAACATTATTACAATTTATAATACTTTAAATCGGATTGGAATCTTTGACCTACCTAAAATCGTTTCATAAGGGGTACTTTTACCTCAAGTCTTTACACGCAGTTTGATTGGACTATATCAATTGCTTTCGAGTACGGGTGGGCTAAACTCGTATGTGTGTCACAAACACACTCACATACACATACTCACACACACGTATGCTGTGTATATTTTTTATAGTGCCGCATTCAAACTCCTGAAGTTAATAAGTCATATATTATGATATAAATTGTAAAAACTACAAAAAAGTAATCAAAACAATGCTATTAGGCTTCTATCCCTACGTCTAACAAGTTGTTACTGTAAATTTCTAAGCAAAATACAAAAAATTTCAAGTTATTTATATATATGGGTAATTCTATGGGAAATCGAGATAAAAATATTATATTTTATTTCTTCGGTAAAAATGTTCCTCTTGGTATGTAGAAAGTGTGTGAATTTTTTCAGGTTATTTAAAATGCTTAGGTTCAAAGTTGATCAAGGTTTAATATGAGCATGTAGAAATTCTTTACAAATTGTGACCGGTGGTTGGTGTGGACTCTCCAGTGCCGCCAGAGAGAGGCGCGCAGTAATCAAGGACACAGGGCTTTTACTCAAGTCTAGCTTTATTTGGGGCGAGTACCTCTCGCCGTGAATATCGCCGGGTATCTGTTGGCTCGCTCGCGGTCGCATCGCGACCGTGGCGAGCGGTCCCATGCGCAAAAGGTGCAAGTACTGCAAGGTACAAGTACTGTGAGATCGCTGGAGCAGAGTCGGGCAGAGCTGAGTGCGCGTCTGACGCGCATCCGATAAGGAGCTACCACGGAAATCCATAAGCTCGTCCTCGTCGCTCGGACACAAAAAAACAATGAACATCGATCACGGGTGTACTGCTCTAACGTGCGTGTATATGCGTGTGCAAATGCGAGCGCGCAAACGCGCACTAGCACCTGCACATGCAATAATCTTCTTCGTTTTGTAAGCGATTACTTCCTAAAAATGTGTAACTGGTGAGCAGCCGCTGCTGCTTTACAAAATGTGACTTGAGAGGTGCTCTACATCATGTACTTAATTTCTTATCTTATTATCTACTTTGTTTTGTAACCTGCTTGATGCGGCTTTTCGCGTCTTGCTAACAAAAAATTGTCTTATTACTCGCTAGTTGCTTGGGTTCATATTAACCCATAAGTTCTCGAGCAATTTTTTTACGCGATATGTACCTTTTATATGTTTTCAACTGCGTAAGCACAATTATGATCGCACTGTGGTGCGCTTGATGCAGCTTGATCATGTCGCCTAATTTCCTGCAGGATGTTATGTCTGTTGGCGATAAGGTGCAAAGTAGAGCTAACGCGAGTGCAGACGGTTTCTCGTTTGACTGCTGACTTTCTCTTGCGTGACAATTTCCCTTGTGTACTTTTAACTGCGTAAGCGCGATTTTGATCGCGCTGTGGTGTGAGTGTGATTCTAAACGCGGTGTGGTGCGTAAGTGTATTTGTGTGGTGATAGGGTAAGTCTTGTACTAGTGTGGGAGTGCGGCTGCTGGTGGCTCGCGGTTTCTTGCGGCTTCAGTTCATCCTCAAACCTCGCGATGGACCGAGTTACCGTTTACGAGGCTCGGTTGCGTGGGCTAACCATGCTCTTAAGTACATGGGAGTGCGGCCTTTACAATACGCTGGCCAATCGGCCAATACGCGGGCCGGTGTGGAGTTTCTTGCTGCGGTGGACGATTGTCTTATGCGTGTCTATTGCCCGACGGTGCGTGCAGTGCTTTTAGTGTGTTAACGCAAACGTGTTTGTTGCGTTTTTTTTAAGTCATTTATCGTTCTATTGTGCTTCTAGCTGATTATGCACCATTATACAGCGACGGTTGCACTGGACAGGCGGTGGGGGCTGTAACACTTCGGTGCAGGAAGGTTCTTCGTGCCCCCCGGCTCCAAGATTCGCGTGCCGGTGGTGTGCCCCACGCATGATCTTGTAAGTACATAATTATATGACAACGCTTTTTTTTAATTTTATTCGGTTTTAACTGAAGTTTGTGCCACGATTGTGACTAGGGTAGTTCGTCCAAAAGATGGGAGCTGCCCGGTAGATACATGTTTTCTATTGATTATTATATCTATAAAATTATAACATTTTTCAAGCGAAGCTTTGATTATTATTTGCTTAAGGCTTGTTACGTTTTGCGTATACTTTTAACCGATTTCGAAAATTAGTAATTTATACAAAATTTCGCTATTTTAAGATTTTGCATGCTTTATTATCGTTTTAGGGATATTACTTGCGCGTGGTGTCGAATTATTTTCGTGTATGAGTGTATGTTCGCTCGAATTTTGTTATCCGTCGGATCGCGGCTGTCGCGCGCGCTTGTTTTATACATGCGTTTGCTTCGCGTGACACCCCAATGTACTTAAGCGTTTCCCATTTTCCATTTCAGCTGGGCTTCCATGTACTCAAAAATATTGCTCCGGCCGCTGCAGCTGTGCCTGGCCAAGACGTGACCAGCTATGTGCTGCTATGGAAAGATCGGGCATTCCAGGTTCACGCTTATGATTGCCCCGGCGGCCTGGTTAGTTTTATTAACTATCTTCTTTTTCTCTATTTTCGCTTTCTCGTTACTTATCTCGTATTCCTTACGAATGCTTATTTCAGCCCGTAACACTCATCACCTATGGTGGTCGCTCTCTGGCGCCGTGCGTACCTCGGCCGCTGCTCCGGTCGTTACCCCAGGGCGTACCCTACGTTACGTCCCTGCGCCTCGACCTGGCGGAGGTCGGGGACACCGTGATGCGGGGGATGGCGTGTCCGTGTCACGGTGTATTCGTGTTGATCATATGCCGCGTGGTGGAGTGACCAATTCACGATACGTACTAATACTGGTGTTTTGTATAATTGTAAAATTATATAGAATATATCCAGCTTATTTCCTACAAATTTTTTTATTGTTTTATTTTTTTTTAAATGTGTTTGACATCGAATTCCGCCACGGCGATTGATGTAGTCCCTAGTGGCTACATGTTCTTGCGCGAGTTTCTGCGCTATTAACCTTTAAGATTGTACGTAAACTCTTCACCAATTTTATAAGTTAAATGTAAAAAATTCTTTTCTCATTAAAAATTTTTAAAAAATTTTCTGAATTTAAAATATACTAGATTTTAAAATTTTCTAAACTTTAAATTTTCTAAATTTTAAAATTTTAGTTTTAAAATTTTCTGAATTTTAGAATTTTCTTTTTATACTTTTCCGAACTTTAAATTTTCTGAAGTTTAAATTTTCATGCATTTCAAAATTTCCTAGATTGTAAAATTTTCTAAATTTTAAAATGTTCTGAATTTTAAAATTTTCTAATTTTTAATTTTTTTATTTTTTAAATTTTCTAAATTTTCCCTAATTTTCTGTAGTTTAGAATTTTCTTTTTATAACTTTCTAAATATACCAAATTTTCTGAATTTTAAAATTTTCCGAATTTTAAAATTTTCTAAACTTTAAAATTTTCTGAACTTTATTTTTTTCTGAATTTTAATTTTGTAAATATTCCTAATTTTAAAATTTTCCAATTTTAAACTTTTATGAATTTTAAAATTTAATTAATTTTAAAATTTTCTGATTTTTATTTTTTCTGAATTTTAAAATTTTCTAGATTTTAAAATGTTCTAAATTTAAAAATTTTCTGAATTTAAAAATTTTTTGAAATTGTTACATTTTTAAATTTTCATATTTATACATTTTTAAAATTTTAATAAATTTTTGTATTTTTATAAATTGGAACTCTTGTTCGTGTTTGCCACTCTCTAATAAGATTTGTACTTTTCCTATAAAACTTTTCTTTATAAATTGGAACTCTTGTTCGTGTTTGCAACTCTCTAATAAGTTTTGTACTTTTCGTTATAAATATCATTGATATTTACCTAACTTTTTTTTACGTTATCTTGTTTCTTTACTGTGGATGTCGTAAAGTTGTGCATAACTCAAATAATTATAATTATTTATAACACACTTGATTTGTTTTACAGATGACGAAACGTTATGACTTATATAGTAAAAAATTATACTAAGAAATCTTAAACTTATTGAACATAAAAATAGATAATTAGACATTTGCGCTTAAGGTTGCTTTTCCTCTTATAAGCGCGCAGCTTTATTTTTTCGTTTGCTCTGAATTGAAAAAGGATTCTCGTTTTACGATTGTTTTTAGTTTTAGCTTTTGAAATTAATTAACATTCCGTTCAAATTTAAACTCTTTTTTTTTATTCAACCTCAATTTTATTCCGACGTTGGCTTTATTTTAATACTGACTTAAATTTTTGCGAAAATTCTAAACGGGCCTAGATTTGCGTCGTTGCATGAAATGCTTTTCGCGGGGGTGTAGCTGTATGCTCGTACTTTCTCTCGCCGTCGCTTCACCTGTCCTGCCCGTGCCTTCGCATACACCTGTCATCTGCTGATCGTGTGTTATGGGAGACGGGAGTGCATTCTAGCGCGGCATGCTCCTAGGTGGTGCTCAGGGAAGCTAATTTTAAGTGCCTAGACCGGGAAGGTCGCTAGGGCCTCCTCGCTTCGAGTCTTGTCGAATCTTTTGCGCTTGTTGCGGACTGACTCATCCTCCATGTGTCTGTCGACCATGAGTTTGGTGCAGCGACAGCTCAAAAAATATAGCCCGGCTATAAGCACCAATAGGAGGACCATTACGTTGGATAAGGAATATCCAAATCTTGCGGACGAGTGGCCTAGAGTTTGAAACTCCGTCGGTAATGATTTATTTACCACCAACTCTCTTGCTTTCTTGGCGATATCGTTGAACCCAGTACCTCCTCGCAAGGTCTCCAGTCCAATACCATGCAGGTTCTCTGCCTGCGAGGTGGTTTCAGACTCGATGGCTAGCTTTAGCTCCACCAAGCTGAAATTTGATTATTTCATGTTTGCTAATAAATTCGAAATATTCAGCGGCATTGTTTGGAAAATTGTCTCTTGTAGCAGGGCCGTGAACATTCTGGATTCTGTTAGACGGGCATTTGTCGTATGCGCTGGGCATCCTGGGTGTAGTTGGAGTACCCCTGCGCCAAAAATTTCAGCTGTTGTCTGCTCTGCCCTTATACTCTGTATGTATATATTTTCCTCTGTTGTTGTTGAGTATATGCATAAGTTAACTTCATGGAGCCTAAACCAAACCGTGTCAGTCAGCATCTTGAAGCGTACATCACAGCGCTACAAGTTACCGACAACGAGACCCGCTGCTAGTTTGATCTCGTAAGACACGTTTTCGCGTATTTCTCTCACCGGCTCCGGGCTTGTACAGATTAAAGTACTGCCCAATGTTTTTAATTCGCCGACTTTTTCGACTGACACTGGCATGTAGGTTTTCCTTGATTCGCTCACCGCGAAGTACTGCGCCTCTGGTCAGGTGTAGGCGACCGTGGTGGACGCATTCACTCCGTTCTGCAGTGTTGGTAGTGACAGTGCTCTGAACAAATCGAACTCTTGTACTAGTGGGACTGCTAGAACGTATATCAAGTGCATGTCGAAAAACAGCACTGTGAGTTTAGATACTTCCATAATTGATATGGTTGCAATCTCGACGTCGAGCGACGGAAAACGCGCGTTTGCTACGGTGTTGGATACCGTTTCTGCTGAGGATTTTATTACCTCCGGTGGCATTATCCGGGGACGGACCATTCCCCTGGCTGCAAATGGGACCGCGTCGGTTAAAACCTCCGCGTCCAATTGATATTGGAGCACGTTTTCGGTTAAGGCTTCGATGGCTACGCGGACTTTTAATTCGTATAATTCCGCTTGTATATTATTCTCTATAGTACGAGTACCTACTGCATTGCAAAGTGTCTCGATTTTCCTTTGCAAACTCGATAGCTCTTGCTCGACTATCTCTGTTTGATTGGCGAGCAGTGCGGCTGTTACACGCGTGTCTGTCTCGACGGCTGATATTACGGCTCGTAGCTCGGCCTCGCTTTCTTCATCCACCGTGCCGAACAGATTTTTACTGATTTGGCCGACGCACGGGAGAACCGAACGTTGCTCTCGGTTTGCATTGCTACCTACTGTGTGTGTTAAAAGCAGGCTCGCAACTCTTTTAGCCTGTGATATTTCTTCGTCAATTCGGGATCGTAGGTAAATTATTTCGGGCCTTGCTATGCCCTTGAGTCTTAAGGACTCGCCCTGGCTTTCGAGGATTTTACCTGCGTCAAAGTATGGTTTTAAATTATCTTTTTGGACTATCTTCCAGTCTGTGCTGCAAGTAGTCAAGGGCGCTATTTTTTACGTAATCAAGTCGGAATTGCCGTCGTACTGTCTGAAGAATCGCTGGGGCATCCCCGTTATCTCTCCGCGGCTCGCGACTCGCGCCACGGTGACACTTGCCCTAACACAAACAGACGTCTCTGTTAGGTGCTGGATATGGATCTTTAATTATCGCGCGCAACTTGGCTAGTTTTACTACCAAACCGTATGATTACTCGCTTAGGCTTATTTTTATTTCGCGGCGCGGCTCGTCCGGGACGGCGTAAAAAAACAGTTAAAAGAACAACTGTTCTATACTTGTTTATCCGATGGACTGGCTAACTCGCCTGGCCTTTCGAGTTTGTTAGCACGGACAGTTTTCGACACGTCGGCGTTACGTACCGTGACGTTGTTTGTCTTGCGGTTTATTTTTAATATTTCAAACGGGCCAGTGTAATCTTTTGCGAATTTTCCCTTTTTCGGCACCTTCAGAACGTAGACCAGTTCTCCTTCTCGGAAGTGCTTCGTATTCAAATTCCAGTCGTAGTAATACTTCGTACGATATTTCGCTTGCACTAAGTTCATGGCTGCTGTCGTCTGTAGGACTGTAAGGTGGGACAGCATGTCCGCTATGTAACCGTTATAGGACAGCGCTAACTGTTTTGTTGGGAAGCTTGATGGTGTTCTTGGTTTAAATCCGAACACGAGCTCGTGCGGTGTATAGCCCGTGCTTTCGTGTTCAGTGCAGTTGTAAGCGTGCTAACATATTGCTGTCCAATTGTCCCAGTAAGTTACGTCTTCTATATATTTTCAGAGATATTCTGTCAGTGTTTGATGCATCCTTTCTATTGAGCCATTTGATTGGGGGTGGTAGGCTGTCGTGCAAAATTTCTCGTTGCTGAATATATTAGCAAATTCTTCTAACAAGCGGTTCTGAAAATGGGTCCCCTGGTCGTAAGGATCGCTGCGGGTGGACCGAATATTCAGATTATTTTTTCTGTCGAGGTTCGTGCTACCTTCTCCACCGTTGCGTGTTTTGTTGGTGTTAAAATTATATATTTTGTGAGCGCGTCTTGCGCTGACAAAATATACTTGTAGCCTTTCTTGGTTTTTTCAATCGGGCCGTAGAAGTCGAGGGCGAGCTGCTCGAAAGGGGCTCCCGGCGTATTGCAGATTAACATCGGCAGACGGGTTTTTACTCGAATAAGTTTATTGCTCTGGCAAACAGTGCATCTCGCGAAGAATTGACGTACGTCTGGACACATGTTTCGCCAGTAAAAGTCTCCTGCGATTTTGTTATACGTCTTATTCATGCCTCTGTGGCCGCCTATGGCTCTCTTTAATCAGCTTGTACCTTTCCATGACAGGGGGCACAGGGAGGTTATTTTTTAATAAGACTGCGCTTAACTCTGTGTTTGTAAAAGTTTTATCGAATTGATCGATGAAATTTGTCCATTCTGCTAGGTACAAAATTGCTAAGTCGCGGATAATAACAAAACTCGTTATCTCTTTGGCTATTACTACGTTTTTCCGAGTTCGTAGGCATTTTCCGATCTCTGCTTGTCAGTTCATCGAGATTTAGGTATTCTCTTTCTATTAAAGCCTCTTGTATCTCTGTAGTTATAAAGTTATCCGCTGACATTAAAAACATTAGGTTTTCACGGAAACGGAAGGGATGTTCGTTCAGTGAGATTAAGTGAACGAACGGTGGTGGCAACTGGCCGTCCGGAACTGCCCATGGTGGCTTCTCACGAGGCGGCCGTGCGTTGGTAATGCAGTTGGGCCTATCGAAGTCGCTGGTGTGACCATTCATCTGCGGAGCTACTATAAGACTTTCTGCAGGAGGCCCGACCCTACCAGCTGCAGACTTCTTGCTGTTGAAGCTGCTTCCTGGCGGTGAGCCTGGCGGTGTTTCACCCATAGGCCTGTCCTGGGCCCCTATACTAGCAGACTCTGGGTCGCTTCTTCCGGACTCGGGCGGTATCGGCTGTGGCATCAGCTCGTCGTTGCATGGGCTATGCCTGACCGTGCCGTCGGAGCTATCGTCCCCTTGTTCAGCTGGTGCTGAGGGGGCCGCTGGTTTGCTATTTCTGTGCTTCCTTCGGCCTAATTCTGGTGACTTTGACTGATCATGCTCGTCGCCGCTTGATGGGCGAGCATCGACAGCCTCATGGGATTTTTTGTGTGGGGCTGCGGTGTGTAGATATGGCGTGAAATGGCGGCCTGTCAGATTCAAGTGCATATATACTCCAGCCTTGTTGGCTATTAAATGGCAATGTATATGCTTGTTGCTGCTTATATCGTAGTGGATGCAGATATTTGTTTTGTATTCCTGGGCAAATAGGTAGGCGCAGTCTACTGTGCCATATTCTGAGTCGGAATCTAGTATCCTCAGCGTTTCTGTCGACTCGCCGCAGTATGGTAGCGAGGGAGACGCGCGCAGTTGCCTTCTGAGCTCGAGGGCTGTCATATTTAGATTTACCAATTTAATTAGCGAATCAAATAAGCAGTTGCCTGGAGGCGACTGAGGAATATCGTCTGAGCGGAGCAGGCTGACTAGCGGCTCCGCGCATCACTTTTTGCGAATGTAGGTATGTGTTAAAACATTGCCTGAGCTTTCTGACAAATTCCGATCTGACGAATCGACTCTGCGGTCGTAATTCCGCGGGTTATCGGCGAAATCTTGAACCGGCCCATCGCCACTCATAACTGACCATCGTGATGGAGAACGAGGACGAAGGGGAACCTCGGACAACGGTTCGTCCGTGGATTCGGTGGGGTTAGCCGGAGCTAGCCTTTCGTTTATTTGCGGCGATATGTTTAGGTCGGCGGCCAGATCGGTGATTGAATTTTGACTATTTGCTTTGCTTCTACTCGGTCTCGAGGTCTCACCACTCACGGAGCCAAAGAGACTCTCTTTCGTGGAATCTGCCGACGATTTCGCTTCCCAGATGTTTATCTGGATGCCGCCCCTTCCTGCTATTTTGTTTTCTTGTATATCTACTGTCAGTTTCGCATGAAGTTTGCTACCTATATAAGGCAAAACTGCTCTTAGCGGTTATTTGATAATGCTGGTCGAGGCATCCGGGCAATGGAAAGCAGCTGCTCCTCGACGGGAGGCGAGCTACATGACTGATCAGCGAGCGGGGATGCTCCACGCACATAGGCTCTGTGACCGCCAGGACTATTACTCCTTCCCTACATTGCTTTTTCGGGAATTACGATATATTCCAGCGGTTCGATGCTCGACAGCATTTGTGTCTTGAGCTGCAGCTGGGGAGTGACGGAGTCGCTGCTCGAGTCACTGCTCGAGTCGCTGGGCTCGAATAGATTGGGCTCCGTGCGACTCTTACTTTTTTGGCTCCATCTTGTGGCGTAGCCTCGTGCTGTTCTCGAAGCGGAGATGGACTTACGAGAAGTTAGCGTCATGGGCTCTGACATGACGATTTCTCTCTCGGAAGAGCTTGATAAGCTCGAAACCGTATTGGTCGCCATTGGCTCGTCTTGTCCTTCCGATATTGCTGGCGGCACCTTCTGCTCTAGGCTAGCACTGAATTCGATAGAGGCACGCACAATTTCCGTGATTCGTTCGCGTTTTCTCTTACTGAGTATGTATTTCTTTTTTTCTATTCTTTTTAACTCAGTTGTTGTCATGATGCATGCTAATTTGATCGTACTGCGATAATCTGGAGAAAATGTGTTTTTGCGGTTGGGCTCTTCTGTGAACCACTGTATGTGGGCGTCTTCATCTTCCCAGTATATGCCTCGAGTCGCTCGATATAGATAAAAATCGTCGAACTCGTTTCTTACGGCCAGCACCTCGCCTTCTCTATACATGATGTGCTTTTCTTTACGGTTTTTCCTTTGGGCTTCTTGCCCTTCGGAGTCTTCCGAGCTAGTCTTGTGGTCCTTAGCCTTTTTATCGCGGTCAATTCATTTTTTCTTGACTGCTCGCGTTCTAAAAATTCCTCCAGGCGGAATAGCTGCTTCCGCATCGAGCTCGGCTGCATTCTGCTCGTTTGCGAGCTTGTAAAGCTCTACGTGCGGAAGTTCAGGATTTACTTCCCCTTCTTTGATGACTGGGTTCCGCGAAAGAGCGTCAGCGTTGGCGTCTCTCTCGCCTGGCCGATAAATTACTTCTAAGTCGTAGCCAATGAGGGTCGCCTTCAGCCTGTTAAAACGCAGGACGGGCTGATTGGTCGTGTGAAAATGCTTTAACGGTTCGCGGTCTGTTTCAATAGTGAATTTTCGGCCGAATAGATAGTAGCGGAATTGTTCTTTGGTAAAGACTACGGCCAATAACTCCTTGTCGTAACTGGGATAGCGGAGCTCGCTGCCTTTTAGACAGCGCGATGCATAGGCACAGGGCTGGTCGTGGACCAGCTCTCCCTGCGAAAGTACGATGAGCTGAATCGGGATC
This sequence comes from Gastracanthus pulcherrimus, assembly GCA_949152435.1. Lineage (NCBI taxonomy): Eukaryota > Metazoa > Arthropoda > Insecta > Hymenoptera > Pteromalidae > Gastracanthus > Gastracanthus pulcherrimus. The sequence continues at coordinate 62,139,139 of OX424573.1, read as the reverse complement.
CATCTCGATCTGGTGGTAGTCGTGCTTCAAGTCCATTACTGTTATATAATTGGCTGAGGCTCGGTGTTCCAATATGTCGCTTGTGAATGGTAAGGGATGGCAGCTACCTTCTGTTTCCTCGTTTAAGGCTCTGAAATCCGTGACCACTCTAAACTTCCTATTGCCTTGCGCATCTGGCTTTTTTGGCACGATCCAGAGCGCTGAAAAATGATTTGACCTTGATGGTACAACTATATTTTTCTCCCGCAATTTGTTTAACTCTCTAATCATATTCTCCCTTAGGGCTGGTGGAAAACGGAATCTATTTGATCGAATTACTTTGTTCGATTTAAGCTCGATTTTGTGCTGGAACAAGTGAGTCACAGGAAGGGGCTCTCCCTCGAGGCCAAACACTCCTGCGTACTCGGTGATGTAGCTATCTCTTCTTCGTTGCATCCTTCTAAATCTGCCAGCTCTAGGATTTTCTGTACCCCCTCTTTGCGCGAATTCACTGTTCTGCAGCAGCTTGGCGTTTAGGTCCCTTACTTCTTTATACTTTTCTCTTTGCTTATCTACCTCATACATGCGTCTCAAGCATGCCGAAAAATTAGCCGCCTTATCAGCTGTGCCGTCCTCGTCGGCTTGATAGAGCGGGTTCTCTACGCTCGTTTCGCATTCTTGTAACCTAACTGTCGGTACGTCAATCGAGATCTCCTCGTCGCCAATATTTAAGCACTCTGCAAAGACTCTGTGGTTCCTAACTTCGGCAATAAAATTTCCAAATAGTAAATCTTTATGCAAATTCATGAGTAAAACCCAACCTATTTTTACGTCGTTGTTTGCAACCCTGGCGCTGATTATCATCTTTACGTTTGGAGGCACAGTTAGTCTCTCATTCGTCTCAAACTGTATAGACGAACTGACGAGTCTAAGGCTTTTTGTGGCTGCATCTACACAACCTTTGTAGCGGTCTATTATGTCCCATCCGATTATTCCCGCATTCTCTATGGGGAAATCGTTGGATACTACGTGCATTGTGGACTTATGATCTTGTAATGCTACTTCGGCTTAATCCAAGGTATAAGAGGCACCCGGAGTGACTCCTTTTATTTCTATAATTTTCTGCCTGTCTATTGGGTTTATGGGCTCTAAATGCCCAACCTTGACGACGGAAATGTCGGCTCCCGAATCAGAATAAAAGTTGCCCTGACTCTGCTTCAATTGGGGGCAATCGATGTTTACTACGGGAGGTTGACGACCAGCAGTCAAGAACTTGATTTTTACTGCTTCTTTTACTATTTTGCTTTTTTATTTTGCTTCTTCTTCACGCTCGGCGTTCGAGGATCGCGTCGAGCGTGAAGCTAGTTTAAACGCTGCTTATTAAGCTGTTTGGCTAGCGTGTCGCTTCTGTTGGGCATCGGCTCGATGCTCGGCGGCTTCTTATTGCCGCTGCTGCTACCGGTACTAACAGTGTCGACCTTCTCGTCTCTACGCTGATTGCTACTGCCAGAAGGTCGATTATTGCTCCTATTATTATTGCTGCCCTTATAGTTGGTTCGGATTCTTGAATTGTTAAAATTGCGATCTTCATTGCCTTGATTGTTGGTCAGCCAAGGATTCTTTATTACTTTTCGCATCTTTTTGCAGTTTCCAGCAGTCGCTGGTATTATGCGTCGATTGTTCACAATAGTCGCAATACGCATTAGCACGCGGACGATTAGCTTGCATGCGTAAGTTATCCGATGTGCTTGACCTTCGTGCTGGAATGCAGTTGCAAGTCTTATCAGCCATTGCTCGGCACAGTTGCACTGTATCGGTGGCTGCCTGTCTATCGCTTGGCTGCGTAGCGTCGCGTGACGCAGGGCGCGGCGCCGTCGCGCATCCTGATAGTTAGCCTAGTCCTGATCGGCGTGCGCTTTGTTTCCCTTCGAATTCTAGCTCGAATCTTATCGCCTCGTTCAGTGACCTTGGTCTTTGAATATGCACTTGATGGTCAAGCAGTGCTTTTAGCCCGAACATGAATTACTGCAGGGCGTCCTCACCGGCGTAACGCTATCGTGTTTCCTTGTCATGCTTTGACAGGTCCGGTGCGGATTCGACTATCGTCAGCAATCGGTTCTGGAGTTTCTACATTCTTAAGCAATAGTCGACGACTGGCTCACTATATTCCTGCTGCAGTATCTTTATCCGAGCCTGCACCTCATCGGCAATTCCTACATTGCCGTACTGCATTGTGAGGTCGGCCAAAAGCTGCCTTACCGACGTATAACTGGTTAGTCTGGCTTGATAGCCGTCAAATGCTTTTCCAGTTAATTTTTTGGACAAGGCTATTATTAACCACTTCTCTAATTCGGGGCCGAAAGTCGCGCAGCTGTTGGATGGACTGGCAAAATAAATTTAATTTATCCGGGTTGCCGTCGAACGTTGGCAAAAGATTTATCGCTTGAGTGAATGAGACTTTTCCGACGAACCTTGTCGAACCGGCGGTGCCTATCGCTACTCCGGTCGCTACGCGCCGAGTCGCTTTCGTTGTCATTGCTTGAATCGACATGAGACGAGAATGATTTTCGCTCCGATCCGCGTTGTCGCTTGCTGTGCTTGTGATCCCGATGGCTGCTGCGGTCGCTACTGCTGCTGTGCAGCGGGTCGCGATTGGGACGGAATTGCTCTTTTTCGCGTTTAACGTACCGGTCGCTTCTACCATCACAATTATCACTGACGAGGGTTTCGCACCCACGACTGTAAAGTCGCTCGCTAAGCCGCGCTGAGCGCCTGAATGCACCTAGCGCGCGGCTGGAATCGCCCGCTGCACCGCTGTGTACTCCTGTCGCGCCGCTCTCGAGGTGCACAGCGCGGCTATGAGGGTGTATCGTGCGCTCCTCGTTGCGCCCTGTATTTGTGCACGCATTTCTCTTAAACCTGTGTGATTCGTTCACTCGTGCACTTCTCGATGCCTCAAAATTTCTATCCGAACCGTTGCGTCCGTGAATGCTTTTATGGATCGGAGACGGCGAAATCGGATGCTGTTTATGCCCTAGTTTTGCGCGAACTTCCTGAACTATTTTGCGCTCTTCCGCGAGTGATTCAGGCTCGCTATCGCCTGCGGAGCCGTCGCTGCTGTGCGGTTGTCGGTACTTGTGGCAACTTTGATGGCTGTCCAACGCTTGCTTGACTGCCGCCTTGATCGATTTCTGGTGGATGCTGCTCCGCCCTCACAGCTTTCTCCGCGGCTTGATCGCGGTCGCCAACGATGCGCTCACCCCTGCTTTCGTGCGATTTTGCTCGCGTATTCTCGCTTTGGCTTGGACCGCCCGAGGTACGAGATAGAAGCGAACCACTGCGCTCTCAATGACGAGTAGCGAGTTTCTTCTTTATTTTCTTCGGATGCTCTGCGATGGCTGCTTGTGCGATGTGTTGGGGTCTGCTAAAATACAGCGGCGTACAATTTCGGCCACAGGTGTGTAAGGCCTTGAAGCGTGGTCCTTGGCTGTTGAAGAGTTGCACTGTCGCACTGCACCGTACACGCAGTCACCCGATTTTTTTTCTTTTATTTTAAATTTAAACGTCGGGGGTGAAAAGGTCCTCGATTCCACACAGGCTAACAAGGGATGCCAAATGTGACGGATAGTTGGTGTGGACTCTCCTGTGCCGCCAGAGAGAGGCGCGCAGAAATCAAGGACACAGGGCTTTTACTCAACTCTAGCTTTATTTATGGCGAGCACCTCTCGCCGTGAATATCGCCGGGTATCTGTTGATCCACTCGCGGTCGCAGCACGAGTACTGCACTTTTGCGCATGAGAACGCTGGAGCAGAGTCGCCTGGCGCGCATTCGCTCTGCGATAAGGATCTACCACGGAGAGCCATAAGCTCGTCCGTGACAATATTTTTAGCAAATTTCAATCTCGATTTATTCAACAAAATTTAATCTCTTAAAAAATAGCAACAAAGGATTTTTTTGCAAATTTTCGGTATTTTTCATAAAAATGGGTTCAAAACCTTTTAACGCCCCTTAAAAAATCCCATTTAAAACTTAAAATCCTTAAGAAAAATGGGTTCGATTACTCGAACTATTACACCAAAAATCACGAAGATAGTTTCTTTTAGTATACAAGTAACTGCCACAGTCGCAAAATGACAGAAGTACTATATTAATATAAAAAATTCAAAATAATATGAAATATTGTTATAAAAATTATTAAAATGCACATTTTAGCAATAAAGTCATATTTAGCTTCAAACAATATTAAATATATCAGCCTTAGAAATCTGAAAAAATTGACGATCAATTTACGTATTAAAAGGAATATTTTTGCTGTAATAATTTTTTCTTGTTCTCGATTTCCCAGAGAATTATCCATATATATACTAGGGGGCCCAGCCCCCAGCGCGCCTCGCTCGCCAACCCCCGTCATTGGGCCTAATACAAAATTCAAAGGCATTATCGTTTCCACACCACCTTCAGGTAGATAATACAATGCATTTTTTTAAGAGACTATTCTCAACAGTGGTATCACAGTAGGCCTAATCCACTCTTCAAGTAATTATAATTTTATATAAATATAATGTTAAGTGAAAAAAAATTTTTTTTTAAATGTTTTTTAACAATGATTATACGCACAAAGTACACAATAATATCAATAGAGCGTGAATTAAGTTGGTTGCACTGATAAATTAAAAAAAGTTTTTTGAGTACTTAAAAGTAACTGATTTTTAAGCTCTTAAATTGACGTATATTCATGGGTACGATTTCTCATTGATATTTTTCAACGTTAAAGAGCTAAATGCGTTCTTTTCAACTCAGTCACTCCAGGTCCAGACCGAAAGTAAAAATCCCAAAATACTGGATGAGGAGAGTACTTTGGGTCCAGACTAGAAGTAAAAATCTTAAAATCTTGGATGAGGGGGAACACTTCCGGTCTAGATGTGAAGTAAAAATCCTGGAATCGTGGATGAAGAGGAGTACTTGCGATCCAGACCAGAAGTAAAATTCCCAAAATCCTGGAGGAGGGGGAACACTCCCGGTCCAGACAGGAAGTAAAAATCCTTGAATCCGAGATTTCTGGGCTCTTTCCTGATATCCGGGATTCCTGAACTCTATTTAGATAGTACATTAAGACAATGAAAAACACGGTCCTACAAAGTGATCCCCTATTTACCACCTGAGACTTTTTATAATATTAAAACGAACATAACGATTAATCCAAACAACTTAAAAAATACTGCTACCACTCAAATTAAAGGTCTTATTATGAGCTTTTAACTAAAATTATGCACAGCTCTCTATGACATAAACTACCGGAAGTAAATTACATCAAACTATGATATAAACCATTTAAGATGCTACAAAAATAGTACAATATTGAGACTGGAACAGTTTCTATATTTAGATTTATTTACGTTTGCCAATTTTTATGTAGATTCTACTCGAAACAAAAATTCAGTAAATTTTAGGTGTTGAAAAATCATCGGAAATTAGAGGCTTGAAAAATATTCAAAGATAGCCTGTTTTTTGTTAAAATTTGACGCATTTGGCTCTTAAATTAGAAAAAAAAATTTCTTAAAGCTGATGTGGTTGACTTTTCATTTTAGTGGTATGGTAAGTTACTAACATTTTTTTACCTTGATTTGTAAAGTTATAATAATTTTTTTACCAAATTTATTTTAGAAAGTGCATAAATGCGCTTAATAACTTTGAAATTAAGGAGGAACCTTTAAATTTCAACATCCAGTACCTGGCTTGCAGGAGAGTTATTTTTTTCACATTTAACCCTAACCATGATGGATAAAACTAGTAACATTAATTCTAGAAACTTTGACAAATTTGCAACTAAAGGTACAGTTCTACATATGTACAAGAACAACATAAACAATCTTAGCACTGTTTTAATGGACGTGTCACCTGAAATTCACAAGCATATAAGGGAAAGCAAAAACAAGACTTTTGTAGGTTATCAAAACTGCAAAGTTTATGACCTAATAAATGTTAGACCTTATAATTCGTGCTGTAGATTTGGTCAGAACAAAAATTGTAGAAATTAAACTATTTGCCTAAAATGCTCTGGAAAGCACAAGAGTAGTGATTGTAAAAGTTAAATTCTACAGTGTCATAACTGTATTTTCAACAATACAAAATACACAACAAACTATAACATTAATCGCATGGCATCGGATGCGACATCTTCCGAGATTCTTAAAAGTATAATAAAGAAGTATATTGACTCGGTTGATTATCCAATCAAACCTGTTTTACCATCGTGAGATGCAACACAACATCTGCAAAGGAAAAGTATAGGAGAATAGGTATACATACAAGAAACATCACCTCAACTAATTCACAGCCAATCTCAATTACTTGAAGATATACATAAGGAAAATTAAAATCAGCCACAGTGACTGCAGCAGCAGCAGCAGCAGAGTGCAAAGAAAATAGGTGTAATTGTTAGTGAAAAACAACCATGGCTATGTTCTAGCTTGGATGGTGTTATTGTGGAGAATGAGAGCATAATTAAAGCAGCAGAATTTAAATGCCCAAGCAGTTGCAAAAACTACCCATTGTGGATTTTGAGACAAAGAAATGTAATGTAAGTTACATAAAATTGGAAGGTTCAACAGTATTATTAAAAGAAAGTGCAGTATACTATATACAATGTCAGATTCAGTTATAAATAACAGGATTGAATATACGTGATATATTGTTTTATGCACCAATTGAAAATGGTAGTATATGTATTCCAGTCCATCGCAATGAGAAATTCTTGCAAAAAGTTGTTGCTAAATGTGAAGAATTTTATTTTCAATACTATTTGCCTCAACTTCATGAAAAAACTAAAAAAGTCAAGTGTTTAAAAAATCAATCAAGTAGCAAGAACAACGAAACAGAAATTCGTCGTTTTGCAGGACTAAATGTTATTAATAGGATATAAATATTTAATTTTCGTTATTAAACGGTGCACAAGCTTAGTTTTTAATTAATTCCGTGTTAAAGGGGGTAAAAGGGTGTCTAAATATGAAAAATCAAAAAAATGTTAATGAGTGTATATTTTTTCCAAAATCAGCTTAAATATTCAATTTTATACTTAATCATATTATAAGCATAACACTGAAGTTGAAAAATCATCAAAAGAAAAAAGTTACCTAACCCAACGCATTTGTGCCTACTGTCATATTTATACACCCCCTTGATAATAGTTTTATTATTTATTATTTATTCAATAACTATTTAAGATCTGATGTGATAAAAAGAAAATATATTTTGCGTATAAAAAAGATTACAAGTCTGACATATTGAAAACCAAATAGTTGGTGCAATTTCGTTAACAAATATTTATAAAGAATGTTCATTGAAAACACACAAATTTTAAACTGTACAATTGGGTTTTTATTCATTTACAATTTTGTTTTATTCATTTTCATCTCACTTTGCTTAAAATTTGATGAGTCCTTAAGCGTTGCATGATCCTCTCCACATGTATGCAAATTTTGGCTACGTTGTAAATTGCTTCAGTTTATTCTTGATTAAATTGCTGTTTGTTCTGTAGAAATGATGGCATAACTAATATAATTATTTTGCCTGTCGAATCCATGGTTCGTCGGATATCTGGGAAGCCTTTGTCAGCTAGAACTGTATCTCCATCTTCTAAAAGATCAATTAATCCAGATTCTATTGTTATTAGGGAGTTACTCTTCCTTCCACCAGCAACTTTTGATTTAAAACTAGCAAATCCTTCTGTGATAATGCCAATAAGAACTTTAGCAGTAAAGCCCTTCTTGTAATGTGAATAAGTGAACACTCGATTATCCACAGTTGCTGGGTCCTCAATTCTAAACTCTGTGCAATCAATTATTATTCGAGTGGTAGTATAACCAGGATAAGAATCCTCTAGCATTGTCCCTTGTATTGTGTTATTTTCTGGCCAAAACACTAAATTTGCCATTGCACTGCTTAATTCTTCTAGTGTTGAAAAAAGTATCCTTGATACTGTAACTTTATGCACAGCAAATAATACACTTATAGCTGAACAGGTCAATCCAGTCTTCATTTAAAAAAAAATATGAAAAGCCTATTTTATTTTGAAACTTTAGAATTGTTAGCTGGATTCTTGGGTAATCTCTTTAATAGAAATTTAAAATTTTTAAATGTCACTCCTGCAAGATCTAAAAGTTATTGCTCCTTTTTTAACGATGAAAAGCCAGCAAAACTTGATGTAGCCGTATCTTCATCCGTAATATTAGGTCCAACTGACTGATCTACGTAGGTTTTCTGAGGCATTCCACACTTTTTATCTTTAAACTTTCTCTTACTTGGCACTATTATCATTCGAGTATCTTCTGTTATTTCTGTCTAATTTCAAGATCATTGTAAGTAGAGTTACTCATGTACCTATTACACGCAAATCCTTTTTCTGGTGACATGGAATCAATATGGATTTCTACTTGGCACTCTTTATCTTTATATTTTAAACTATCACTTTGCACTGTTTCAAAACTCATTGGTTCAGTGATTTGCTACTTCATTTCAACTACTGGTTCAGCTGGTTGAATAAGTAACTGCTGTTCATCAGCTGTAGTTGGCAAAGGTAGTCACTCTGTTTGCGAAGAATGAACTTTTTTCTTCGCTCCATGAAACGAGCATGCCTATAATTAAGACAAAGAATTTCAAATGTAACGAAATAGTATATTATGCACCTAGGGAATATAGTGAGCCAGTAAATGCCTGCGTGTGGTTCGGCGCCCGAGCGAAGCGAGGGCACCACACACTCTTACAATCGCTGGCTCACTTTATTCATGCATGCAATATACGATTTTTTAACATACCCACCGTATGGTTCGTACTCGTTGGACGTCGAAGAAGGAAAAAAGTGCTACATATTTACACCCTAACCTCACTCTAGTTCCTGGCGCCACGTGCTGGGGGACTAGAGTGGGGGCAGGGAATTAATGTAGCAATTGATTCCCGACTCGGCGGAGAAGAAGTACTAACTTTACGCTGGGGTGTGTTAAAATAGTGCATTGTGTAACACGTAAGGTATAGTTACCCATGGCGCACGCGGTTGCTATTGGCAACTATACCTCACTCATTTCACACAATATTTTGTATCATAAGTACGTGTAATATGCCGAGATGCCGTACTGTGACGCCGCGATCGTGTGTAATGTGCCGTTTTGAATACGCAAAACCATTACGGTATGAAGCATATTACGAGCACGTATGATAAAAAAGGCTTTGTAAATCACTTATTAACTAATTTTTTTGTATATTTGTAAATTTCATTTTACCTATTTATTTTGCTCACTTGATTAACTACTCTTGCTCTATATAAAGAAGGAAGTATTGTTGGAGTATAATTGGGGCTTAAATGATCAATTGACATCTGGTTTCCAATAAAATTTGCACTGCAAATTAAATCTTTTGGCTTAGGATTCCATGACGAGCGATTAGGACTAAAAAGTAGTTTAATAAATATTAAATTTGTCTTGTATTCATTTACCTGCACTGGATCAAAAGGAAAGGTTAGTTTACTTACTTGAATCTCTTCACAGCTACGATTCATTGTTTTCATTGATTTATTCGGCATTTGGCTGTGGGTAATGAATAAAATTTATTCACACCATTATTTTTGCAATTCACCACACAACAAGTACAGTGAGCCATTTTATGCAATAATTATCAAAGCTAACTCGCTGCGAATAGCTATCGATACACTGGTAAGCAAAATCAAACAATGCATTGAATCAGCAAATATAAAAATGAGGAAAGATAATATGAAACAAAGGAAAAATTGGATTACAGATGCTACAATAAAATCGTGTTACACTAAGGAATTTTTATGTAATTTAAGGCAGATGGATCGTAGAAATGATCAACTTAAAGTTCAGTACAAATAATATGCCATAATATTAAGTAAGGTAATTATAAATGTAATTATAAATGTAATTATAAATGTAAAAGTCAAACACGGTAAAAGTCTAATCCAAAATGAGACCAATAATCCCAAAAGACTGTGGGAAATTATAAACACAAAAATAGGGGAAAAAAAAATGAAATCTAACGATATTATTAGTTATATAAAAGTTGATAGTGAGATAATTACAGATAAAGCTTGAATAACTAATAACATGAACAAGTATTTTTGTGAAATAGGTAAAAAATTGAGTAAGAAAATTCGTAAACTTACAAATGCTGAGTTAATATTACCAGATATGAACACAAATTCCATATTTTTAAAACCAACAAGTGTCGACAAAACCAACAAGAGTCGACAAAATAAATGCCAAAACTTTGAAAATCGTTTGCAACAATATTGCAATTCTTGTATTGAGAAAGCTGTATGACCTGATGTACTAAAAATGGCGAAAATTGTTCCTATTACAAGTCTGGAGAAAAGCATAATATATCAAATTTTTTTTTTTTTTTTTTTTTTTATTATTATTTAACGATTAGCACCACATGGAAGCACAAACATATATCAAATTATAGACTAATTTCATTAATATCGAATGTAGCTAAAATTTTTAAAAGAATTATCTATAACAGAATTGTTAATTTTATTAAAAAGAGTAATATAATATCTGAACACCACTTTCGTTTCATGAAAAAAATGGGTCCAAAGAGTGCTCGAAATTACATAACAAGCATACTATACAATATTATTCGACAAACTTTATTGTATTGGAATATTAGGAAAGGAATTTGATCTACTTTCAAATTATCTTAATAATAGATATTAAGTAGTTAAAATAAATTATAATGAAGCGATAACATTTTAATAAATACCGGTGTTACACAAGGTACAATATTAGGACCTTCAATTTTTATCCTATACATTAATGATATCTTGAAAGAGATTCCCCTAGAGGAAATACTGTTGTACGAAGATGATACGTATGAATAAGTATTTAATAAAAATTGATAAGCGGTTAGCAGTAAATAAGTTATCTTTAAATGTTGAGAAGATTGTTTTTATAACATATGGTAACTATAACAGCGATAGTGTTCCACCTTAAATAGACTTAAAGATTAAGGATACAGATATAACTAAAGTTGAAATGTGCAAGTATTTGGAAATAATATTCGATTACACTCTAAAGTGCGATAAACATGTTCAATACATAATACAAAAAACGAAATATCTAGTCTATATTTTTTATAAAATTGCCATATCAATACCAATAGAAACATTAAGAATTATATACTATGCTTCTTTTCATAGTATAATAAGTTATGGAATATTAGCTTGGGGTGGAGCTTCTATAAATAATAGATTTATCGCAAAACCTACAGACAAAAATTATGAAAATAACACAGGACCACACAATGAAATCGGGAAAGACCCTCGACCAAACTAAATGATCTATATGTTTTTGGGTACTCTGATCACGAATCCGCGGTCTTTATGCAATATACACATCAGGATCTAGGTCATTTGAAGGTCAACTTCGTCAATTCGAGAGATATCATCTTTTTGACCTCGTATTCTGATAGCGCGAGAAATTTTACGTTCGGATATAGTTTAACCCTCGGTTCCCAGTAACCTTTAGAGATAATATAAAGGTCGAGAACATTCGTTATTACTACTACAAAAGTTATTGGGTACAAATGGAGAGTTTCAAAATATATACACAGCAAAACAGGCAAAAAATGTAAATACCTCATATAACGTTATGTATAAGGTTTTTAAGTTATGGGGCACTTAGATTTATTTTTTTTTCTACCTGTATATAAAAGTTCAAGGTTATAAGTTATTTAAATTGAACTCTTCTGTCTTTGTAATGATATTAAGGTTATTTTTTGTTGTTTATTTATACATATAAGGGTTTTGATGTTATATGAATACTTTGATTTTTTTGCTATATATTCTCTAATGTCCTCTCTTGTCCTCTCAAACTAAAAAATTTTGTTCTATGGTACAGTCCTCTTTTAGTCCTCCCTTAGTCCTCGCTTGTCCTCCGTGTTTTATGCACGGGAGAACTTAAGTTCGCAGCCCCCTGGAAAGGAATCTACGCTCTCAATAACAAAAATTCACGAATGACGTTTTCGTTTACTGACAAAAGATCTACGAAGAGATTTTCTTTTATGTGGATTAGTAGTATCTCTCTTGACAGACCAGAAAAAATCCGACGTCATATTTGTGTGCCAATAACCTTGTTATCTTTTTTCGACATCTTTGAAGTCTTAGTGAAATTTCTTACCCTGTTCCTCGCTAAAGTACCCCAAATTTTCAGGGAAGTAATGAATATGGGAGTGAAGAAAATGGATTTTTAAATTTATTAGTCATTCCATTTCTCTAAAATTGCTTAACATTCTATTCACAATATTTTTGTAATCAGTATTTTTATTATTTCCTAGAATTTGTACATAAAGGCACGACTTTCTTCTGTAAGTTCTTCATAGCTTTTATCAACTGTTTAACCAAACCTAACTTAATATGTAGACTAACTTTATGTACAGGGATAGGACTTTCGTGTATAATATTCTGAGTACCTGGAGTTAAATTTGGCCTGAATGGTCTGTCTTATTGCACATAATGTTGGTTTCGGTCTCGACAGTCCCATTTACAAATAAAGCATGGATGTTTTGTGAATCCACTTTGTTGGCCTACAAAAGATGTCGTTATTTTAAAATCTCCGATCAACTGCCAGTCGTGAATATCACAATTCAATTTCTCGAGCAGAAAATAAAAATTATGATATTATTATTTTAACACAATGGAATGACCGACTGGTATAGGGGCATATATGTTGTCATTATGGAGCAAAGAAGCTTTTAAACTTCTTGTCAAAGAATCTATAAATAGACGCCAGTCACTAGCTTCATACTTACCACACTTGTATTCATTTATTAGTCCTTCAACATCGTTACAAAATACTAAAATTAATTCTTTTGAAAATCATTTCCTAAATGAGCGATCTCGATTTCGGTAGCAGAATATACGGGTTTCAGGAGCTAGAACCCTATTTCTTTTTGTCTAGATGCTACTAGTTCGGAAATTTCTTTCGATAGTCCTGTGTCTCGAACCAACTCATTCAGTTCATCTTGAGTAAATACATTAGAATTTGTATGTTGATCATCATCATCCATTTATTCCGATTCATCCATTAATCGGTCATCATGTTTGTCTTTTGATTCTTCAACTTGCATTTTAATATTTCTAGCATCTGTATTACAAGAATCTTCATTAGTCGAAATCTCATTTTCTCTCATATTATGATCAACGATGATGCGCGCAGGAAGAGTCACAGACTGAACAGATGCATAGGATATAAGAGATATGTTTTTACGGTCGTACCAAGATGTATTAGCTAAGCAAAATAGCAATCCGTGTTATGATCTGTCGGATTTCGCCAGATCATTGGTGAAGGAAATGTTAATTTTTTATTATTGTCAAGTTGCAATCTATATTTAATGCATATAGTTATCTGAGTCCAGAAATTGTCTATTCCACTAGTATCTAAACTAAAGACATTTCTGTAATTTTCTTTTAATTTATCTATGAATGGCTTTCTTTCCAAACTGACGACGTATTTTTCAGAAACGACAGAAAAGTTGTTAACACGCACATTGCACGGCGTCGCTACTATTCTTCTAGACTTCAAGGATGTCGCAAAAGAAAGATACCAAGGTTATTGGGACATAAATATGATGTCGGACTATTGCTGGTCTCTCAAGAGAGATACTACTAATCCACATAAAAGAAAATCTCTTTGTAGATCTTTCTCCAGTAAACGAATACGTCATTCATGAATTTTTGTTATTGAGAGCGTAGATTGCTTTCCAGGGGGCTGCGAACTTAAGTTCTCTCGTGCATATAATACAGAGGACAAGCGAGCACTAAGAGAGGATTCAAATAGGACTGTAACATAAAACAAAATTTTTTAGTTTGAGAGGACATGAGAGGACATTAGAGAATATATGGCGAAAAAATCAAAATATTTACATAACATTAAAACCCATATATGTATGAATAAACAACCAAAAATAACTTTAAAATCGTTACAAAGACAGAAGAGTTCAATTTAAATACCTTATAATATTAAACTTTTATACACAGGGAGAAAAAAAAATCTAAGTACCCCATAACTTAAAAACCTTATTGTATATATTTTGAAACTCTCCATACGTGCCAAATAACTTTTGTATAGGTCATTACCTCAATATCCGCAAACCATGACAAGCTACTATGTTCAGTAGTTCTAAAGAATGTTCTCTACCTTTATATGACCTCTAGAGGTCATTGGGAGCCGTGGATCAAACTATATCTCAACGTGAAATTTACCGCTCTTTCAGAATCCGAGGAAAAAGATAATATCTCTCGAATTAACTAAGTTGACCTTCAAATTGCCTTGATCCTGCTGTGTATATATCATATGAACAACGGATTCGTAATCAGTGCACCCGAAAACGTATTTTGTAAGGGTGATTACCTCGATATTCGCAAACGATGACAAAATACTAGGTTCAGTAGTTCTAAAGAATGTTCTCGACCTTCATATGATCTCTAAAGGTTACTGGGAACCGTGGGTCAAACTATACCAGAACATAAAATTTCTCGCGCTTTCAGAAAATGAGGTCAAAAAGATGATATCTCTCGAATTGACGAAGTTGACCTTCAAATGACCTTGATCCTGATATGTATATGTCATAAAGACTACGGATTAGTGATCAGCACACCCGAATACGTATTGTGTAAGGGTCATTACCTCGATATTCACAAACCATGAACACGCTACTAGGTTAAGTAGTTCTAAGGTATGTTCTTGACCTTTATATGACCTCTAGAGGTCACTGGGAACCGTGGATCAAACTATATCTCAACGTAAAATTTACCGCTATTTCAGAATCCGGGTCAAAAAGATGATCTCTCTCGAATTAACGAAGTTGACCTTCAAATGTCCTTGATCCTGACATGTATATGTCATAAGAACCACGAATTCGTGATCAGAGCACCCGAAAACATATAGATCACTTAGTTTGGGCGAAGGACTTCTCCGATTTCATTTTGCAGTCCTGTGTGATTAATAAGAATAATTTTGTTATACAAAATAATCCTATGAACTACTGAACAACTGTTTATATTTGAGGCACTAAAATATCATTAATTAGACCTAAAAACCAATATCTTTTCGCATTTCTTCATCTTTTTATAATTTTTAAGAACTGTACCAAAAAGAGAATGAAAGATATTTTTAAGACGAAGAATTTGGGATTTGCTAGACCTAAATTAATGTTGATTTGTTAAAATGGCTTAGAACAAAAATAACCTAAAAAATTCAAAATTTCGAGTTTATATTCAGCTTTGTATAGTAGGCTAGTCAAACTAGCCTCTGGAGACCCCGTTTTCTGCAAAAATTCCTGATAACAATTTTATTTTTGGAAATGGTTAGAAACAGTATGTAGAACAATAATATTTGCAAGAAAGCCACGAATCTTGTACGCTAACTTTTTTATAAACAATTAAAGTTCGATTTAGGTACTTTTTTTCACATTTCCCTCTGCGGTTTGAAAAGTATTGATTTTGGCGGGAAAAGTTTCCAGTAAAAATTGTTCATTATTTAATCATCTACATAAAAGTCAGTGAGAGCACCCCTCTAAGTCTATTAGTTTACTTGCAAATTGGAATAAACCACAAAATTCGTCAAAATCGAAAACAGTTAATAACTTTTGAAAAAATTACTTTATTACATTAATACTTTAGGAAAATGTACTACTCTATAGTCCAAAATAACATGCCAAATTTCAAGTATCTATCAATTACAGTTTTTATTTAATAAATTTCTATATTTCAAAATTTTTTTTTTTCACAATACGATTTCGATGTGAAAAAATTATTCAGATTAGGCGCCGTGGCTTAAGATTAAAGTGAAAGAGTTATATTTCAATAAACTTTTTAGAAAACCACGAAATTTGAATTAGAAGAGCCTCTGGATGCCAATGTTTAGAAGGTGCCTAATTAACTTTTTTCTCGAAGACAAGATTAAGTCCAATCAAAATCGAATAAAGTCCATTGAAAAGTACTGTACTGTACAGTTTTTTTTTTATAGCAAGCTATTGCTCCGTAAATAAACAAGATATCGTCATGTTTGAAATCGGAAAATGCAGTTACAGACTTGTAGTTTATGCATAAATATCATTTGTTGCTCTCATATGGATTTTCAATTGTGAAAACTATAACGAAAAACTATAACGCGACGGTGCCGTGAGAGACGGAGTCTCAAAAATGCTTCTTTCTTGCTCTTTCTTTTTTTAATTTGGGGTAGCCTAATTAAAGAATAACTTTAGCGTCGTCAGATATTAGATTTGAATTTATTTAAACAATCAAAAATTAGTACTTTTCAATTTTTCATGTTCGCGTGCAATTTTTTTTTATTTATTGCAATTGTTAAATTTTATTAATTTACACAATATTCCATTTTATATGAAAAATAATTATTATCAATATTAATGTTGAGGCCGAGGTTTAAATCCTCGCGCCAAACGACTCTTGGAGCGCGCCTCTGGTCACTCGTCCTATGCGTGACCAGTTCGTGACAACTGCGGGAAGCCTAGCCGCAGGGTGAATTGCGACGAGCACGACTTCTCCCTTCCGCTTAATACTTTCCTCCACTTTTCAGGCGGAACAAGGAGAACAAAACTCCTTGGCCGCCGCGATTTCGCTCTCTCCCGCTCTACCCGCGGCTCTACCTTGAGCAATTCTACGACCGCGTAAGCAACGCTAAAATTGCCACCGCGTGTCGCCTAGAGGACATTCAACACCACACTTTACACACACACACATCGAGTCACTGTTAAGTTTTTATTGTTAAATTTATAATTAAGACAGGCAATAAATGTTATTTAATTGTGTTGTATATAAAATCAGTGCATTCTAGACATTCACTCGCCTCACTCTCCCGCTTCCTTACGTACGCAAATTCACCAGCGGAAATTGGTGTCTTGCTGCACCCGCTCAACGCTAATACCGCGCCTGATAGATTTAAATAAAGTTCAGCCGGTTAGCGCGCGATCATTTGGTCCTTCGAAAACCGAATTGCGTACAGAAGTGGAAGTACGCGAGTGATAAAGTGCATTGATATGTACAAAAGTGCTACCCGATTCGGACTTGAATTCCGCGCCGAAAGACTCCCGAATCTGTGCGACGAAAGTGACTTTCCGGGTGTGCTAATTAAAAAGTGACATTTAATAATCTAGTAAATAGATATTACTTAAAATATCTATTAAAACATTCATCTTGACCTGTGGAGAACCGTGCGAAAATTCGCGAAGAATTTTCGCAACGGAAAACCAAGGTCAAGGTCGAGTGATTTGAATCTCGGCATAGGCTCAGAGACGACAGCGCCGCGAGAGCGGAAGAAGACCAGAGTCTCTACCTCTGTTCCCCACTCTCTCTCTCTCTCTCTCTCTCTCTCTCCCGCTGCTTCTCGTTTTCTCTGTCGCACACAGCAAGCTGTATACGTGTGCTCGCAAGCGAGCTTAGCAACAGCTCCTTGGCGACAGTACAGGGCAAAGTACTGCATTGCCGACGCATCGAGTCTACTACACGCTGCCGTAGTACGACTTCGTTACACGAGAGGCGCGCTTGCTGGACAAATCCACGCTGCTTGCTGGACAAATCGACGCCGCACGTCGCGAGGCTATAGCAGTGTCGCACGCGTCGCCTGCACGGAGCTCGCTGCAGCTATAACCTCAACGCGGTCTTCTCAGCAGGAGGATTGCGGTCAATTCAAGTCGACATCGCACTGCAATTACAGGAATTACAGCCTACAGAGAGCATAAGTATCACATGCTAATTAAAGCCCTCAGCTCTATCTACCTGCTACGCTACATTTAATTATTACTGTTGCTTTGCTGTTGCTGTCTTTTTTCCTGCTTAGACTACTAGCTTGTTTACACTAGTTGCCAGAGTCGACTTTTCTATTTAGACTACTAGCTTGGTTACACTAGTGGCCAGAGTCTACTTTACCTGCTTGGGTTGCTCTGCATTTTATAAATTAGTATTTATTTTTTTCCTGTCCTTTCAGTCTGCAATCATGGGAGATAAGAAGCTTCTGAAGCAGATGTCGGAAGGGCAGCTGATACGCAACTTTATCTCCAACACTGACAGAAGTGCTCCACAGACTCTTACGCTATCAGTAATGAAGGGGAGAGAAGCCCTTTTGGAAAGCTACTGGTCCAAGGTTCTCAATCGTCATGGTGAGATGTTGGCCCCAGAGGAAATGGAAGGTGCGGACACCTACTGGGCAGATAACCTCTTTGCAGTCTATGAAGAGGCCTACATCTTGGCCAAGGCCGAGCTGGACAGCAGGATCGCAGCCTTGCAACCATCTCCACCAGAGGTCAAACCTGCTACGACGCAGCCAAGCTGGAGTGGCGCCTTGGCCACATCCTCGCTTCCCAAGCTTCCGCTGCCTAAATTCAGCGGAAACCAGCTTGATTGGGAGACCTTCAAGGAGCGCTTTAGCGCCATGGTGGTAAATGTGCCCACACTCTCCAACGTTACCAAGCTGCAGTACCTGTTGTCGTGCGTGGAAGGCCCAGCAGCCAAACGACTCAACAACATGGAGATGGTTGGCTCCAATTTTGAGGTTGCTTGGGCAAGCCTAACCAAGCGCTACGACAATATGAGGGTAAGACTGTCCGCCCAGTTGTCGAGGGTGCTGAGCCTGCCTCCTATCTCGCAGCGGTCCTCTAGCGAGATAACTCGCATCCTGGATGAAGTGGACGAGGCAATTCGAGCACTTCGTTCCCTAGGGAGACCCGTAGACCAGTGGGACGACTGGTTTACAGAGATTGTGGCATCCAGGCTGGACACCTCGACCAGAGAAGACTGGGAAAAGTCTTTGGAGTCAACTCCTGGCTTCCCCAGCTATACACAGCTGATAGACTTCCTCGAAAATCGTGCCCGTTCCCTAGAGACGGCAAAAAGTGGCCATAGAGTAAATAATAAGACTACTGTAGTGAAGAAGCCGCCAAATAAAACTCATCAAATTGTGTCTGCCTTTCACAGTTCTTCGTCCACAGCTCCAACCAACCAGAATCAACGCTCAAGAGGCGGGTGCAGTCTGTGCAAAGGCGAGCATTTCGTCAGCTACTGTCCAGTGTTCCTGAGGGCGGACAGGGCGAAGAAATTAGAGCATGTGAGAGCTGCAAATCTATGCTTCAACTGTTTATCGAGAAAGCACGCAGCATCTAAGTGTACTTCAAAGGGTCGCTGTTCAGTATCAGATTGCGGAGCCAAGCATCACACCCTTCTGCACATTGAGAAGCCAGCTGGTGGAGGCAGAAACGAGGATCCAGAGGCGTCCTTACCAGGCTCGTCCTCAACTTCGAGCTACACCACTCAAGTAAGTGCTGTGACTCAGTGCAAGGATGCAAGCTCGCCAGCGGTCAAGAGTAAGACTACCTTGATGCCCACCGCCTGGGTTATTCTCGAGTCTTTCACTGGAGCTTCAGTGAAAATCAGAGCATTGATAGACCAAGCCTCGGAGGGCTCATTTATTACGGAGAGAGTCGCTCAAGTGCTCTCTTTGAGTAAAAGGAAAAGCTCTGTGTCAGTGATTGGTGTTGGTGGACAGGTCAACCTAACCTCAAACTTCACCACTGAGGCCATCCTACGCTCTCCGAAGAAGCCTAGCTTTTCTTTAAGCTTTTCAGCCATGCTCCTGGGCAATCTAACCAAACTCTTGCCTAAGGAGAGATGCTGTCAGAAGATATGGCCTCATCTTGAAGGACTGGAGCTTGCTGATACTGCTTTCTTCGAGCCTGCTCGTGTCGACTGTATCCTGGGAGGCGATGTCTACCCATCGCTCCTACTGGACGGTGTTCGACTAGGAGCAAACCTTAAGCCAGCAGCTCAAGAGACTGTCATGGGATGGATAGTGACAGGTCCAGTGGCTTCGCAAGGCTGTGAAGTGAGTGCTACCACTGTGCACAGCCTCCACACGCTCACTTCTCCAACGAGTGAGGAACTTCGACGCTTCTGGGAGATTGAGGAGGTCCTTACGAAATCTCGACTCTCTCCGGAAGAAGAAGCCTGCGAGAAGCACTTCAGAGAGACGCAGCGGAGAGACACCGATGGAAGGTATGTGCTCCGCCTTCCATTTCTTCACACTCCAGAACTAGGAGACTCCAAGAAGACAGCGCAGGCAAGATTTTTGCAGACGGAGCGACGCCTGCAGAGTAAGCCTGCACTCAAGCAAGCCTACACCAAATTTATTGGAGAGATGGTGTCCTTGGGTCACATGGAGAAGGTCCCAGAAACAGAGAAGAATGGCAGCAGCAAATACTACATGCCACACCATGCTGTGACCAAGCAAGATGGCTCTGGGAAAATCAGAGTTGTCTTCAACGCCTCCCAGCCTTCCTCCAATGGGGTCTCTCTCAACGATTGCTTGCATACTGGGCCCAAGTTGCAAGCAGAAATTATTGATGTCTTGACACGCTGGAGATTTTTTTCTGTTGTTTTTTCAGCCGATGTCATCAAGATGTTCCGCCAATTCACTATAGACGAGAGAGACAGAGACTGGCTCCGGATTGTGTGGCGAGACACACCGCAGCAGGAGCTCTCAGAATACCGTATGCGCACTGTGGTATACGGCACAGCTTGCGCCCCATACCAGGCCATCCGCACTTTAAAGCAGCTGGCTTCGGATGAACGTTATGCATCCCCCAGGGCAGCAGAGATTCTGGAGAATCACGTCTATATGGATGATGCATTGGCGGGGGCGGACACCCTGCAGGAAGCTCTCCTTGCACGGAACGAGCTCATCACCACGCTGAAGGTTGCAGGGATGGAGCTGGACAAATGGTCAGCCAACGAGCCGTCACTACTTGAGAATCTCTCCACCAGTGCAAGTGCAGTGCGCTCATTCTCTGAGGACGACGTCGTAGCCACCTTAGGACTCCAGTGGAACACGAAGCGAGATTTTTTTTGTTACAGAGTCACACTGCGTCCTGAGGCTCCTACAATCAGCAAAAGAGTGATGCTCTCGGAGATAGCACGGCTATTCGATCCCCTCGGCTGGCTGGCTCCGGTCATCATAGTTGGGAAAATCCTCATCCAGAGGCTCTGGATAACCGGCTGTAATTGGGACCAAGCTGTTCCAAACGATACGCTCAACTCCTGGATCACCTTAAGGGAACAACTCCCGAGCCTGGAGAATCTGCGCATCCCTCGCTGGCTCGGAACACGAGCATCTTCAAAATGGTATCTGCATGGCTTCGCAGATGCCTCGACTCACGCTTACGCCGCTGCGGTGTACCTGGTCACCGAGATGGAGGGCGAAAGCCCGCGCTCTACGCTGCTCATCGCCAAGTCGAAGGTCGCCCCGATCAAAACAATCAGCGTCCCACGGCTGGAGCTGTGCGGAGCCCTACTGCTAGCTCGCCTGCTCAACAACATCTTGTCGCTGCTGTCATCGCTACCTGATGGAGTTTATTGCTGGTCAGACTCCCAAGTCGTCCTGGCTTGGTTGAGTAGCCACCCGTCAAGATGGAGGACCTTTGTGGCCAACCGAGCCAGTGACGTCCTGACCTTGGTGCCAACTGCATCGTGGGGACACGTGAGGACCTCGGAGAATCCAGCGGACCTCGCTACGCGAGGCATGATGCCCTTGCAACTACCTCAGCAGACCCTCTGGTGGAAGGGCCCTGCTTGGCTCACTACCCGCTGGGAAAAGTGGAAGCCTGATGAGCAGCACCACGTAACCATAATCGACGAGAAGAAGGACTGTCTTGCCTTCGCCACCCCACTCGAACGTGCTCAGGACAAGCCGATGGAATCCCTATTAACGAGATTCTCAACCTGGTCTAAGGTATTGCGAGTAATCGCCTATATTTTCAGGTGGAAATGTAATCTCACACCCAAAAATCAAGATCGAGCGGTATCGTTTTTGAACGCTGAGGAGCTCCAGCGCGCACGGTGCGCTGTTATTCTCGCCGTTCAGAGAGATTGGTACGAGGTCGAGACAACTTGCCTGCGCGTGGGTCGCCCTCTGCCGACTACAAGCACCCTCCTCCGATTCCTGCTCTTCTTGGATACTGAGGGCCTGATGCGGGTCGGAGGACGCCTGCAAAACACGTTTCTCGGGGAAAACGAGAAACATCCCGTCATCATCCCGGGTGAGAGCCATCTGGCCGAGCTTCTGATCCGAGATGCTCACCTTCGAACGATGCACGGAGGACCCCAGCTGGTCATGAGCCTCTTATTACGTACCGTCTGGATCGTGCACGCTCGAAATCGGATCAGACGACTCACACGACAGTGCATTCGTTGCACCAGATTTCAAGGCCAACTGCAGAGGCAACAGATGGCCCCGCTACCTGCCACGAGAGTAACCCCAGCGAGGCCCTTCGCCAGCACAGGATTGGACTACGCCGGACCCTTTCAGTTAAGGACAACGAAGGGCCGAGGACACAAGGCCTATAAAGGCTACGTATCTATTTTTATTTGTATGGTTACCAGGGCTGTGCACGTGGAGGTAGTATCGGACTACACCTCACAATCCTTTTTAGCGGCCTTCCGACGGTTCGTGTCGCGGCGAGGACTCTGCAGTGTTCTCTTCAGCGACAACGGCACCACCTTTCAGGGTGCCAGTGCAGAGCTCCAGCGGCTATTCGACGCCACGTCCCAGACCAGCCGGGAGATTGCGGATGCGATCGCAGCAGACGGGGTCAGCTGGAAGTTTATCCCACCTCGAGCGCCTCACTTCGGCGGTCTTTGGGAGGCCGCAGTCAAGGCCTTTAAACACCATCTACGACGGGTGTTGGGCGATTCCACGCTCACCTTCGAGGAGTTCTCCACCTTGGCCGCGCAGATAGAGGCTTGCCTCAACTCGAGGCCACTCTGCCCCCTCAGCAGCGACCCGATGGACGTCTCAGCACTTACGCCAGGCCACTTTCTGATTGGCTCGGCGCCATCGGCCCTGCCCGAGCCCTTCGAGCCACAGCAGTCTGTTGCAGGTGTACCGAGGTATCAACTGACGCTGCAGATGAGGAACCACTTCTGGAAGCGCTGGCAGGCTGAGGTTCTCCGCCAGCTACAACAGCGCTCCAAGTGGCTCACACCGAACGCGACGGTCTGTGAAGGAGATCTTGTTCTCCTCACGGACGAATTACTGCCACCTACGAAGTGGCCCCTGGCACGTGTTGAGCGCCTCCACCCGGGAGCAGATGGGCTGACTCGAGTGCTTACTCTGAGGACGGCCACCACGACCCTCCGTCGGCCATTGGTGAAGGTGATCCGCCTTCCGGTAGAGCAGGAGCTCGACCAACGTGCGGGCCTAGACCCGCCCTCAGCCGCTTCGACTCCTGTACCACCAGATGCTTCCATGGCGGGCGGCGCTGGAGCGCCTTAGGGTATCTCGCAAGATCTCCCACACGAAGAGGACTAAACTGAAATCATTCCCTTTTTTTCCATTCTTTATTTGAATTTCTTTTTTTTTCTTTAATTTTTCTTATTAATTCACCTATTTTAATCAAGTCTCTTCCCTTTCAGGATTTTCTTTTATTTTTTGCATTTTTCTTTTTTTTTTCATCACCTACTGGCTTCGTTGTAGCTTTACAACGAGGCGGGCGGTATGTTGAGGCCGAGGTTTAAATCCTCGCGCCAAACGACTCTTGGAGCGCGCCTCTGGTCACTCGTCCTATGCATGACCAGTTCGTGACAACTGCGGGAAGCCTAGCCGCAGGGTGAATTGCGACGAGCACGACTTCTCCCTTCCGCTTAATACTTTCCTCCACTTTTCAGGCGGAGCAAGGAGAACAAAACTCCTTGGCCGCCGCGATTTCGCTCACTCCCGCTCTACCCGCGGGTCTACCTTGAGCAATTCTACGACCGCGTAAGCAACGCTAAAATTGCCACCGCGTGTCGCCTAGAGGACATTCAACACCACACTTTACACACACACATCGAGTCACTGTTAAGTTTTTATTGTTAAATTTATAATTAAGACAGGCAATAAATGTTATTTAATTGTGTTGTATATAAAATC
The DNA here is from genome assembly GCA_949152435.1 of Gastracanthus pulcherrimus. Lineage (NCBI taxonomy): Eukaryota > Metazoa > Arthropoda > Insecta > Hymenoptera > Pteromalidae > Gastracanthus > Gastracanthus pulcherrimus. The sequence goes on along the minus strand of OX424573.1, from coordinate 62,115,175 downwards.
AGTGCATTCTAGACATTCACTCGCCTCACTCTCCCGCTTCCTTACGTACGCAAATTCACCAGCGGAAATTGGTGTCTTGCTGCACCCGCTCAACGCTAATACCGCGCCTGATAGATTTAAATAAAGTTCAGCCGGTTAGCGCGCGATCAATTAATGTATCTATAGACTATTTTTATTGTGTTATTCACTGAAAATGATATAAAATAGTGTTGTTATGAGGTAATACAAAATTCGCAAAATAATAATTTTTAGTCTTTAAAAATTGATAAATACAATCAAAAAGTCTTCTGTGATTTTTAAATATGCATTATTTGATAATAGACAATCGAAATTCAATCGTGTTAATATGAACTACTTAAATATTATTTGTACAGTTTACTTATTGCAGGTATATAAATTGGCACCCATCATTACACGCCCACACGACAGTAAGTGTACAAAGTCACCTTAATGACCATAGACAGGCTCCTGTCAGGACTTTTATGATAGGGTCAACGTCGTAAGGGCTATGAAATTTCAGACGGGTCCACCCATGGCGCCAAAAGTCCCAGTCCCGGGATCCGACTGAATGTACTACTTTCTGGAAGTAATATATGTGAACATCTGCTCCGTATACAAAGCAATATGGTAGTACAGTGGGGGTACAAGGACCCCAGGTATAAAAATTCTGCAGGGTCAACAGCATAGCACAGACGATTTTCGTCAGTTGTAGCGTAGTGTTGAAGCAAGGAGCAGTGAATTTTCGTGTTGCGAATATTTCTTCAAATATCTATATTGCAATTTCAAGTGTTAATTTCTATATTTTTAAATAAAGTGAATTTGTGTGCTGTGAAGATTTCTTCAAAAGACCAATACATCACTTTTATTTGCTGTATTTTTTAACAAGTAACGTAAGTAATAATTATTAATACAATATTAACTTTATTAATATACAATAGCAAATTTCTTGTTATACATTTTATTTAATGTACTAATTTCGCATGTTTATTTTTTATAGTAAAATCAGTTTTATGCAAAGTACAAATTAATATTAAAAGTAAACTTGTTAATTCAGATTTTTATTTTACATTAATTTTTTTATGGAGTTATTTTCATTTGAATTTTACGTATTTATAAAATTTAATTGATTCAATATTCAGTTTTAAATTGTATTAAAATTTGTACGACTATTGTAAGTTATCCCAGTGTATTAATCGTTTTATTGTGATTGTATTTTACAGATAAACTTGAAGCACAATGGCCACATTGAAGTGCATAATTTGTGACTTGGAATTGTTGGAGGATAAATCTTTAAAAACTTTTAAAGCAGGAGGCATAAAAACTCTTATGCAATCTAGTTTACGAAGAAAGGATGGAAAGCATAAGAGCATGAAAAACTTGACGTCGATCACTCTACATAATATTTGCTATGTCACCTACAATCGGGAAAGAAGTATCGCCGCTCAAATAAAAAGATGCATTCTACACCTTCGACCTCAAGACGGTCATCAGGATCAGATCAAGGATTTGATTTTCGCCAATGGTGTCTTTTCTGTGAAGAAGATGCTTCAGATGAATTCATAAAGAGCCAACTAAAGTCAAGACATGAGTATGGCAAATGCGTTTCGATTATTTCAAATCCAGAGACTCAAGGTAATATACTTAAGTATGCGAAAGAGAGAAATGATAAATTAGGTAATACTGTTTATGAGCGTCATCTTGGAGTAGATAATATTATCGAAAACGGTGCTCGTTATCATACTATCTGTTATAAAACAGTTATTAATTCATGCTCAAGCAGTTTCGTAGGACGCCCTGTGGATTCAGAGCAATATTTAGCTGTTCAATTTGTTATTGACTATTTAATCGCACATAAAGAAGAGTGCCAATTATCGCTTTCTGATATTCTAAGTAGTTATCAGCACACCGTTTCAAACAAAAGATATTTACTTAGACACTTACAAGACTATTTTCAAAGCGATATACTTTTTCATAATTGAAAAATAGACACTATTATTTCTTTTCGAGACATGGGAGGAAATATATTGTTCGATTATTGGTACAAAAATCGTTCAACAACTGAAGATGAAGAACGTGAACGAATTGTCTAGACTGCTGCTCTTATTATATTAGAAGACATTCGTTCTCAAGTATACGATAAGACTCATTACCCTTCAGCGAATTATTTTTTGGAAACTGTTAGCGATGATATTCCCAAGACGTTACAATAGTATATTATGCACCTAGGGAATAAAGTGAGCCAGTAAATGCCTGCGTGTGGATCGACGCCCGAGCGGAGCGAGGGCGTCATACATGCTGGCAATCGCTGGCTCACTTTATTCACGCGTGCAATATACAATTTTTTAACATATCTACCAGAAAGTTCGTACTCGTTCACCGTCGAAAAGGGAAAATAGTGCTACATATTAACTCCCTAACCTCACTCTAGTCCCCGCCGCGCCACGCGCTGTTTGTGCCTGAGTCGAAGGCGAGGGCACATCCGCGTAGCGGCGGGGACAAGAGTGGGGGTAGGGATTTAATGTAGCGCTTTATTCCCGGCTCGGCGGGGATAAAGTACGTACTTTATGGCTGGGTGTGTTAAAAATATTTTTAGATACGATGATAAAAAAGAATAAGACTCAATCACAAAATGCAAAGTGGGATAATAGAGTAAATTTCTATAGCCATAGTTTAATTTGAAGCATCAGGCCGCGATCCTTCATATCGTCACTTTTGCTCGGACTCTCATCTATGATGCATAAAAAATATGCTAGTAAACATCTTTTCGATTCATTATCATATTTAGGCTTGTGTTCTTCATATCAAGAAACCTTATTGTTCAAGGCATCAATTTTAAACGATCCGCAAGAATATAATTATGAGAATTCATTTGTACAATTCGTTTACGACAATGCTGATTATAATACTAATACTATAGATGGATTGAATACTTTTCATTCAATCGGTTGTATTATGTGTGTGACTCCACAATCATCGATAAGCAGTAATAAAAAAATTAAAGGACTACAGAAAATTCCTTCTACAAATTACATTGGACGATTTGCATATATCGACGTTAAAACATTCGATAGAGGCAGCTCTGTAGGTCTAAAAAATGTGGTCATTGAGGATTTAAATATTATAAATACTATTTCAGACAAGATTGAAATAAGAGAAACAGATTTTATTTGGAATTATGCCAAAAAAATTAATTCACAAATGATTCCAAGTTGGAGTGGATTTATGGAGCAGTGTACGATAGGTAGAAATTATGATACATCAAAAATTGTACCTTTACCTTTTGTAAATAACCCTCCAAGTCAATATGATACCATCTTTACAGTATTGTTACAAGCCAATCGCGAGTGCAAATCTGAAGGCCGAAAGCCCGTGAAATTTTAGCTTGTAATTTTAGCTTGTAATTCAAATGATAGTGATTATAATTTAAGTTCTGTTATTATTAGATTAGGAGGATTTCATACCGTGATATCGTATATTGGTGCCGTAGGATATATCATGGACGGCAGTGGCTTACAATAATTATTTTCAGAAATCTATGCAGAATCATCAGTACCAAAAATTTTATCCGGACATGCATACTCAAGAGCCGTCAGAGGTCATTTTCTCATTCAATCTGTTTTAATTGAACACATTTTATCATCTATAAATGTTACTACGGAGGAGAAAAATTGCTTAAATAATCTATTAACTGAATATTATGATGGATGTGAAGATTTAACTGCAAAAATTACTGATGAGATTAAAATTATTTCAAAACAATTTTTGATTCGTCTTGAGGCTTTAAAAAATAACGGACCTACAGCCAAATTGTCGATTCAATATATAGAAATGATTCTTATTTTAAAACAGTTTATTGAAGCAGAAAGAAGTGGAAATTGGAAGTTACATTTACATAGTTTACAGCAAATGATGCCTATTTTTCATGCTAGTGGACATTTTTTATATGCTAAAAGTGCACACCTTCAAGACATGTTTGATCTTGAGCGAAAAATGGATATATATGAGTATCATAAATTTACTGAATTAGGCTATTTTACTATTAGAAGATCTGAAAAGTATTGGTCTGGAATTTGGTCAGACATGACAATAGAGCCAGTGCTTATGAGATCCATGAAAATTTTTGGGGGATTAACACATGGTCGAGGAATTACGCAAAGTGTATTAGCCAAATGGATTCTATCTATGCTGGTACTTGTTGAAGTTTCCGAAGCCATGGAAAATTTCTGGAATACTCTTTCAGCAACTTCTGAACAACATGTCGATTTACGATCTTCTTGACTAAATCGAGATAATAATGATCGAGTAAAACTACTAAGATTCATAGAGACACACGATCCATTCCCAGAATCAGACTTTTTAATGTCGATTAGTGCAGGTTTAAAAGCAACTGAAAATATTAATTCTCACAAATCTTTTGAAATCGGTCATTCAGGACTTGCATCCAAAACTTTTGGCGATGTAAAATTTCAAAGGAAAAATAGAGTTTTGTCACTTCGAGCTGTAAATTCTTCGATTAAAGTCGACAATGAAGTCATATCTATAGATCCAACATTACTTTTTCAAAGAATTTCGCTGCATATTGAAAACAAAGACAACATGGAAAACTTTCTAAAATTTGAACTTGCGCCCTTTCCTCTGTCAATTTTCAATGAAGCTGGCATGCGCAAAACTCAAAAATCTGTATTTTATGAAAATTTTTCACCATTAGAAGAATCTATAAGATTATTAATAGAAAATGTAGTACATATATTTGTCAGTGGATTTTTATTGCATCGCGTATTATGGCGACAAGACCAAAGTGTTAACTCTATTTTGAATCAATATGTTACATTCGTCAAAAAACATTATTTAAAAAATAGCGTTATAGTTTTTGACGGATACCCTGATGTCTCCAAAAATTTATACACCAAAAGCGAAAGTCGAAAAGAGAACGTCGAATTACACGACAAATTGGCCGAGAAGTAGCGTTTGAACGAAGTATGAATATTACATTTTCTCAAGAATCATTTTTATCTAATAAAAAAAATAAAAATAGACTTGTTGCGATGCTTTCTGAAGATTTTACTGCAGCTGGATTTCGAACGCTGCAAACTGTTGAAGATGCAGATACTTTAATCATAGAAACTGCAATCGAAGTAGATAATACTGATGCAAATGCGATGATTGTTGGCGAAGATATAGATTTACTTGTAATATTAACCCAGTTAGCTCGAGTTGATAAAACAATATATTTTTTGAAGCCTGGAAAAGGTCAGATTCATGAAAAACTATATAATAATCATAGTTTTAAGTATCCAAATTTAAAACATGTAGTTTCATTTTTCTACGCATTAAGTGGCTATGATACCACCTCAGCATTTTACAGGCAAAGGAAAAATAAATTAACAAAACTGTTCGATAAAAGCAAGAATCTTGTAAATATAGCGCAAATCTTTTATAATTTTAATACTGATAATAATAGTATTGCTGAGGCTGGTAACAAAATAATTAGGTTACTTTACAATAATAAAAATCAAGAAATGTCATTGAATTCATTAAGGTATTTATTGTTTAAAAAATCATCGATAAAAGCATCTTTTAAACTTGAAGTATTACCTCCGACTGAAGCTGCAAGTGCTCAACATTCATATAGAACACACTTACAAATTTAACAGTGACTGTGTAATTCTAAAGAACCTACGAAATGGGGATGGAAAGTAACAACAATGGACCTTCAACCAGTTTACACAACCGATGATCTTGTTCCACAAAATTTATTACAATGTATTTCATGCAAGTGCACAACGGGTTGCAACACAATGAATTGCAGTTGTAAGAAGTATGGCCTTTGATGTTCAGATATTTGTCATAACTGTTGTTACGTCTAGATCATAGCCTAACATACACCTTCTCGTCGTCAAGCTATATGTATCTTACCATACTGAATCCTACTTATCGACCTACGCTATATAACGTGTATCCTACCTTGTCTACCTCATACTCTACGATGGCATACTCATCCACCCCAATATTTCCAGAATTACCTTCCGCGACTCTATACCTTTGTCGCCCCCTCCTCGAGTACGCATAATCAATTCCTAGTTTAGGCTAAGCATGCGACCCCCGCGTGATTATAAAAGGCATAGCTCCCCATGGCTCCTAGCCATTTGCCCTCATACTTTTGCCTTCAGCATACAGCCTTCTGCATTCGAACTTTGAGCCGTAAACACGTACGCACCAGTTTGTTATTTGACTTCTCACTTGTAAAAGGGACACGCCCTTATATTTAACTTTGTACTTCTAACATAATAAATCTGATATTAAACTTATTTGCTCGCGCTTATTTATTCACTGGACCTACGGTCCTATTCATATCTCCCGCCATCATCTCGAGAACGACACCGCCCGCAGCGCAGCGCAGATCAACCGGCCCGCCTACAAGGAACCAAGGCCTACACACTCACTCAACGTAAGCCCCAAATACCTTGCTAAGCCTTTGTAATCCTATTGTAAACTCGCTCTTCCTATTTTCACTACTATTATATTGAATATCACCTTCGCTATCCTGCTTTTGCTAAAGCTTCAACTCCCAGGTAAATTACGAAAATATTGACCAAAACCAGAGGCGAACACGATTTAATTTCATATTAACTTCGCGCCATTTATTGCTTACGCGCGACGTAACACTGTCATGGGCAGTCTTGCTCAAATATCGGACAAATTTTAGTAGAGACGGATAGTTGAGAATATATGTTAAATGACGATGTAAACGGCGATTATAATGATGCGAATGGTGAGAATGACGACGAAATATGTTCAAAAAGACAGCGACTATGTTAGATATATAAATAAGTTTTTGTATATAATTATTTTTTTATATTAAAATAAATGCAATTTTTTTAAATAAAACGTTAGTTATTCAAATCCTTATCTCCAATTAATTTAAATGCAATAACTATATTAAAATAAAAAAAAATTGCACGTAAACGTGAAAAATTGAAAAGTACTAATTTTTGATTGTTTAAATAAATTCAAATCTAATATCTGACGACGCTAAAGTTATTTTTTAGTTACGCTAGTCCAAATTAGAAAAAGAAAGAGCAAGAAAGAAACATTTTTGGCTAAATTACGCCATTTTTTCCGAACGTCCTGCTTTGAAACTTACTTTTCAGTTTCGAGCTGTGAACGCGCGAGCTCACCTCCACTCCGTCTCCCACGGCGCCGTCGCGCGTAACGGTCCGATCACTTTTTTCCGTTATAGTTTTCACAATTGAAAATCCATATGAGAGCAACAACTGATAATTATGCATAAACTACAAGTCTTTAACTGCATTTTCCGATTTCAAACATGACGATATCTTGTTTATTTACGGAGCAATGGCTTACTATAAAACTTTTTTTTTAAATTAGATAAAAATCAGTACTTTTCAATGGACTTCATTCGATTTTGATTGGTCTTAAATCTTGTCTTCGAGAAAAAAGTTAATTAGGCACCTTATAATAATTAGCATTCAGGGGCTCCTCTAATTCAAATTTCGTGGTTTTCTAAAAAGTTTATTGAAATATAACTCTTTCACTTTATTCTCAAGTCACGGCGCCTAATCTGAATAATTTTTTCACATCGAAATCGTATTGTGAACAAAAATTTCGTAATATAGAAATTTATTAAACAAAAACTGTAATTGATAGACGCTTGAAATTTGGCATGCTCTTTTGGACTACAGAGTAGTACATTTTCCTAAAGTATCAATGTAATAAAGTCATTTTTTTCAAAAGTTATTAACAATTTTCGATTTTGACGAATTTTGTGGTTTTTTCTAATTTGCAAGTAAACTAATAGACTTAGAGGGGTGCTTTCGCTGACGTTTATGTAGATAATTGAATAATGAACAACTTTTACTTGAAACTTTTCCCGCCAAAATCAATACTTTTCAAACCGCAGAGGGAAATGTGAAAAAAGTGCCGAAATCGAACTTTAATTGTTTATAAAAAAGTTAGCGTACAAAATTGGTGGCTTTCTTGCAAATATTATTGTTCTACATACTGTTCCTGACCATTTCCAACAATAAAATTGCTATCAGAAATTTTTGCAGCGAAAAAACCTAATTTGACTGGCCTATAGGTGATCCGTTGAATTCGCAGGATGGACTAATATTTATTTTCTTAAAGATTATAAAAAGACGAAGAAGTCCTTTTTTGGTACGTTCAAGGTGGTGCTATTGGGCGTTCTCTACAATTTTTTGAAACTAACCATTGTTTGACAATTTTCGAAAATTCAAAACATTTTATTAAGTTACACATGGGACCTTAGGAGCTGAAACTTGTTTTGAGAGCTTTCTTTTATATGTCCTTTTATATAAAAATCGGCAGAGAAAACTGAGAGCTAGGTGCGCACTGATTTGTTCATTTTGACGGGCCTGACTCATATATATATATATATATATATATATATATATATATATATATATATATGGGTGATTGTCAGAAAAGTCAGATGCATAGTGTCCTATCTATGTAAATGCTTTATATGAAAATTAAACATAACGAAAAGATTTTAGAGTATTATAATATATTAAACAGAAAATATATCTTTTTTTCGAAAGTTTAAATGATCCAGTTATCTAAATAAATCATGGTTAATTGCCAAAATTGCATTTTATTGCATGTATCTGGTAATTTTCGTGGCATACTTAATTTCCGAATTTATCAAGGTCAACAGAATATTTAGACTTTCGGAACCAAATATATATCTGCTATTTCATTATTTTTTAATAATATCACTCAAAAAATCTCATTGCATATTACATATGTAATACAGATGCCAAATCTGTAATTCAAATGACACAAAAATTACAATATCTAACGGGACAATGAAATTTTTGTATAATTTTTTTTTACAGATTTGGCATTTGTACTACATAATATATACCATGGAACTACATTTTTAGAAAGATATTATTGATAAATAATGAAATAAAAGATATTTATTTGGTTCCGAAAGTCTAAATATTCTGTTATATTCGATAAATTCGTAAATTAGATTTTCCACGAAAATTACAAGAAATATGTCAAACGAGGTAATTTTCGCAAATAACCAGCATTTATTTAGATTATCGGATCATTTAGACTTCCGAAACAAAATAAATAATTTCTATTTAATATATTATAATACTCTAAATTCTTTTCGCCTTGTTTTATTTTCTTAAAAAGCATTTAAATAGATAGGATACCATGCATTTGACATTTTTGACAATCGCCAATATATGGATGATTCTCAGGGAAATCGAGAACAAAACAAAGAAGAAAAATTTATTTTGGCAAAAATCTTCTTTATGATATGTAAAAGATTCGTCAATTTCTTCAGATGTTTTAGGTTCACATATTTAAACTTGCTTGAAGCAAAATATGACTTTATTGCTAAAATGTGCATTTTAATAATTTTTTTAATAATATTCCATATTAATTCGATTTTTTTTATATAAATATAGTACTTCTGCCATTTTGCAACTGTCCCAGTCACTTTTGTACTGAAAAAAGCTATCTTCATGATTTTGGGTGTAATTGCACGATTGATCAAATCCACTTTATTTAAGGATTGTAAGTTTAAAAATGAGTTGAATTAATCGAAAAGGGCATTAAAAGATTTTGGGTGTAATTGCACGATTGATCAAATCCACTTTATTTAAGGATTGTAAGTTTAAAAATGAGTTGAATTAATCGAAAAGGGCATTAAAAGATTTTGGAATCATTTTTTATGAAAAATTCCGAAAATTTGCTAAAAAATCCTTTGTTTTTTAAAGCTATTTTTTAAGAGATTTAATTTTGTTGAATAAATGGAGGTTGGAATTTTCTAAAAATATGTAAAAAATGACTACATGTTCATATTTAACCTTAAGGCCAGCTTACTCCAAACAATTTTGAAAAAATCGAAATTTTTTTTTTCATAAATTGCTACTGTATACTCGTAGAAATAGTATAGAATTAGTCCCGAAGGTCAGCAAGACAGAGAAGCAGGTATAAAAGAGTGGGGAGCGGTGCGCGCTAAGCGGTAAATCCGGCCGCTCGAACGCCTTCGGTAGCACGAATAAAAACTTTAAACTGATTTTTCTCCGAACCACGTTTTTTCGCATGGATGACACTCTCATTGCAAAACTATTGCACTTATCGACATGAACCAAACGGCATTTTACTCTTTAGATGTCTGGCTATATCCTCAAGCAGAACCAGAAATATTTATTATTATTTAAAAAAGTTATAAACAATTAAAAGTGAAATAAAGGATAAAAAAATTCAAAAGTCCGCCATTTTGTTTTTTTTCATTGAAAATGTTTCATTCTGCTTGAGGCCATAGCCAATTCGATACAGAATATGAAACCGTTTTGTTTTTTGCTTTCAGATAATTCTTTTCCAAGAAATTATGTCATCCATCTACTAATCAGACGAGTTTCAGCAGCCATTTTCAAAACCGCCATTTTGAACAAAAAAAAAATTTTTTCAAGTAATTTAATATATGTGCTTTTATATTTAAAAAAAATTGATTACTCAACATGTTTTGTACTATGAATAAAATTTATTGAAAAAAATCACGTTTTTTGGAGTAACCTGGCCTTAATCAACTTTGAACCTAAGGTTTTGAAAAAATCTGATAAACTTCGCATACATTCTACACACCAAGAGAAACATTTTGACCGAAGAAATAAAAATTTCTTTTTTTATCTTGATTTCCCAGAGAATTATCCATATATATGTACCAAATCTTTGTTAAGGGATTTGCAAATATACGGGAAGTCCAAAGATATTTATCTTGATGTTACTCGACGATCACCGTGTATTAGTTAAAGCATAAAATTACATCAAACTATAAGAAAACCAATTAAAAATGTTAGAACAGCGATGTATTACTGAGATTGCTAGAATTTCCATATTTTGATATACTAGTGTGTACCATTTTTTTCTGTTGATACGATTTAATAATTTGTTAAAAGAAAAATTTGTTGACAGTTGGGATGCAACTGATTTTCAATTTTAGTAGTATAATTAATTTTCAATAATTTTTTTAGCATGAATAGTGCAATGTCTAGGACCCAGTTTACAGGAAACTTATTTATTGAAGCTTTGTGATAGTAAAAAAAAAGTTTTGCTCTAAGCATGTTAGAAACATGTTATGAGATATAAGGAATCAAAATATAATATCTTTAGAAAATGTCCGTATGGATGTGTGTGTGTGCGTGTGTGCGTGCGTCCGTGTGTATGTATGCGTACGTGCGTGCGTGCGTGTACGCATGCGTGTGTGCGTGCGTGCGTGTATGCATACGTGCGAGCGTGCGTGCGTGCGTGTGTGTGTATGTGTGTGGGTGCGTGCTTGCGTGTGTGTGGGTGCGTGCGTGCGTGCGGGCGTGCGTGTGTGTGTATGTGCGTGATGCGTTCGTGCGTGCGTACGTGCGTGCGTGCGTGCGTGTGTGTGTGTGCGTGTGCGTATGTGTGTGTGTGTGTGTGTTTGTATGCATCCATGTCTGGATTAATCCATGGTAATATTTTATGCTTCAGTGCTGAATTTTTTTTCTTTTTTAACGAAGGAGGTTCAATAATAAATTTTATCACTTTTCTGATTTTATTTGTCCTTTAGCGGTTTTTCAGTTTTTTGCTTTTAGTTCTGCGGTTTTTTTAGTACGTTAGAAATAATATCATGGATCCATTAAAAATGCATTTGATAGAACATAAAGTTACCTATCTTTTGCAGCCCGAAATTTGGTATATGTTGTATCCTTTCTTTCGTTATAAAGGGATACGTTATTTTTTGTTTAAACGGTGATTTCTCTAAAATATATGTCTGAAAGTTTTCGAAAAAATTGAGGTATTAGTACAATCGAGAAGATTATTATGCAAATTTTTTTAGAAATTTTATTTTTCTATGATTGAGAAAGAAATCATTTTGTAAAAAAAATCGATTTTCTATGACAAACGATAACTTGAGTAAAACAGCATTATTCCTGTTGAAAAATTCCAAAAAGGTAGCTTTTTACTATCTCTTTGTGAGGTTATTTGTTCAAATCATGAGGACTTTTATATTTCTAGATATTCGAAGTTTTTTTTTTTTTAATATATTAGTATTATATATATTTATTATATTTTTTATTATATTATTATTATATTATATATTATATTTATTATTTTATTTTTATTTTCAGTGCTTATTTCTTGGGTATTGCATGATAATATTTTACCAATGACGCTCTTTTTTATCTTTTGATCAACAAATTAAATAAAAAAGAATTTTTAAGATTCCTGAAGTCCTTTTTATTTTATAACGTTTTTTCATTTTCTATAATATTTTCTTTTTCAAAAAATTTTTAATAGCTTTTTTCTTGAGTATTGTACGGTAATTTTTGGCCATTCTAAGATCATTGTTTACGTTTTTTGATGATGATTAAAATGAAGAAGCATTTTTAAGATTTATCCGAGTATTTATCGATTCATTTTTTTTATAATTTTTTTTACATTTTGATGATATTCATTTTTTTCAAAAAATCTTTCATTTTTTTTCTGGAGTATGATGCGGTAAATTTTGGTCATTTAAAGTTTTAGTTTTATTTTTTTTGTATAGTTCAAATAAAAAATATTTAAGATTGATCGATTTGTTTTTCTTTTATATCGTTTCTTCATTTTTATGATATTTTTGTAATTAATGAATCCGTAATTCAAAAAATCGATCAAAATTGCGAAAAGAAATATTTTTAAAAGTAGAATGCATTTACTATATTCATAAATAAAATTTAATCAACAATTATAGTGGTGCAAAATTTATTATTGTCAATTGGAAAGAATTTGATATGCAAAACTTATTTTTTTAACACTCTTGTTTTTATCACAAAAATATGCTTTTACTCCAATAACTAGTAAATAATTTTTTATATTGAATAGTTTCAAAACAAAAGAAGACTATAGAGCATTTTTTAGTTAATCATTATATTTTTATATTCCAACAGAATTTGTTAGGAATACAATTTAATAGAGTTAAAATTTGGCTTAACAGTTAATATGAGTTTGAATAAACTATTTTGAATAATTAACTCGAATAATGACACTTAATGAACATTTTTAAGATTTTCTTAGTTACATATTATCTTATCTTAAATTTATTTGTGAAAATGATATGTATTATATATATAAAAAATATTATAAACAACAATACTTTTTCATAATTTATGCTATATTTTTGCATAAGTTTAAATTACTAAATTACTAAATTATTATATATGACCGATTTCATCTCAAATCATGCAGGCCGACAGCACCTATCTCTCCGAATCAGCTCAAATTATAGTATATTATTCTACTCGGAAAATAAGCGTATACGTATTTTTTGATTTTTCGATAGCATCAAAATTGCATGTGTTATGCTTTTTTAAAAAATGACTCCTCAAATTTCGTTTCTCAAAAATCAAAAACTTTTTTCTTTTTAAATCGTTCTAATTCGACTTTTTATGCATATTTGAAAATAATTCTGTACATATTCGATGCTGTTGATGATACTCTTTCGATCTGCCAAGTTCAAAAATTTTTTTACAAAAAATCAAGGATGATATGGCATTTTTTATAAACAATGAAAAATGCTTTTTTCTCAAAAAAGCCATCTTTTTTTTTTATCAATTTTTTTTTTAGATAGCCAGTCTCAATACCTATATGGTAATATACATGACATTTGGAATATTTTTGTTTTTTAAGAGATATAAACGAAATAAGAAAAAAATTTTATGTACCCCTAAGTACAATGATTATACGTATATAGCAGAGCAAGAATCTGTGCATTAGGCGAATACGTGTACGATTATTTATATATGTGTGTGTGTGTACACCATAGAGGAGTATAACGCATGGTACTAGAATTCTCCGCAAGGTGGCTAAAACTCATCTTTTGCTATCACGTAGATAATGTTAGTTATTTTAGCTTATTTAAGGAACCCGGTTTAGTTATCTTAATATATATAGTATTATTTATACATACTAAGATTTCTCTTGAATTATGGCTGAAATTTATTTAACAAAGAGGCGCAAGTGTCCAAACTTTTTTGGATCACACAAAAAAACGTATATGATGCCACTGTTAAATTTAGAAAATTGGAGAATTTAGCAGAACTTCTTCGACAAAGTTTTCCTAACAAAGCAGTGCAGAGTTCGGATTATGTATGCTTCAATTGTTATGAACGCGTTAAAAATATTGAACCAAAGAAAATAATTGATGCGATTCATTCAGACAATTATACCGACTTGGACAGTGATACTGAAGACCATGATTTTCGAGCTAGCACCCCAGAGCGGATTGAGCATTTAAACGAAACTTTAATTTCAAGTTCTTTTGATAATGTTTCGCCACTTAAAAGGAAGAGAGGTATTGATGATTCATCTGTACAAAGATACATTATTAGAAAAAAATCAGAACTAATATCTTCATTCTCATCTGCAACTAGCTCAAAATTGTCAAAAGCATACAATGTTTGCATTGATGAATCACATGATGATTTGACTCAATGCTTCTGCAATGAATGGCTCAATAACTTGCGAGTAGCGCTTGAAAATTGTGACAGTATCAATGAGAAAATCAGAATTTTAACGTTGCTTCCTTCGTCATTAACAAAATCTAGTATTTTATCAGCATTTCCCGAAGTAACTGTTTATATGATTGACAAAGCAAGAATGCTTGTAACAACTAAGGGAATATATTCTGAACCTGACGCGTATACTGGTCATTCATTGGACGAAAAGTCTACAAAAATTGCCATGGAATATTTTCTAAACGATGACTTTAACTGTACACGTCAAAGTCCTAATAAATGCGATGTTGTGACTGTTCAACAAAATGGAAAAAAAGAAGAAAAAAACGTTATTTGACACGCAGTTTAAAAGAGGCGTATAAACTATTCAAACAAGAAAACCCAGACATAAAAATCGGTATAACAAAGTTTTATACATTAAAACCAAAGTTTGTTATGTTGAGCCCATCGAAGGAAGTGTGTCTGTGCATTTACTGTGCAAATTTTGATTTATACGTTAATAGTCTAAATAATTTCCTAGGAGGCAAATATTCAGACCTCGATAGAGTACGTTCTACACTTTTATCGGCAATTGTTTGCTCCAATTTGTCCGATAAGTGTCTTTTTCAAGAATGTACTTTATGCCCAGGTTCTGAAAATATCAACCTAAGTTTGTTTGGATTAGAGACAACTAATGAACATGAGGAGATTGTTTTTGCTATGTGGGAAAATGGCCATCTTGTGAAGAAAAGATTAACAATCTCCAATTTTTTTAGCGATCTTTCTTCTTGGACAGTCAAAACAAGCATTCATTTAAATATTAAAAATATACAAAGAAAAGCTATAAAAGAAGAGAAAGAAATAGCTGCAGCTAACTCAGGTCATCTAGTACTGCATGGTGATTTTGCTGAAAATTGGGCAGTGATTCACAGTAACCCTATTCAAGGTACTCACTGGGTTAATCAACAGGTCTCTATTTTCACAGCAGTTTGTTATCAAGGAAAACTAACAAAAACTTTTGCTGTCATCAGTGATGATAGAAAACACGATTCTGCCCATGCCTTGTTAGCAATGGAAAAAATAATTGATTCGATGAAAAATGATTCAACAGATTTACTAGATCAAATATGGATTATAACAGATGGAGCAGCAAGCCACTTTAAAAATCGATTTCAATTGTATGAAATGAAAAATGCTTCCATCAATAAGAAATGGTTGTTTTCAGCTACAGGTCACGGGAAAGGTGCATGTGATGGTGTTGTCGGACTAGTCAAACAGTATGCAACTAGACATAATCTTCAGAACAGTCATATTGAATCAATACAAGATGCCAATGCTTTTGTAACAATAGTTCAATCTTATACTAATAATATTAAACTAATCTTACTACCAAAAGAAGATATTGAAGTTTTTAGACAAAATAAAATAAAAGAGTTGCTTAAGGCTCCTAAATATAACGGCATTCAGAAAACCCATGTATGGAAAGTAAATGTAGGTAAAAAGAAAAAATCTTATACAGGTCGAACTGCTCTTCATTCTTTAACAAAATTGTTAAATAAAGAGAAACAGAAGAAGAAGAAAATCAACTCAAAGAATCGTGTAAGCAGGAAAGTTAGAAAAAGCAATAAAATGTCTAAAAATCATAAAAAAGGGAAAAATACATAGGATTTTTTCTTGCACGACAATGCTATGGGGAAACATAATTTTTTTTTCTTATTTCGTTTATATCTCTTAAAAAACAAAAATATTCCAAATGTCATGTAGATGACCATATAGGTATTGAGACTATCTATCTATAAAAAAAATTGAGTAAAAAAAAAGATGGCTTTTTTGAGAAAAAATCATTTTTCATTGTTTATAAAAAATGCCATATCATCCTTGATTTATGTAAAAAAATGTTTGAACTTGGCAGATCGAAAGAGTATCACCAACAGCATCGAATATGTACAGAATTATTTTCAAATATCAATAAAAAGACGAATTAGAACGATTTAAAAAGAAAAAAGTTTTCGATTTTTGAGAAACGAAATTTGAGGAGTCATTTTTTAAAAAAGCATAACACATGCAATTTTGATGCTATCGAAAAATAAAAAAATACGTATACGCTTATTTTCCGAGTAGGATAATATACTATAATTTGAGCTGATTCGAAGAGATAGGTGCTGTCGGCCCGCATGATTTGAGATGAAATCGGTCATATATATATCAAAATTAGATAGATTTGTCATTTTTATTTTTCACCCCAGTATTAAAATGAATAAATAATTTCATATTAGAACATTTTTTAAAGTGTGAATATATATCTTCGGTAAAAGTATTCTTGGTATGTAGTATGTATGCGAAGTTTATCAGATTTTTTCATAACCTTAGGTTCAAAGTTGATCAAGGTTAAATATGAACATGTACCCTGGTAGAAACGTTAAGGAGTTCTTAGCTATTGTTTAAGTAATTTTCTATGGATTAGTTAATATATCCTTAAATAAATTAAGGAATTAGCTAAAAACCCCGGTATCTGGCGACGTTTTTTCGTTACGGACTAGTTAAAAACTCGTTAATTTAAAAAATATATTCAGAAGTAATTTAATAATGAATCGATTAAGTTTAGTTATCAGAGTAACTATTTGATAATAAGTGTTTAATTATAAATGATTAAAATGTATGTACATTCAGCTTTCAAATATATCCCCACTTTGTAAATAAATATCCCGGGTTATGGTGAAGTAAAACGTTTTCGTGCTTTTGCGAACTACAATTCTACACAAAATATATATAAGTTTGCTCTTTCGTCTGAAGAACGTTTACTTTGAAACGTTCAATTCTAAGTCGCGCGAGGGGTTTTTGGGACAATTTTTTTTAGTTTCATGTTTTTTTGTACTCTTAACATCTATTGACACTATAACCATTAATAGTGTCATATATTAGTTAGATATATGACACTATTAATGGTTATAGTCCGATGATCGTTACATCATTTTTAGGTTATTAAATGATTTATATTTTTTGAAAATATTGCGTTTGCTAACAATTATAGTTAATAAATTACTCAATTGCTTTAAAAAATTAACAATATAAATAAATTAGGGTTTTTAACACAAAAAACAATCACGTGTAATCCAATGATGAGACTCTGAAATAAATTGCAACTCTGATTTAAATATGCGACTTGGTGTAACGGTCTGCTGTATTTTGTTGAGAATTAAATTTGAGCATGCGCTTTTGATTTGATGTACGTGATAAATAAAAAAAAATTTTAATTATATACTGCAATTTTTTTATCTGTATAATTTAGATCTCTTAGCGAATCCTAAGCTTGATTTTATCCTTAATATTAGTTAAGATTAGCTAACGAGATTAGCTAATCGTTGATATCTTAAGTAATTCGACTCGTTAATTTTCTACCAGGGTAGTCATTTTTTACATATTTTTAGAAAATTCCAACCTCCATTTATTCAACAAAATTAAATCTCTTAAAAAATAGCTTTAAAAAACAAAGGATTTTTTAGCAAATTTTCGGAATTTTTCATAAAAAATGATTCCAAAATCTTTTAATGCCCTTTTCGATTAATTCAACTCATTTTAAAACTTACAATCCTTAAATAAAGTAGGTTCTATCACTCGTGCAATTACACCAAAAATCATGAAGATAGCTTTTTTCAGTACAAAAGTGACTGGGACAGTCGCAAAATGGTAGAAGTGTTATATTAAATTTTTATATTAATATAAAAAATCAAAATACTATGAAATCTTGTTAAAATAATTATTAAAATGCCCATTTTATCAATAAAGTCATATTTAGCTTCAAACAACTTTAAATATGTGAGCCTAAAAAATCTGAAAAAATTGACGATCATTTTACACATCAAAAGGAAGATTTTCCCCAAAAAAAATTGTTCTTTTTGGTTTTGTTCTCGATTTCCCAGAGAATATGAAATTATTTATTCTTTTTAATACTGGGGTGAAAAATAAAATGTTTATTTTTATTTTTATATCATATTGTCATTTTTATTTTTCACCCCAGTATTAAAAAGAATAAATAATTTCATATTGGAACATTTACTAAAGTTTGAGACAGCTAAGTACCAATGAATTGGCAGCGTTTTCTTTTTACAAATACCAACTTTAAGAGGTTTACTTTTGATATGTAAAAAATTTTGGAAATCTTGAACCACCCTAATGTACACACATACAAACATATACAGACATACACACATACTTAGTTTCATAAGTATCTATTAAACTATGGTAATTTGAAATTCTTGCATTTACAAAAAAGTTTTTTCAACTTGTCGTTACTTTTTTATTCAGTTTAAAATACAAACAAAAAATAATTATCAATTATGTTCATACTTGAAATATAATTTCTCTTTGGAACTGACATGATGAGAAAATGTTAATCATTTTTCTGAATTTACAACATAAACTCGCTGGTCAGTGTTAAGTGCACGGCTGCGTACCCGAGACTGAGAAATACAATGCAGCCAAGTCGGAAAGCTTTAGATTGTACCTCGGTTACCTGCACGTCACAAGTACGTTTACTACAAAAGAAGTCAGCTCTTACGGAGACAGCAATGCACTTCATCTTAAAATAGATTATATCGAACTGAAGCGATCAAAGAAGATTTTGATGGGTAGATTAATAATTTTATTGATCGCAGATTTGAGATGCGTTTTCAGTACAAATTTCATGATATACTTTTCAAAACAAGTAAGGCTGTTTTACTATTGTTTGTACAATTACGGTAGAACTCTGGCTTTTAGGCCAAAACACAAAAATTTATTTTATTATAGTTATTGAACCTTTGTAATTATAAAAAAAATGTAAGACCTGATAGATGTCGAAAACTTGATATTTTAACAAAATTATATGCGGTCAATTAATACACATTACATTCGATTGCATGCAACAATTAAACTTTAAACTTGTATTTTAAAACTAATTTTTCTAACTTTAAGATATGGTTCGCGCAATAGGTTTCTTTTTATACATAGACCAAAAACAGTTGACCTCATATCAGTTTTTTATTTTGATCTCATTTTATTCGGCAGTAATTATAAAAAAGCGATTTTCTACACATTTTCATTATTCAAATAAAACTATTTTGTTTAATGTAAGTAAAAGAAGATTCATAAAATATAAGTAGTTGCTAAATAAGATAATGATTCAATTTTTTCATAGTTTTGATTTCTGAATTCCAGGTACAATTGACATTATAAAAACCGATCATTTTCATTTAAAGAAATGAATTTTACGATTTTCATTCTGAAAATAATCTATATTTTAAGCTAAAAATTAGGAAAGTACTGTCTAGCTTGACATAATGTCAATTAAACGAGATATTTTGTACTTTCGGAAAGAGAAAAGGCTGATTGTAATAAGAATGTTTTTCAGTTGTCAACTTATTCTATTATTTTATCTAGACAATCATATATGTCTGTGTTGTGTACATGCGTGCATGCATGTGTGTATGTAAATTAGTATCAGCGTATCTCAAAAACCACTTAAGATAACCCAACTAAATTGTGCATGGATGTTTATAACCAATTTTCAATTTTTGAAGATTTTTCTATGAAGAAGAGATAATTTATTTTTCCATCCAACTTTTTATATACTTAACTACTAATATAAAACTTTATTGTAAGACTGCAAAAAAACGATAAGTGTCATAGTGTTTTGTATTTTTTAAATTTTATTCAATTGTTCACTCGACGGACACATATTCGGATCGAACGTTTTTAAAATGCTTCAATAAGATTGGCCAATTCACAGGAATTATTCAATAAGGTGGCAAAGATTTCAAAACATTCTATTCGAATATGTGTCCGTCGAGTGTACAAGTTAAGGAGGGCCTTTCGCTAGAATTGCAAACAAAACAAAAAATTAAATGTACTTAATAATAGTCCAGAACTACTTACATGAAAAAGAAATTGTTCCAAAAAGTCGTAACGTCACAAGTGTAAATATTGTCAATTTAAAAAATATTTAGTAAAACCCGAAATTTTTTTTTATGTTTCAATCAACTTTAATGTTTCGGGGGTTATTCTTTTCTTTAAACATTTATCTACAAAGTTACAGAAATAAATTTATAAAATAATATATCTGTGGAAAGAGAAAGCAAATTGTTTATAAAATTTACGCGATTACTTATAATTAATTAGCTTTCTCTTATTACAGATATATTATTTTATACATTTTTTTTCGTTAACTTTGTAGATAAATGTTTAAAGAAAAGAATAACCCCTGAAATATTATAATTGATAAAAAATTAAAAAAATAATTCGGGTTTTATTTAAATTAACAATATTTATACTTGTGACGTCACGATTTTTTTGGAACAATTTTTTTGTCATGTAGTTGGTTCTATTATTAATTAAATTTAATTAGTTTTATCATAGAACCTTTATAAACTCTCAAATAATTATTTTTTGTTTCATGTCCTATATCTAGCGAAAGACCCTCCTTAAAAACTAAATAAATTACTAAGTCGAATTTATTAAAAATGATTTTTCTTTTATATACGTTTAAATACAATTTTCTTTATTTTATGATATTCATATCAAAGATTTTTCGATATTACATTTTTATATTGAAATACCCTTATCTTTAGTACGATATCTTAATTTTGTAGTAATAGCGCGAAATAACTTACGTTTATATGCTAATAAATAATCAAATAAATGAGTGAAATAAATGTTAAAAGTAGAAATATATAAAGTTGAATGTCGCTGAGTATTATACAATGTATATCTCTCTGAGAAAGCAGAATGCTAAATCAGTAAACAGCGATTTTTATTTCTTTTTACAAATAGTGTCCCTCAAAGCTGATTTTATTACGCATCTATATATCTACATCAGATATCTAAATGAGTTTGATGAACCAGATTAATGATAGGCATTCTAATAGTATATTAGTTTTATTTCATGTATTAATGTTATCATCTTATTCTGATATATAATATTATTAATTAGAACGGTATTATAAATGCAACTTTGTTCATAGAATTATTTTATTGTCGTAATAAATCCATATTAATAATCCAAAATTGTTTTTTTTATTTAAAAAACAAAAGGTATTTTGGTAGTAATTTTGTTATTGATTATTTTCTTTGCCTCTTTGTATGTTTGTACGTATATGCTTACCCCTTAAGAAGCCCCATGAAAATCGTTATCTGGCATGCTGCTCACTGCTTGTAAGTATTCTTTTGCCGTCTAAATAAAATAAGATTTTTTATGAGAATATACAAAATATTATTATTCGATCATTAAATTCTTGAGGTTTAAATAAAATAACTCTATATATTTATATATATATATATATATATATATATATATATATATATATATATATATATATATATATATATATATATATATATATATATATATATATATATATATATATATATATATATATATATATATATATATATATATATAGTTGCATTCTTAGACATGGTTATATTACCAACACTAATCCTAGAGTTATTTTATTTAAAATTGTATATTCTTATAAAAAATCTTCTCTATATATATATACATGAATAAAAGAAAATGAATATATACCCTGCTAAAAATATACGATTGAAGTAAATTAAAAAAATTCAAATTTTATTGAATTAAATTTATTTTAATTGATTGAATTGACTACCAGAAAACAAGTCAATTGAAAATGAATTGTGATTAATAAACTTTAATTGCAATTTAGTTCAATCCCTATATTTAGTATTGATTTCTATATATTTAAATCGACTTCTATAACAGAATAGTTCATTTTTTTCGTATTGTATTTAATTACAATTTAGATAATACAGTTCAATGAATTTTAATATATTCCAATACTATTAGAATTTATCTCATTCAATGTATAAATTGACTATAAAACTTCTATCCACATTAATTCATTTATATGAATTCCAAACGTGAATAGATTTTAATACAGCTTATTCGTATAAGTCCTGAATTAACTTTAATCACGTTTAATAAATGAAAATTTTATTGAATTTTGTAGGTTGTGAAAACTTTATTTATGAATTGACTTGAATCAATTCCTATGAGATTGGGAAATCAATAGATTTAAATACAGTTTATTCGTATAAGCCGCGAATCTAACTTCAATAAACTTTAATAAACATACATTCTATTGAATTCTGTAGGTTGCAAATACCTTTCTCATTAATTGATTTTAATCAATTCCTATAAGTATAGGAAATCAATATAATTTAATGCAGTTTATTCATATTAGGCGGGAATCAATTTAAATTAACTTTGATAAACATACTTATTATTGAATTGTGTAGTTTGCGAATATCTTTTTTATTAATTGACATTAGTCAATTTCTATGAGTATAAAAAATGAATAGATTTAAATGCACTTTATCCGTACAAGCCGCAAATGAACTTGATAAACAAACTTTTTATTCAATTCTGTACATGTGCGAATTATCATGGAACAATTTATGGAATTGTAGGAAGCTACATGCTAATCAATTGTCAGTGTTTTTTTTTACAAATAATTCAAATGTTAATTTATTAGAACAATAAATTAATTTTAAATTTAAAATTCAAGATGTGCCCAATTTGGTATTTAAACCGTGAAAGTTTCCATGAATTGGAATAATTAACATTAATAAAAAATGGTACACTTTGAACTTTTTGCACTTATCGTCTACACAATGAATTATTACCTTAATCTACTATAAATAGGTTAATCTCACTCCAAACGGAATTAATTTATCGTAAGCATAAACAAATTGTTGCATGCTATTTTCGACAAATCGTACAAATTACATGTGTAATATTTATTTATTTTATTTAAATTATTTAAATTATTACTGATAACTGTACATTTACTTTTTGATAATGTACGTATTTTCTATGAAACCACCTTTATTCAATTGGCCTCATATTGATCGTGAAAACTCATAAGCCCCATACAAGGCAATAGGAAAGAATATAAAATTTACTTTTTGATCGGCACTAATTGTGCATTTGATAGAGAATCTAAGCCGACGTATATCTTTTGTGTATATCTTTTTGAAATTAAAAAAGAAATCTTAATTTGCAAAAGTTATAGTGTATTAAAAATCCTTTGAGTGATGTCACACCGTTAAAATATCAAAGGTGCCGACCGGAGTGACGTCACAACTTTTTTAAAGATTTAACTATAACTTCTTTCATTTTGAAGATATCGTGAAAATTCCAAAAGTTTAGAAAGAAACTATACCTCGATCTACAAGAATACTCTGTCAACTAAAAATTGGCATTCTTCCCTATTAAAATCAATAGAAAAGAATTATATAGTTTTTTATGCTACATTTTAATTCTAAATTTTTCATAGCATTAAATAACAAAGTAAAAATTACTATAATTTTTACTGAGCCGGGGACAAACTCGACATATGTAGGAAATTTACTATATATTTATGAGTTTATGGTATACAGCAGTATTAAAAATGCTATGTAGTATAGTAAAAACTCTGGATATACTTTTTGGTAATATGTATAGTATAATTTAAGCAAGTTTGTTGTAAATATATGCAGGTAAGTTAGCAAATAGTATGGAAACAAAGAAGGAATCACCGGGACCGCTAATTACCACGTCTAATGACCGTCCTAATTTATAGCTGTTGGCGCGACAAAATTTCCGGTCGTCGCGAAAACACGTGCTCGCTCTTCTCATATGACAATTATGTTATCAGATGGTTTGTATTATATTCGAAAAACATGAATATAATGTTTGTTTAATAATAAATAATAAGATAAAAAACTAAGTTACTATTTATTTATAACCTATCATTGATAAAAAAAAAGTACTTGCAAAGGCTTATTATATTTTACGTGTATAGTTCTTGCATTTAAAAAATGCGCTAGTTTATATATTTTACCGCTAGGAGGCGTCTCGTAAAGTTAGCTCGCAAGTGGCGAGATTTCCGTACGATTGCTATACAAGAGAGTTTCAAATCTTTAAATCCAATTAGAACTGCGATTGCGATCATGCGTTATTAGGTATCGATATATGTAAATAGCTTGCGATATATGTAAATTATACAAAATAATTAGATATTAGATAAAAAATTCGATCTATAGACATGAATAAAAAATAATTACATTTAATTAGTTAAATGTCTATTAAACTTAATTGACATGCATCAATTGTCATGTATTATATTATAATGCTAAATCTTAATTCTATTTTGTTATATTAAATTCGATTAATACTATAAAATGATAAAAATCAATTGATACCAATTACATTGAATTGACTAAATACCTATTCAAATCAATAGACAATCAAAGAAAATGTATTCCTTTCAATATATTTTTATAAACATAGATCTAATAGATTTGAATTGAATTCTAAAGATTGTATATATTTCTATTGCACTTTCCAGAATTAAGATTTAGCATCAAATGCAATAGATTTTTTTTTCTATTGACTTTAATCTCATTTTTTTAACAGGGTAATTTATATGGTTACAAAATCATATATAACTGTACATACATCTATAATTTAGTTACGAGGGTAGCTAGTAAAAATAACTACTTCATTTTGTACTGGAAGGACAGAGTCGCATTCTCGCAATAATTACTTTTTATTTTCTTCTAACTTTTCTTTGTCTTTATCTTGCTACATGCAGAAAGGACTTAAGATATAAACATCCTAGAATATGTAGGGATGATCGGGTTACAAAAAGAAAACACAACATATTGTTATAGAAGGTTGTCAGGTGCATTTATTATACGACTGATTGTCGATGGACAATGACGGGGAGCACGACGATCCACTCCACATGAGTGTAGACCCTAAAAGCTCTCGTGTCGGGGCTACGGGCACAGTATATGCCCTCGACGCAAGCGACCGCGCCGCCGCAAGTACATGCGTGTGATAATCACCTTCTCATTATTCGTTCATTTACACATATTTGGAAATCGTTCCTTAGGAAGGGAGAGAGATTGGACGCAGAGACGAGAAGTCGTGTACATGGACTTTATTATATTCGGAAGTATTTACAGCGGTCGCAGAGCGGGCTTGGTCGTAGCGTGCGAGCGGCACGGGAGCCAAGCTGATACTGCTCTGACTCGCTTATCGCCACCTTGAGGTGGGGGAGAAGCGAGCCCGAAGATGGCCGCCTTTGCCGAGCTAGTACAGCTCCCGAGGATAGAGGCGCTGCTTGCGGTGATGAACCGGGGGTGCCACATATATACTAATATACATGCATACATCCGAAATTGCACTGAACCCAGCGACAGCGAGTATGCGCCGACTGCTTATCAAAAGCGTCGCATATGAGCAATATCTTATTACGCGGCCGAAGTCGATCGACGGTTGGTTTTCTGTTGAATTCGGCCGGCAAATTACCTTCCGCGATTTCGACGATGCTTATGCATTCGTAGAATGCACGTGCAATAACAATATTCTCTACGAATACATAGATGGAGTTGTTGACAAGATTAAAACAAATATATATGGATGATTGAAATTTCTCCTCTCCATTTTTCTCCACCTGAATAGACCAGGAAGGGTAGTGAGAAAGGGAAGAATGAAAAGGAAATAAAAGGAGGAATATAGATTAACTAGGATAAATTAAATGATAAGGATGAGAATGAAATTACGTTTTATCACAGTAGTAAATGTCATATTAGTAATAGTTATTGCTGTTTGTCTAATAATATTTACTAGCGGGTGTTAGGCTAAATTAGTATAGTAAAAATTGCAAAACGTAAAATTTATCGGAAAATATAAAAATTTAAGCTATATATTCTTATAAAGTTTATTACACAGTATATTAATATGTGCTTAACCTTTAGACGGCCGGAAAACCAATATTTCGGCGCATCAGAAAATGTTCTTTAATTTTTGTTTTTACATTAAAATATTCATTTTTTTAATGTTATTTATTATTTTTAATACAATTTATAATAAATTTACCGCTCCCCACCCCTTTTTACTACCCTATATAGCCTAATTCTACCTTATAAAAGCGGTACGTCGTTTCGTTTCCTTAAGGCTATAATTACAAACAAATATATATTATAGAAGGTTTCTGATATTACTATTTTAATGTAATTTATCTCCCTCACCCCCTTTTCACCCCTTTTCACCCCTTTTACTCCACTTATAACCCATATACTTTTTGATCGACTTTTTTAAAAAAAATACATTTAATTGTTCGCATGTGGCTATAATTATAAATAAATTTATTTTCATGGCGGAGATTTCGATGAAAGATATAGATAGCGGCTCAGAAATATATTCATGAATCATTATTTCGTATGAAAAAATGTAAGTTTTTCACTAGTTCAAATGTAAATTTGTAAATAAAGGCTTCTAAACGTAAATTTAGTATACTTGATTTTGATATTTCGAAACTTTTGATTTCGAGATATAAATACATCATCGAGATACTGTTCATGTACCATCATTATTATTATTATAATTATTATTATTATTTTTTCATTGTAATTATTATATGCGTATGCATGTACACTGCGCGCGAATTGTAAGAGCGAATATATATATATATATATATATATATATATATATATATATATATATATATATATATATATATATATATATATATATATATATATATATATATATATATATATATATGTATGTATGTATATACGCGGAGGGGAATCCCACGCTGCGTTAGTACCAGAGCCGCCGCTAGGTGGCTACGCCGTTCCCAACGTCAATGTAGTGACGTTGAGAGTATAAGTATACCTCGCGTTCGGGTAGTCGAGCAACCTTTTGGGGTCGCTTACTCGACCATCCTACAAACATAAAGGTTTCGGCCAACTCCTCTGCTTATATATATATATATATATATATATATATATATATATATATATATATATATATATATATATATATATATATATATATATATATATATATATATATATATATATATATATATATATATATATATATATATATATATATATATATATATATATATATATATATATATATATATATATATATATATATATATATATATATATATATATATATATATATATATATATATATATATATATATATATATATATATATATATATATATATATATATATATATATATATATTACTTTTGCAATACAATGAATACAGAAAATGAAGCTTGGAGTAGTGTATAATCAGAACCTGAAGAAGATGTTACAGAAATAACTGATGTATGTGATGACGATTTGAATGATACCACATATGATAAAAATTTATCTGAAATAAACTTTGATCCTTATTTTTATCCATCTGTACAAAATTTTACTGATAAAGCTCGAATTCGTGCTCATGTGCCGATACAAAAAATTACTCCATTTAGTTTTGTGGAAAGAAAGACTAAAATTCAAACAATACTTACCATTGAAAAGAAATTGATTTGGTATGAAATTGTTTGAATTAGTTAACTGTGAGACGGGATTTCTGCTAGATTTTATCATGTATACTGGTTCAGATACCGTTTACGAAAAATTTGATTCAGGCGTTTCTGGAGATATTGTTGCTCATTTGATGAAACCTTACTATAACGTAGGTCATGAGTTATTTACTGATAATTGGTATACGTCGCCACAACTAGCAGAATATCTTCATGATAAAGACACTGGTCTTTGTGTAACAGTAAAAAAAATCGAAAAGGAATGCCTACTCTTGGTTCAAAGCTCAATCGTGGTGAAGTAGAAGTCGCTCATTAATGATGTTTGGATGGTCATCAAATGGATGGATAAGAAGGAAGTTTACGTACTAACAAGTATTCATGAACTTGAATATTGTGCAACTAGTAAAATACACTACAAAATTAACGAAGATATTATAAAACCAAGTTGTATTTATGATTATAACAAACATATGGGCGGAATCGATGATATTGATAGACAATTATCTATGACAGAGACGATTAGAAAATGCATGAAATGGTATAGAAAATTATTTTTTGATCTAGTAGACTTGATGTTGGCAAATGCCCATAAGTTATTTAAGATGCTAACTACGGATGCTATTTCGTTTCCTAATTTTCGATTGAGCATAGTAAGAGACATTTTGAACTTAGGTTCTCAAATAGAATCAACATCTCTAACGTCAGATATTTGACTAAGTGGTCGTCATTTTCCCAGTAAAATGCAATCCGAAAACAGTGATAATAAGTTATCACGTCAATGTAAATTATGCACTATGCAGAAAAAGAGAATCCGATCTATATACGAGTGTAGAGTATGTAAAGAAACTCTATGTATTGTACCGTGCTTTGAAATCTATCACACCAAAAAATCGTTACCGTAATTTATAAAAAATTTTTGAATAATAAATAAAAAACTTAAAAAACAAATCATAAATTTAGAAAATGAGGAAAAAAAAGAAACAACTCTGCCACAGTCGGTCCCAAGCTGTTCACAAAATGCAAAGGGGTGGTTTTCATCCTGTTACAGGGGTTGTTGTTACATTTACAGTAATTTTGATGTCAGATTTGGATTCAGCATCGAAATTACATAGAAAACGTGTATCTGCGCTTCTAAATAAAGAAAAACCAATTTACGTGGCAAAGGGGGTGGTTTTCACCCTGTTATAGGGGTTGTTTTTAGATTTACAGTAGTTTTGATGTCAGATTTGGATTCAGCATCGAAAAATACATCGAAAACAAATGCAAATACATCGAAAGGTTATATACTATTTAAAATAATTTTTTTTTAAATTTGAAATTTTTAACACACGCTGTAATACATGTTTTGCCGTAGCGGACCGCAACGCCAATATATTGGCGCACCCCCTGATCGACACTTTCCCTATGATCAATCAGTGATATAAGATAGCTTTTTTACCGGTTTTCTATGGGCGATATGCCATCTCAAAGTGGTATTCTGTAACGTCGTATGATCCACGTGTTGAACGCCAAAATTGTATGACGTTGTACGGACTAAGCTTACGTCGCTCTATCTCATGATGGATTTGATTTATTTATTTTTCGGTCTACACTTGCGTGCAATAACCGGGTACTGAAGCGTTAAGTATTAGCTAGTATTGCTGAGGTGAATAGATAAATGTGTTGATTATTAGATTATATGAAATTATATGTTTTTATATATTTTGATAAATATTCAGTTTGATTATTTGGAGGATTTAATTTATATGAAATATAACACTTTTCAAATATTTATTCAATTATATTTTTGTTATTATATCTTTATTTTATTTTATTTATAAATATAAGTTTTTATTCGATATAGTTATAGCGCGTGAATTTGTGTGTATAGATTTTATGTGTTACAGGGTGTATATCTATATTTTGAAAATATCCTCGCCCGAAGGCTGAGGCTAGACTGCTTTTCCTTCCGAATTCAGCTGACAATTTTTCTGGGATGGGCCTGCTTCTCATCTCTCCTTCTCTTCCTTCTTCTTGTGCCATTCATTCCCTCAGAAAACTGAATGTCTGCGTAGGTGTGTGTATCTCCACATTTGTGCTCATACGCCTTACATCGCTTTTAACAAAGAATCGAAATATTCAAGTATTCTTTTATAAAATGTTTATACAGTGTTTTGAATAATATTAGAATCGTAATAATAATAACAATAATAAAAATACAATAATAATAATAATTTTTTTTTCGAGTGTATGTAGGAAATACCACCTAAGGCACACCTAACTGGGTCCGCACAGTCTGATAGTATGGGGTGGTTGGGGATGCATCTACCATGTGTATAATATTGGACGAAAAATAAAATAAACAAAAACGCGAAAAAAAACTACACAGCTGTTGTATCGCAAACCAATCCACTAAAACCTACCACCCTATTCTCTTCTGGCGGAACCCACCCTGGTACCATTTATCACATTACCTCAGAATGATGCCATTATACTATCGTCTCGACAACTGCTGCTGCCTTGACCTGAAACAAATTAAAAAATTTATAATTTTAAATCAACCGAGGGTACATCAGATCTAACCCGTCTCATTTATACGCGTATTTGAACCGGCGCGTTTCATCTCCGTACGGAAAGGAGAAGTTTCCATAACCCTCCCCGCGACATTTATAAAATGAGAGAAAATGTACGTCACCCGGTTAAGGGAATGTCGTATCTTCTCTCAACTCATCCAATTTTATGGGGTTGTCCGCCATCCCTGGGTTATGAGGAGGTGTCGGAGCGTCTCTCAGCGCTTCATTCATACCTTCGTTGACTGCCCTATCTAGGTACCGCTTCTATTGTCGTAGGACCGTCTCGGCGAATTTTGCTATGGCGGGCCACTAATTCTCGGCGGACATCATTTCGCCCACGATGGTCTCAGGTGTGAATGGTCTGACCGAGCCGAGAAGAGCTGTCCTTTATTCGTTCCACTTTTCGCAAACGAAAAATATGTTAAACGTATCGTCGCGGTCAGCGGAACAGAATATGCAACTTGGGCTCTGAATCTTCCTCATAAAATTGAAGTAGAAGCAGAAGTACCAATGGTCACTCGGGAATTGGATCAGGTAGTAATTTATCTCCTCGTGGTCTCTGTTAATCCAAGGGGTCTGCTGGTCTATCAGCCTTGCTGTCCATTCATCCTTGGTTGTGGTTATCCAGGATTGTTGCCACGTTCCATAGTGCGTTTCCGTTCATCTCGATGTTATTCTGTCCTCTTCTAATTTCTTCTGCTCGTGGATTCGCTTGCGCTCCGTCGCGTGTAGGCCGATCGGGATGATTCCCGCAATAACGAGTACTGCGGGCCCCGAGACCGTACGATAGGCACTGGTAACTCTGAGAGCTCCTCTACGCTGAACGGAAGTGATTCGATTCCGGTATAATCTCTTCTAATTGTATCAGCCCAGATTTCAGAACCGTACAATAAGATTGATGTTATAACTGTCATAAGCAGCCGTCGCTTGCTCTCTTTAGGTCCACTCATGTTCCCCATGAGACGACTCAGCTGTGCCGTCTTTGTCGACGCTTTATCCGCTGCATACGCTAGGTGACGAAAGAAAGTAAGCTTAGTGTTTAGTTTGAGTCCCAGATACATAGCCTCCCTCCTTTTTGAAACCTCTTGTGTTCAAATCGCATCTCCAATAAATACACCCCACAAGGGCGATTTGGGAGCGCGTAGAGTTAGCTCAAGCCCCACACGTTCCGATTCACTTCCTCGGTCGAGTCTTTCCAGAACTACGCCTTGCTCCGGTTGATCTCATGCCGGAACCGTCAGTGCGCTGTTTTATGCTGCGCCGACATCAGTGCTGCTTCCTGTCTGTCTCGCGGTCTTTGTGCTCTTCTTCTGAGGCTGTTCGTTTCCGCTCATAGTTTCGCAATCTCGTCAGACCACCAGTAAGCTGGATATTTTCCCTGTCATGATCCATTGCACGGGCATGGATGCGTCACAGGCTCGGTAAATGAGATCCATAGTCTCACTCACGAGACCCTCCGCTCCACCCCTGCTCTCGGGGGTATTTATCGCTGGTAAGTTTCGCTGTCCTTCAATAATAATAATAGTATTATAATAAACGCATTTTAAATAAAATTTTAGTTTATAAAAGTAGCTGCAATTGTTATGTAGCTAAATAAAACGTATCATTAATAAATAATCAGTTTAATAATAACAAATAATATTATAAATAAATAAAAATAATATTATATTTATAAATCAATACTCAATTTTATTTTATATAATTACTACATGAGAATAATATTCGTAAATAATTGTCTCCTACTTAACAGTTATAAGAGTAATAACAAGAAAATGGTTCAATTAAATTAGCTCAATCCTATATGAACTATTATTTGTATATATTGAAATATATAATTAGATTAAAGTAATTCAATTAGTTTCATATTCATATTTTGAGTTTTTCGATTATTGAAGCTATTTACTGAGAATTCTATCAACTGTGAATATACAAATTCGATTAAAATAGAGTGGGTACAATTAGGGCTCGGAGTGTTTCGCTGGAGCATCAGTAGACTGATGTCTCGTTACTCTCCCCCCCCCCCTCTCTCTCTCTCTCTCTCTCTGTCTCTCTCTCTCTGTCTCTCTCTCTCTCGCTGTCTCTCTCTCTCTCTGTCTCTCACTCTCTCTCTCTCTCTCTCTCTCTGGTACACGGGTAAGTTCGTTAGACGCGTCGCTCCGTCTTTACGACCTTTTTTCATCAGATATACTGCCTTGTACGAGGCGAGATTTTTTCCAGAGTGAACTTAACCACGCTGGCTTTCGCTTTATACAATTACAAGCGACGCCGACCTCACCACTGAGCCAGAGATTTGCATTTTTTGCACGCCAAAAACACGGACTTCGCCGCCTCTTCCGCCGCCATGCTGACCGATCATCGTCGCTGCTGCTGACTATCGTCCTGACCGTCACCACCCAGCCATAGCCGCCTAAACAGCCTCGCAGAGCCAATTGCTACATTGCGCCTATCACCACACACACCTGTTCATCGCATCTGTTCTCGATCGGCGAGTGACGTGTTCAGTGACTGTGCAAGTACCAGCACACATAAACTGAGTACAAAACTGCGGCCCTAGCCATAAGTGTATGTGTGTGCGAAATTGTGCTAAATCCCTACATATTCGTACGCGCATTCATCTCCGTGCATACTAATTGCGTGTCATAGTGCATTGTTTATGCGTATTACAGTTGCAGCTAGAATCATTCGTGGTAAACCTGTCATTTGTCCAACGTGCGCATGCCCCGCGGCCATCGTGACTTGCGTTGCGTGGTGCGATCTCGCGCGAGTCGGTAATTAGAATTTCGCACGTGGTACTTTAAATTTGCACGAACAGGTGGCGTTATACTAATTACTTCTTATGTACCGACTCTTAGTGACGTATCGCAACTACGAGTCACAGCTCTATTTCGTTCCGTGAGCGAGTTCATTGTGCCATTCTGCGCTAACAATTCGTGCCTGCAATGAGCAGATCATGCAAAAATCCGCGTGCAGCAAGTGCAATGCGCCACTAAATCGCCGCGATATCGCGTTACAGTGCAGCTTCTGCAAGACACTCTACCACAAAGACTGCTGTGCTCTAGAGTGGTATACAGCCCCAAACATCATATTTTGTTGCGCGTCGGGCCGATCAGCTGTTTTTACTATACCTTTGCAACCACTACTCCCCCCGCAACCACTACTCCCCCTGCCTCTCTCTAATCCAGGTTCCCTCAAGCGCTCAGCCATCTCCCCTCCCTCGCCATCCAACACGTCGCGTAGCAAACAGCACCGCATTACGACTTTTCTCACGCCAGCTGCTTCAACAAAAATACTAACACCGCGTCGTTTGATTCAGCCACAGTCGTTCACAGCACCCACAAATATGTCCGATCCAGATGCTCCTGCATATTTTCGTACCTTTTTAAACGAATTCCGGAAAGCTAACTCCGAGAACAAGACAGCACTTGAAAACAATGCCGCTGAAATTAAAAATCTTGCGACCCGCGTCAGTGCCCTAGAGAGCAAATTTCAAGAAGTAGACGTTAAGCACACTACCGAGATCAATGTTTTAAGGTCCGAGATCGCCGCCGTTTCTCAGAAATGCACTCTGGAAGACCCGTGCGAAATACGAATTTCTGGTATCCCCGTTATTTCCGATGCCCAACCACCTCAACTAGCCGAAAAAGTACTCTCCGCAATTGGGTTCGCCAACCTCATGTTCCACTCACTCGAGATGCGACCGTGGCCCGGCAAGGCACATCTAGAGCAGCCCGGCAGTTCGGCTAACGATTTAGGCGGCGTTTCCATGCCTCCTCCCGCTCAAGCCTTCGTAATTAAGTTTACGTCACCAACCATACGAGATGCAGTTCTAAAGAAAGCGAGCAGCTTAAAAAATACAGACGCGCAAACCATCTTCGGAGTCGGCGGCAAAGGCAAAGTCTACATAAGCCCTGTGTGGCCCAAGCCCGTATATATACTTTATAGTAAAGCGCTTACTGCGTCCAAGGCTCTCCGCTACGACTGACCAATCGTGAAAAACTTGGTCGTTTGCATGCGTCACACACGAAACTCACCTCTCATCCCTGTTTATGACGAGGCCGACCTCGCGGCGCTCGAGCCCTTGCCCGAGACCTTAGCCGCGCCCACAACTGCATGACAGTCTCTAGCTCGGTCGGTGCCAGCACGAAATCCCGATTTCTTACGAATTGGCCACATTAATGCTAACAGACTGAACACTCCAGCCCACTTCGCCCTCATAGAGCAGCATTGTTCCGCTCGTGCGTACGACATTCTCGCCGTGACTGAAACCTTTTTGGTAGAAAATGAGCCGGATTTTCACCTAGCGATCGACAAGCTTAACCTCTTTAGAGTGGACCGCGATGGGAAAGCAGGTGGAGGCGTCGGACTATATTTGCATGATAATTACAAAGTAAAAATATTAGCGCAATCTAATCCTATATACGATAATACGCCCGAATTTTTTTATATGTGAATTAATAAACACTTCTATAAAAATACTTGTAGCTGTTGTTTATCGGCGCCCCTCTGCAGCATATCCTATGCACTTCTTCAATTGTCTCTCCACCTACCTCCCACATTACACAAACGTTATCGTCACAGGCGACTTTAACATCAACATGGCCGTCCCAAACGCCGCTTCCAACCACCTAAGCGCCCTTATAGAATCGCACTCCCTTTCTCTAGTCCCATCCGAACCCACCAATCACACCAATCGCTCCCACACATGGCTTGACCTATTCGTGGTCAAGGACCTCTCTTCAGTCCAATCACTGACCAAATCTGAGGCTCCTTTTATTGCAGGCCACGACTTCATCGAAATTGACATTTGCTGCACCAAACCTCCAACCTTCACTAAGGTTATACGCACGAGAAACCTAAAAAACATCGACCACGAAACACTAATTTCCTTACTACGTACCAACCTCGCGCGCGTCTCCCGCTCACCCCCTTCGCTTCAAACACATTTCTCGCCACGTCACCCTCTTCCTGCCTCATCCTCGGACCCAATTCACATAACATCAACGAATCCGAGCGGAACCTAACTACCGCTCTCGTTGCAGCTTATGACGCCGTCGCACCACTTCGTTCGATAACAATTTCGTCGAAGCATAAACCATGGATCTCACCTACTATACGAGCTGGAATGAAACAACGCGACCGCGCCTATAAGATTTCTCGCACCACCGGCCAACAACCCGACCGCACAAGGTTCGAAACTTTACGTGCAGAGGTTAGTAACGCTCTCGACACCGCGAAAAATAAGTTCTTAGAAACGAAACTCGTCAACTCGCCTGACTCTAAATCTAAGTGGCGCGAGCTGCGACACATGGGGATGTCGGCGTCGAATTTGCCATCCCCATTCCTATACTTCGACCCCGCGACCTTAAACAGGCACTATGCCTCCACCGTGAGTCACTCTCTCCCCTTATCAGAGACCGATTATCAAAAGGTCAGGAACACTCTCTTTAATACTAACATTTCCACTCACTTCGACTTCTCTCCGGTTACACAAAATGAGGATAAGAATGCGTTACTCAACTCATCATCTAAAGGCTCAGGCCTTGATGGAATGTCAGTGGAAATACTAAAGGCTCTACTACCCGAATTACTGGGCCCCCTCACCGACCTTTGCAACTCGTCTCTCAACAGCGCCTCGTTTCCGTCTTTTTGGAAGAAGGCACTCTTAGTACCACTCTCCAAGACTAAAACCCCCAGCTCACCCTCTGACACACGGCCGATCGCTCAGCTGCCAGAACTTTCGAAAGTCCTAGAGCGCGTCGTGCACAAACAGCTTCTCGGGTACCTCGAGGTCAACAGACTTCTTGATCCACGGCAAGCAGGGTACAGGTCGGGTCATAGCACCCAGACAGCACTTCTAGGCGTACTTGATGACGTCAGACACGCGATAGACAAACGCATGCTCACTATACTACTGCTATTCGACTTCTCCAAGGCGTTCGATTTCATACCGCATGCCTTGCTTCTGGCTAAACTACGAGCATTAAACGCGTCGGATCGGGTCCTGCGATGGTTTTTTAACTACCTTGCCGATCGCCTTCAAGCAGTCATCGATGATGGCGGCTCCATCTCGGAATGGCTTAGTGCTGCTTCCGGCGTCCCGCAGGGCAGTGTACTTGGTGCGCTTCTTTTTGCGATATTTATAAATGATCTTTCAAGTGTCATTAGGCTCGCCAAGTACATGATTTTTGCAGACGACACGCAACTGTACCTTCACTGCTACCCGTCTGATCTCTTAGAAGCCCTTGGCTCTTTGAACCGCGATGCTCAAGCAGTGGCTCAGTGGGCGAGAGACAACGGTCTCAAACTTAACCTCGCCAAGACTAAGGTAATGATACTCGGCAGCCAAGCCTACATCAACACTATAAATTTAGCCCACATTCCTAAATTATCCTTGGACGGTCATTTGCTGGAATACGTATCTCAAGCACGCAACCTCGGGATCTGGATCACGCCCACCCTCGATTGGCAACTGCACGCTAGACACGTCACTAGGAAAGTCTATGGCGCTCTTTACGTGCTTAAATTTTACAGACGCGCCCTTTCAAAGCACATAAAAAAGCACCTTGTAGAAAGCCTGATTTTTCCAGTTTTGACTACGCGTGCGTTGTCTACAGCGACCTTGACGCAACTCGCCGTCTCAAGTTGCAACGCACTCAGAACGCATGCGTCCGGTTCGTAGTAGGCAACATCCCTCGGCGAGCTCACGTCACCCCTTTTCGGCTCGAGCTAGGTTGGCTTTCGGCACAGCGCCGCCGTGAATACTTCAGCGGCTCGCTCGCCTACTCGGTAATTTCTAACGAAAGACCTGAGTATCTGGCTACGCGTTTCACCCGACTGGACGTTCACCTCTCCCTCCGCCGCTCTGAGGGGAACCCACCGCAAGTACTCCTTTACCCTGCTCCACGTACTGAAGCTTTTAAGCAATCTTTCTGCATTCAAGCATCAGTCTTGCTAAATTCCCTCTCAGTGATTGTCTTTTCATCACACCTATTGGGTTCTTTCAGATCGTCGCTCAAGAATGCTCTCTTAGAGCGTGACGTTATGGACTGGGAAGAGCGTGTCCGCGCCGAAGGCCTGCCTTCCGCCCCCGAGCGACTCCGCACACGCGAACCAATATTATGCGCACGTCGTTAATTCTACATTGCTTAATTCTACACTGTGAATGTACATATAAGTTTAGTAGTCTAAGATAAGATAAGTTAACTAACAAGCCGCTGCGTAAATAAGAGAGCATCGTTATTTATGTACCTCTACCTATCAGCATTTTTATTAATAATTAAGCACTTCGATTGTAACTGTATAATTAACTGTAAAATATAAATCTGTAATTCAGCTAGCACCTGACGGGGTTCTACCCCAAGGTGTCAAATAAAGTCAAATCAAATCAAATCAAATCTCTCTCTCTCTCTCTCTCTCTCTCTCTCTCTCTCTCTCTCTCTCTCTCTCTTTCTCTTTCTCTTTATCTCTGCCTGCCTGCGTGCATTGGGTCTGTTGAAGGTTCGCACTATGAGCGTTTGGGCCTAAGGTAGTGGACCAGTCCTTGATCAGTAACCAATTGTCCATCATTTGACGAAATAGACAGGTTTTACACTTTTTTTACTAATATTTTTATTAAGAAAAACTTTTTTTGTATAACTAAAATATTGATGAACAAATAATCGAGCATTAAAACTTTAGTCGTTTTCAGTAAAACTTCATATATAAAAGATTTAGATCAGTCGAACAGACTTTGAGTGCTTCTCTGCTCCGTTTTTACGGGGATATGTAACGAGAGGCATCTTTTAATCTGACATCGTCCACAATTTTAACTTGTTTCTTTTATTGGAATAGGTTTAATACTACACTTCTTTGTACGTATATCTATGTAGATATATAGTTATATAGATATATAGATATAGGCACTGTTGATGTGCACAATATATTGCTGTCTGCTTATACACATACAATATATACATATATGTGTATATATATATATATATGCAGGTAAAACATTTCAGATTTCTTCAAGCT
Organism: Gastracanthus pulcherrimus; assembly: GCA_949152435.1. Taxonomy (NCBI): domain Eukaryota; kingdom Metazoa; phylum Arthropoda; class Insecta; order Hymenoptera; family Pteromalidae; genus Gastracanthus; species Gastracanthus pulcherrimus. The sequence continues at coordinate 62,076,718 of OX424573.1, read as the reverse complement.
CATAGGTTTAAAGTTTTTCGAAGCTAAATATGACCATATTTCCATATATATATATATATATATACACACGGCTATGCCCAAAAATGGTAAAGACTTAGAGAAACTTGTATAGGGTCAAAATTTAGGTTTTTTTTATGTAGAATCAATAGCTATGTGGCGCTTTTCAAAATTTTCAAAATAGCGGTCCCAAAAGCCCGATTTTCTGACCAGTTTTTCGAAAATTTTCCGATTAATTGTTCATAAAAATATAGAGAAAAGACGAAAATTGTGAGTAAAGGTCATTTTATATGTTTTCGGGTACGCTGAATCCGAATCCGCTAACCGTTTAACCTTATCACTGCATGACTTGTTCTAACCTCAAAAAATACCTCAAAAACGCTCAAACAGGCATGATTATGGCTAGATAAAGGTTCGTGACGATGCATTTGTTCGTTTCAAGGGTCGCGTATTTCAAATCCAAGGTCCGTTCAGCTCGTTCAGTCCAAAATTTGCCCCTAGCCTCAAAATATTTTTCTAAAACGCTCAAATAGGCATAATTACGGCCAGATTAAGGATCGTGACCACAAATTTATACGTTTTCGAGATCGCTGATTTTAAGGGGGTATCCCTATATAGATCGATCAAAAAATAGATTTTTTTTATTGCATAAATCGAAAGTACAACATTTCAAAAGTATGCTCTTAAAATTTCAGAGCAAAATTCGAGACCGTTCAGCCGCTATACGTATATTCGCTAACGTTCTTCAGCGCGCGGTATGCCCGGCGCAGGTAGGCAGGTAAGCGTTCGGATACAATGGCTCCCCGCTGAGCTGGGATACTTATACAATGAAAAGAGCAGATGTTCTCCGATTTATGAGTGTGTTTGTGTGTACCCTAGCAAGAATTTTCGAGTTAATACTATAATAGGACAGGCAGTGTAGAGTATAGGTATAAACTTGTTTTGGAGCGTTGGTTCGCTACAGTCGGCTCAGTTGTACTGTAACTGTTGTGTAGTTTACAGCGCTCTCACAAAATACATCATGACATCTTACCCGAAAGGTCAACATAGCGAAAACTATCGTGCAAGTCGTAGGAAGAGATATTTTCACGGTAATCAGCATACGACTGAAGAAGGCGAAGTGAAAGGTGTCAGTGCCAGTGCACGAAAATTAGCAGCAGCAACTGCGGATGACATTCCAGTCAATCAATCTCACCGATATCGGATCATCGAATTTGTAACTATTTTCTCGGTACTTTCCGAGATGCTGTGCTGTAAAACTTGCAAAGGAGCTGTGAATTTTGAAAAGGCTGGCTTCCGTGGTTTCGTCTGGAAACTTACTGTTTCGTGTAAATGTGGCATGATTACTATACCTTCTGGCCCTCACATAAACAATGGGTTTGAAGTAAATCGTCGTATAGTGTTTGTGATGAGACTTTTAGGCATTGGTTTGCAAGGAATAAACTTATTTTCGAATTTGATGGATTTTGGTGAAGGGCTTAGTAATACAGCATACGACAGTATATTGGAGCACATTCATCTAGCAATAAAAATTTATTTCAAAATAACAAGTCAAAAGGCTGTCGAAGAAGAGAAAAAATTGAACGGGCAAGCAGAAAAGCCATTACTTGAAATGAAAGTATCCGGCGATGGATCGTGGAAAAAACGAGGCTTCTCTTCGAAAATCGGCGTGACAACGCTCATATTATATAACTGTGGGAAAATTGTCGATTTGATTGTCAAAAGTAGGTTCTGCAAAATGTGTCTATCATGCCCTCATAAGAAAAACACTCAAGAATATGTCGATTGACACGAAAATCATGCTGACGAATGTGCTGCAAATCACGAAGGCTCTGCAGGAAAGATGGAGGTCGACGCCGTTATAGAAGTGTTTGAGCATTCGTTTGATGACTACGGCATACGATACAGCGTTTATATCGGCGACGGCGACTCGAAGACTTTTTCTGCCGTTTTGAAAAGGAATCCTTACGGAGATGAATTCCCGGTGGTAAAATGTGAGTGCATTGGCCACGTACAAAAGAGAATGGGAACACGTCTTCGTAATTTAAAAAAAAATGAAAAATTGGGAGGTAAAGGCAAACTTACCGATGCCCTTATTAAAAAGTTAAGTACTTATTACGGACTTGCCATAAGAAGGAACGTGAACTCAAAGCAAGATATGAGAGACGCTATTTTGGCTACATACTATCATATGTGCTCGACTAACGAAACAGCACAGCATCAGTACTGCCCTCCGGGATTCGACAGCTGGTGTGAGTGGCAACAATCGCAGGTCGTCGGAGCCAACGTGTTTGACCATCCCCCAGCTCTTCATCAAGATTTACAAAAGCATTTATTGCCTATTTATGAAGATTTGTCAAGAGAAGATCTGTTGCAAAGTTTCTTGGGGGGACATACCCAAAATGCAAATGAAAGTTTTAATGCTCTTGTATGGCGCTTGGCTCCTGAGTATCTGTACTGTGGTTCAAAAACTGTTGAAATTGCAGCTTGGATTGCTGCTGGATTATTCAATGACGGCTATAAATCTATCCTGCAAACAATGAAGATCCTTGAGTTCACCATTGGAATGCCAACTTACAACCGCGCGAAGAAAATGGATGAAAAGCGACTCAAGCGTCAGGAGCTGAAGAGTGCGAGTGCCACTAAAGAAGGCAGATTGGCTAAAAAATCAAGAACTACTGCTTATAAAGAGGAAGAAGATGACCTCGTCTATGGCCCTGGCATAGCCGATTAAGGAAAAAGTGAAAAAATAATGGTGAGTCTATCAAAAATGCGATTTCAGCTACTGCGAGCTTTAAAACGCGTTTTTCTCGAAAAGAAAATTTCTTTATTGTCCGTGTTTGTGTGCACAGTTTCTCGGCGAGTTTTCAACTTATCACAAAACAATATAACGCCATTTTGATGGTAATTTCATAATCTAGTCGATGAACCTACTTGTTTTTGAAATAAAAATTTATTTAACCACAATTTTGCAATAACAATAAAAAAAAATTACAGTTTTTTTTCAAAAGTCCACCATTTTGCTATGGAACTTTTTTATACTTTTAATTTAGGTTAGTCGACGAGATTTAGACCTAATAATAACAAAAAACTTTTTTTTTATGTTTCAGAGAGATACGACGACGACAAGTCTGCACACAAATTTGTACGAAGAATAAAAAAGTTCATGGTTCATCATTTTTTTATCACTAGCATAAACAAAATAATGTAATAAAAAAAAATAAGAAATGCATATGTAATGTTTGAATAATAAACCAAAAAATTTTCAAATAAAAATCTTGTATAGTTTTTTCAAAAAAATTCGCAAAGTTTCAGTTTATTTTTGCCCATCTATATAGGGATACCCCCTTAAGTCTAAGGTCCGTTTCTTTTCGAACAGATCGCTGTTGCAATTCGTCCAAATTGGTAGCTCACATAGACAAATCATTACGACCACTACTAGCTAGGCTTTGCAGACATTTCGGGATTGCTTCTGCAGAGAATATGATTTGCAGTGGATGTAGGAAAATATCATATACTAGTAATGATACTCATAATGAAGACGTGAACCACAATTTCAACAATGATGATACTTATGATGAAAACGTGAATGACAATTTCAACAATACTTCTGTATCTAACAGTGCAAATGAAGATAGCCTAGAGAAGAATGTGCAATTAGATCTTGACAGTTCGACTTCTTCAAATGCTGAGGAAAACCTCCATGACATCATCGAAGGTTTAAGAGAAAAATTTTCATCGTTGTCAGAGCACGATCCCGACAGGATAGCTATTCTAACCATATTGCCATCAAAATGGTCAACAGAGAAGATTTCTCCTCTATTCAATACTACGACTTACTCCATTAGAAAAGCTAAAGAATTAAAAGCCACTAATGGCTCTTTTTCTAGACCACCCCCAAAAATAGGTAAATCGCTGCCACAAACTACGGTTAATAGAGTGAAACAATTCTATGAATGTGATTCTAACAGCAGAATTCTCCCAAGATATAGAAATAAAAAATCTGTTGAGATTGATGGAGAAAAAATCCTCAAACAGAAGAGACTGACATTGTTTAGCTTAAAAGAATTATATTTCAAATTCTGTGGAGAGCATCCAGATACTACTATAGGTCTTTCAAAGTTTTGCCAATTACGACCTCAAAATTGTGTTTTACCCGGAAGTAATGGTACTCATATTGTTTGCGTATGTGTGATTCATGAGAATGTCAAGCTTTTGCTCGATGCCATCAATTTATCTGACCTGATGGCTAAATCGGAATTCCCATTAAAAAACTATACCGATTGTCTTAATCTCATGGTATGTCGTAACTCAAATAGAGAATGTTTTCTTAACGAATACAAAAACTGCCCTAATTACGATAAGCTCAGATCCCAGCTTGAATCAGGTTTGGAAAAAGCAGACGTAAAGGATATAACTTTTAGCTCTTGGCATTCGACAGATAGAACAACTATGATTACATCAAACACAACTACTGAAAATTTCCTCGAACTTCTTGGTCATCGGTTAAAATCATTCAAACCTCATGATTATATTAACAAACAACATTCAGAATATTTTAAGCAATTGAAGGGAAGCTTAAAGCCAGGAGAAATTCTTGTGCTACCAGATTATTCAGAGAATTTTGCTTTCGTTGTTCAAAAAGCAGCTCAAGCTTTTCACTATAATAATAATCAAGCCACCGTATATACTGTAGTTTATTATTATCGAGATGAAGGTGAATTAAAACATGGAAATATAATCTTGATTTCTGAATCAAATACTTATGACTCTGCAGCGGTGTATGTGTGTAAATCGATGATAATTGATTACCTAAAGAAACAACAGAAAGTTACAAAGATTATCTACTTTTCTGATCGAGCAAAACAACATTTTAAAAATCGATTTAATATCCAAAATTTATGTAATCGTGAAAATGATTTTGGTATCAAAGCAGAATGGCATTTTTGCGCGACGGCTCACGGAAAAGGCCCACATGATGGCCTTGGTGCAACTCTTAAAATAGGAGCTAGGAACGCAAGCCTCCAAGCATCAGCAATCAACAGCATTTTAACAGCTAAGCAGCTTTATGAGTGGGCATGCCATTCAATAAAAAATATAAAGTTCTTTTATTATTCAAAAGTGACACATAGCAACACTCAAAGAAGATTAAAAAGACGATTTGACGAGGCTCCTTCTGTCCCACAAATTTCAAGCAATCACTGTTTTATTCCACTACGAAACAAGAGTATTATTATCAGAAAATTTTCAAGTGATAAAAAGGAAGTTGTTGTAGAGATTTAAAGTATAACAGTCCATTTCTGGCCATGAACCTGCCCATTTGAGCGTTTGTCAGGTATTTTTTGAGGTTAAAAACAAATTTTTAGCTGATGGAACTAAACGGACTTCGGATTTGAAATGAGTGACCCCAAAAACGTATAAATATATGGTCACGATTCTTCATCTGGCCGTCAACATGCCCGCTGAGCATTTTTGAAGTACTTTTTGAGATTAGCGACAAATTTTGGGCTTGTCGGGCTAAACGGACCTTAGACTTCAAATCAGCGTTCTCGAAAACGTATAAATTTATGGTCACGATCCTTAATCTGGCTGTAATTATGCCTATTTGAGCGTTTTAGAAAAATATTTTGAGGCTAGGGGCAAATTTTGGACTGAACGAGCTGAACGGACCTTGGATTTGAAATACGCGACCCTTGAAACGAACAAATGCATCGTCACGAACCTTTATCTAGCCATAATCATGCCTGTTTGAGCGTTTTTGAGGTATTTTTTGAGGTTAGAGCAAATCCTGCAGTGATAAGGTAAACGGTCAGCGGATTCGGATTCAGCGTACCCGAAAACATATAAAATGACCTTTACTCACAATTTTCGTCTTTTCTCTATATTTTTATGAACGATTAATCGGAAAATTTTCGGAAAACTGGTCAGAAAATCGGGGTTTTGGGACCGCCATTTTGAAAATTTTGAAAAGCGCCACATAGCTATTGATTCTACATAAAAAACCCTAAATTTTGACCCTATACAAGTTTTTCTAAGTCTTTACCATTTTTAGTTTATATATATATATATATATATATATATATATATATATATATATGGAAATATGGTCATATTTAGCTCCGAAACACTTTAAACCTATGAGCTTAAATTAATCTGAAATGATTTACCTGCATTCTAGATACTAGAAGGAACATTTTTTTCTGAAATTAAAAGAAATTGTTCTATTTTTCTATTTTTGAGAGAGTTATCGATTTATATATAAACATATAGGTGATTTTCTGGAAAATCGAGAATGTACATATATAAATATAGGTAATTCGTTGGGAAATGAAAACTACAAAAATTTTAATATCTAATATCAGAAAAAATGTTCCTTCTAGTATGTAGAATGCATATTTGAACTGAAAAGATTGAGAGTCAATGTATTGAACTTAACGAACAAATTTTTTTAACATAATACACTGAATTACAGACGACTTATAAGCACATTCGTAGAGCGCTCGACACTACAGTCTCTAATTGGCGGGAAAGATGCAGCTCGTAATTCTTGTCTGAATCAGAAACATCAAAAAGAATTTTAACTTTCATGTATTTTTCTGCTGAGTGCAGTAAGAAAAACTGGAAGAAATTATAAAATTCTAACTTTCTCCAGGTTTAAAAAAAAGTACTTTTTGAAAAAAAATCACTTCAACTTGCTATAGAAGTCATTTAAAAAGAATTTCTCTAGAATATTTTCAGTTCAAATAGAAGAAGATATAATACTAAAGATAACACGCTTTGAATTGTTCCAATAGGTTGTTTAGTTATTTTGCAATCACGCCCGCCAATTTAGAGAAATCGTAAAAACGAAAACTGGTGAAAACCCGCTTCAAAGTTTTCGATAAGAAAAAGTATCAATTTTCGATTCTTTACACTAATAATCTGCTAATCAGTTATTCTTGGTTCAATAGTAGACTTTCAGCTTCCTCCAAAAACTCATATCGATGTATTTTCTCTAGTCTACGAGCCGTAAGAGCTTCCTTGATGGAAAGTGAGTAGCGCCTGTTTTCCCTCTCGAGCCGTTGCACGTCAGCGATATCAGCAAATAGTATACACTGCTGGCCAATAATCAAATTCAACAACTGCATGGTACTCAAAGCCGCAGAATACCCTTCATTGAGTATACCTGCAGCTATGTAGGCGGCAATTTCAATGACTTTTTGACCAGAACGGAGATGTTTCGGATTCATGCACCAGTCGGCCGAGTTAAACGACTCGTTAGAATTTTGCATGTGACCGCCTAAGCATCGCGTTAAATGTTTATCATTTGAAAGTTCTTCATAAATTTTTCTTTGGATCACGGAAACGTTTCCAGAATAGAATCCACCTCCATCTTCTCCGCTGAACCTTCGTGATTTGAGTAGCATTATTCTTTGTGTTCTTCATACCATTCTTAAAAATCGTCGTCGTCTAATGTTTTCTTTTTTAGGGTACAAGAATGACATTAAGCACTTTACACGATGTGGTCGACTATCAAAGACTAAACTTATTTTTAGGTTCTGAACGGTTTACGAGAAATTTTACACACATTTTCAAATTAGAAACGAGATTCAAACTCAGAAGAGTTACGTCAACTAGTGAATTTTTTTACATCTTTTTAACATTTTAACGAAGATATACCCGTGATTAATTTGATTGACGAAATGAATTAAAAGCGATAATTGCGTAAACTAGAGCACTAGAATTTTCGAAAATCGTACACTCAGCTCCAGCAAGAGAAATTTAATTACAAAATTTTTCTTGTGCCACTGAATTGAAATATATTCTCGCACACACTTAAAAATAGTGAGAACTTGTAGAAAAGGGAAAAGTAAATATAACTACATCTAAAGGTCAGTTATATATCAGATAATTTCTACAAAATGGCGGACGCCACAACGTCTCGAAGACTGGATTATGGGATTAAATGGCCAAATACTCGAGGTTTCGCTGCCACAGCCAAGGCTGACGACTGATGGAAACCACTTTACTCGAGCAGATCGTTTGGAAAATTGTTTGCTAGGTAATTACTCAGCGGACGATTTCGACCAAACCCAAGAACCAGAAGAAACCAGTTCATTAACGACACAATCACAGAAGACGTTGTAACGTGGTTTTTCGTTACTCTGGTTATTTATTAAACTTTTGCTCGGCACTTTACCGAATTTATCTATATTAATGAGCACCAGGTAAAGCGCGGCTAACTCTACACGAGTCCTTTCCCAGAGGAAGTTCCGTGAAGTGGAAAATTAGGAATGAATAATTATATAATAACTACACAAAAATCTCACTCTTTAAGTACCTAGGCTTTATTATTGCCCAACATATATAACGGTCGCGAAATTTACAATTTTCACTCAATAAACCGGTCGCTGTACAATATGGCTATGCTAGCCCTCGCACGCGTCTCCCGCGACGACCAAATCACCACATTTCCCGAGTTTTTCCGAATCGCGTAATCCCCCCCACACTAATATTCGTAATTTTCAAGCTGACCCGACGCGCACTGATTCTAGACAACCGTGTCACACCACCAACGCATTTACGCCATTGCCTCGGAGCACATGGCGACTATATATATATCTATTATGTATAAAGGTAACTTTATAATTACCACTCTCTGTATAAATGTCGAAGGATGCTCGATAATTATAGTTCACCCACCGTCGCTTGACTGTAGTCGCCTCGCTAGAAGTCTCGAGGTCGCTGCCTCGTAGTCGCTATTAGCTCGCGAACTCGCCTGGAAATCCCTCTAATCTCCCTTAGCGCGCGTCTCGGATCTCCTACGCGACCAATAACTCTCACCGATTTCCTCGTAGCGCTCCTTGTTCCTACTATTTGCCAAACTCGTACTGTTAACTTTCTCTCTGCCGATTATGTCCTCGCGGTCTTATAAAACGTAAAAGGTGCTTGAAACGTGCGTCTATATCCTACAACGGGCGGGCAGGCAATCGTCGCAATCGGAGAGGGCGGAAATCTCTTCCAAAATTTTAGTTCTTCTTCTCGACCACCTTCAGCCCACACACTTGTCGCTTCCGCCCCTTTCTTCACAGTGATTGGCCTTGATTTTCCCTAAATGCGAAAATCAAGGCTAAGTCTGCGGCGATTTGAGTAGCTAATTTCCATTGGTCCGCTCCGCGATTGCCGCCCTGCCCCCGAAGCGCGGGTAATATGAATTGCTAAGTATACACGCGCGGGCAACCCGACGTGTATATCTATATCGGGCGCTTTCGGTTTTGTCGGCGCCGGACCATCACAGTTGGCAGCAGCGGCGTGCGTGCATCGGCCTACGCTATGATAGGCCGGCAGCTTCATGCGGCTCGCGGCGCGGCGGCTGCTAGCTCTCCCCAGGTTGTCGACAGCCGCGTCGGTATCTCTCTCTCTCTCTCTCTCTCTCTCTCTCTCTCTCTCTCTCTCTCTCTCTCTCGTGGCTACAGCCGAGATGGTATGCCTCGAGGAAGCCGCCGCTGCTGCTGTGAATCCTCTCTCTCCTCCCGCGTCTGCGTGCATCGGGAGAGAGTCTGCGGCTTTCCTCGGTCGCGACTCTCCTTATCCTCATTCCCTCAACAAATATAATAATAATTCCTCACATTAATAACAATAATTATTTATCAAAAATGCTCGGCTCTGGTGACGGGTGATTTGGTCGCGATTGACTGCTCGTGTTTTAATAACATTGGGACGCGAAATACGCTTCACAAACTCTCCCCCCCTAAACGGGACACAGCGCCAGGAGTGGACTGTTTATTCCAATAATCAAACGAGACTCTAATTGGGCCATTGTATCCCATCAACGCGATTCCCGAACAACCCTCGGCACCAGAGCTTTTGCAATATATATATATATATATATATATATATATATATATATATATATATATATATATATATATATATATATATATATATATATATATATTTATATATATATACTTATAACTAATCAGTATATATATATATAAAATTTTTGATTGTTTTCAGTCTGATTAGTTATAAGTATATATATATATATATATATATATATATATATATATATATATATATATATATACACTTATAACTAATCAGGCTGAAAACAATAAAAAATTTTATTAATAACTCCACCTTACTACTTCCAATCCGACCACAGAGCAATGGCGCTCATAGATCGCGCGACCATAGGGGAAATTATAAGATCCTAATAAAAAAATTCAATAAATAAATAAATAACAAGAATTTTAACAACTTACTGGGCATGGGTAATCATTGACTTCTTTGATAACAAATGGGTCGTCAATACGGCCAACTAACTTAGCCGAGAACCGCTTGTCTTTGTTTAACAAGTAATGGGTTGCCCTCATTACTAAGTCCCCTACCTGGAATGTCGCATCCTTCCTGCCCCGATTGCAGTATTTGGCTTGTCGCTCCTTTGCAGAGTCGATATGCCTGATTACTACGTCACGTAGGGCATCCAGTCTTCTTACTCTATCTAACCAATCTTCGGGGTCGCTACTAACAATTTGTCGCTTTGGCTCTACTTCTCTTCGTAAACTCTTCACCGGCTTTGGGTTTCGTCCATAATTCAAGAAGGCTGGTGATACGTTGGTGGTCGCTTGCATCGCAGTGTTGACTGCATGCCTGAACTCATGAAGATGGGCATCCCAATCCCGATGGTCTTGTTTCACGAAGGTCGCTATCATGGTCTTTAGGGTTCGGTTGCTTCTCTCCACTGGATTGGCTTGCGGATGGTATGGTGGCGTGGTCACATGGGTCACTCCATACTCCTTCAGAGTGTCGGTCAGGTGCTTACTAATGAACTCTTTCCCATTACCGAAACAAGATGAGCTCCTCTAGGGCGAGAGCCACCGACTTGCCATCCGCCTTTCTCAGCGGCTTCAGCTCGATCCACCGCGTGAAGAGATCTTGGAATACCACCAAGTATTTGAATTGACTCTTACTTGGTGGAAATTCCATAAGATCTGCTGCCACTACGGCCCATGATCGCTCTACAATTCTCTTGCCTAGTAGCCCTATGGGTCCCGTCTGAGAGGCCTTGTGTTTCTGGCATTCGAGACAAGACTGTACGAAGTGGCGCACGTCGTAGTACATGCATTGCCAGTAGTATTTGCGGGCAACTCGGTCATAGGTCTTCTCAAGTCCCAGGTGTCTCGCGGAAGTGATGGAGTAGCTCTCCGTCATCACTCTCTCACGGTACTCTACTGGGACGACAAGTCTCCATCCTTCTTCTCGAGATGTCACTGTGTCTAATAGGGGATCGCTACGAAATTTGTACAACATGCCATCTACGATTTGCCAATCTGGGAATCGGTGTGGGTGTGTTTCTTTATACTTCTTCCATCCTAGCTACGTATCGCTCGTCCTGTATCTCTTCAAATCCAGCTATTTCCTCTCCATCTTTATACATCTTGGACAACGCATCAGGCACTTTTAGCAGAGTGCCCTTCCGATGGATTACTTCGAAGTCCCACTGCTGCATTTCAAGTGCACAACCGGCTAGTCGTCCAGTAGGGTCCTTTAGATTACGAAGCCATTGGAGGGCGCTATGGTAGGTGATGGCCTTGAATTCGTACCCTTCCAGGTATGGTCGCAACTTCTTGATGGCCCATAATAACGCCAAGCATTCCCTTTCGGACGTGGTATATTTTCGTTCAGCCGCCGTGAGTACTCTACTCACATATACGATGGGGTGCTCTCCATCATCCCCTTCCTGTGTCAAAACCGCCCCAATCGCCACTCCGCTTGCATCACTCTTGACCGTGAAGGTTTTGCCAAAATCTGGTCTTGCCAGGACCGGAGCTACCGTTAGCGCCTTCTTCAGACCTTCAAAGGCCTCTTGCTGGACGGTATCCCATTTCCATTCTTGCCCCTTTCGTAGTAACTTTGCTAACGGAATTTTCATCTCTGAGTCGTTCTCAATGAATCGCGAGTACCATCCTACCATACCCAGAAATCGTCTCAGCTGCTTAACGGTCTTCGGTGCTGGATATTCTGTCATTGGCGATACCTTTTCTGGGTCTGGTCGCAGTCTATCTTTATCAAGCAATAAGCCTAAGTACGTCACTCTAGAGCAGCAGAATTCGCACTTTTTCCGTTTGACTACCAATCCTGCTTCGACCAGCTTCTTGAGGACCAGCTCCAACCATTGGAGATGTTCCTCAAAGGTCTCGGTCGCTATAACGATGTCGTCTAAGTATCCAAACACATGTGGTTCATACTTAACGCCAAACAAAGCATCGACCAGGCGTTGAAAGGTCATGAGCGCATTCGTTAATCCGAAGGGTATTTTTACGAATTGCCAAAGCCCTGACCCCTGAACTGCAAATGCTGTAAATTTCTTGCTGCTTTGCTCCATCGGTACTTGAAAATAGGCTTGCTTGAGGTCAATTTTGGTCAAATATTTGGCTTTACGAAATTTGTCCAATATGGAATCCATGCTCCTGATAGGATATGCATCCTTCCGGGTCACTTTGTTGAGGTCGCGATAATCTATACAAAATCTATAACTCCCGTCTGGCTTCTTGATGATTACCGGGGCGCTACTCCATTCACTTGCCGATCGCTTTATTACTCCACTCCTGAACATCTTCTCTATCTCTTCGTGTACTACTTGCAGAAGTTTGGGTGACATTCTCCTTGGCCGATGCTTGATGGCGGCTGCAGAGAGGACATCTTTGTGATGTTCGGTCAGTGTCGTCGTTCCTAAACTTTCCGATGGCGGAGGTAATATCTTGGTCACTAGGTCTTCTATGGCTTTCCGCTGCTCGTCGTCTGCCTCGGTAATGCCGGCGCATTCGGCGTATGATGGGGTCGCTTCGATTTCCTCGTCATCCCAAGATTGCTTCCACGGGCCCTCGTTAGTCCTCCACATCCGTCTACCGTATCTTACATCAACGTCCCATGGAGTGGTAAAGTCCTCTCCAAGTAAAATGTCGTGGTCGCAAGAATCTACGGCTCTTACCGTTAGCTTCCTGAATCTGCCATCCAATTCCATGTTGATGTCCAGATACCCCAATACTTTCTTTGTTCCACCTAACACACTTCTTATAACAGTGTTCGCTGGTCGCAATCGGTTCTTGAACTTAGCCGCTATCGCTGGTCCTACTACGGAGACCGTGGCTCCTCCATCAATTAGGGCTCTGTACGGCCTACCACCTACCTAGTATTACCTTCGTGAAGATGCGGTTCTCTGCGCTCATACCTGTGGCTAGGTGCTCGAAATCCTTCTGCTCGTCAGCTGTTGGATTGAGCGCCGTTACGTGGGACCCTTCGAGGATCGGTAAGGTTGTCACTCTTTCGGTCACCGGACGCAGAAGTCGTTGGATGCTCTGTTGAGAGTAGTTTTGACTGCTTGCTCCAATATCGCCACTCTGCTCTCTCATGGTCGCTAAGTAGCTCTCGTTTCTTGCGACTTTGTCTCTGTTTTCACTGAATTCCTGTATGCAACTGTTATGAAACCTCTATTCTCTGCTTTTCCTCTCTCTCGTCGAATTTTGTTGCTCTCACTACTCTTTCTATTCTCTACTTTTTTTCTCTCTTCTCGAATTTTGTTGCTCTCACTACTCTCTCTACTCTCTACTTTTTCTCTCTCTACTCGCATTTTGTTGCTCTCATTACTATCTCTACTTAATGGTCTTGTGGTCGCTATTGGTGAGGTCCTGTTTAATCCTCCGCTGTTTGAAGTATTACTCCATACTGGGTGAGTCTCCCCATCTGACAATATGGACTTAATACTTTTAGCTGCCTCGCCTATCATCGATCCACTTCTCTCTTGGTCGCTGCTAATTTTCACTTTCTCTGGGGTCGCTATTCTCTTCTCCTGTATGGTCGGTTGGGCGCTATGCTGGCTTCCCTTTATTGTTGCCAGTTTCGTCCCCTTTGCGGTTGCTGGGGTGGTATGGGACTCTTCTGCCTCCCCTGCATCCCGTTTCCCATGGCCTGATTATTTGGAGAAGACTGTCATGCCGGCTGTCTATTGGGACATTCGTTTGCATAGTGTCCCATAGCCCTACAGAAGTAGCATGTCCTTTGTGGACATTCTCTTCCTCGTTGCCCTACCGCCTGGCATGTATAGCATGCACCATATACTGGTATATTTTGGGCAGGAGGCCCATTTTGGTCTCTAGTTCCTCTCATATTATAGGCGCCTCGGCCGGTGAATCCTTGGGCCTGACCACCTCTACTCTGAAACGAGTTAACATTCTGGGGAGGAGACCATTGCCATGGGAGCACAAAACTCGGTCGCAGTGGATTCAGTGGTGTGCTGTGCGTAATTGTTGCGGTCGCGTTGTGCGAGGCTGGCTGTACTGGGGTCGCTTGTACGTTGGCCTCAGGCCTTTGATTCTCCTTGGCAGCGGCTACCATATTTATATGGTTTTGTTTTTTCTTCGCTTTTCTATTCCAATTTCTCTTTCTCGCAGGTTTGGTTGTCGCTGATGTGCTGTCGCTAGTGTCGCTTTCTGGGTTCAATTTCTCGTAGGTTGCCGCTACCTTACGGACTGATGGTATCCCAGAGTATGCTGTACCTGGTATGCTCATCTTCTCCTTTGGTGGAGGCTCTTCAAACCGGTCGTCTAGTTCTTTCTCCTTTTCCCAAATTCTCCCTAGTTTCTCTATATCCTTGAGCGTCTTAATTTCTTTCCCCGCCATGAAGTGTTGATAGTCTTTCCTCAAGCCCTTGTAGGCCTGTTTTACTATTGTTTTCCTGGATGGAGGTCGCTTAAAGTGGTCGACAATGTATTCCACGCTATGTCGGCATTCGAATGCCATTTCCTATTTTTTTGTTTTATCTTCTTATCTTCATATTCCGAATCGCTAGTCGATGTCGACTGGTTCCGATTGTGGCCTCTCCTGTGTTTTCTACTTCTTTTATTGTGGTCGCTATCTGAGTCTGATGACGTTGTATTACAGTCGCTACTTGTGGTACTATTACTCGAAATCCTATGTCTACGGTTTTTCACTTTACGGCTATCTCTCTTCTTTACTGATCTGCGGTCTAGTACGCTACTTTCCGAGCTACTCGATGACAGTGGCTTTCGTTCTCCTCTTCTCTGTTTTGATGCTTCGGTTTGCTGGTCTGCTGGCCTACAGACGGTGTTCACCTTAGGACTCCGAATCTCCTCGGCGGTCTCGGAGTGTCTACGTAATTCTGTGGGTTTGCTACCGGAGGTGGGACTACCGGAGGTTGTGGTGCGTATACCGGATCTCGAAGGAGAATTGGCCTATGTTGTGCCATTTTCAGTTGTTCAAACTCCTGCAGTATCCGTTCGTATGGTCCTGCCCCCCGTGGAATGGCATATTCTTCTCGATTCTCCTCATCTTCTTTGTTGCTTACGTCGCTACTGTCCGTTGAGTTCCCATTTCTTTGGTTACTGGCTATGGGGTCTCTATGTTTTACTTGTCTGATATATTGAATACTGTCGTTCAGGTTTATTCCTGTCGAATTGTCACTTCTTGCTAGGGGTTGTCCCATCTGACTAGACCTCGGACCGGCCCCGACGTTCGTTGCTTGTGCCATTGCAGATGGTCGTGTGACCGACGGCGCTGTGGTGGTTGGCATCGAAGGTAACGTTGGTTCCGCAGCCGTTGACGCTGGTGTAATCAATTGTATTAGTCTCGGGATCATTGGTACCGCAGGAGTTCCCGTACTTGAATCCGGTGATGGATGATTTCCGGTATAATTGAAAAGTGGCTCTGGCAGCCTCCATTGGTAGCCGGTTGGTATTATCTTCATTATTCCCGGAGTATATGCCAACTGTGTATGACTGCTCATCGCTAAGAGTTGCGGTGGAAACCCTGTTTGCACTCTTGGTCGTGTGTTTGCAGACACCATCTGCATCGCGAAGCTATCCGTTGGTCCCCGTGTACGAACTGGTGTCGTCGTAGTGAGAGTGGTGGTCGCTTTGCTTATTGATTCTAGCGTAACTACTAGTGCATCGGTCGCTTGTTGTTGTGTTGTGACTTCTTGAATCTGCTCTGTGATTACCTGTCCCTCTTCTTGGCTATACTCCGTTTCTGTGCTTTGCAACTCTACTTCTTTGGTCGCTCTCTTAGGCTTCCTACCTCTTTATTCTTCTGAGGCATTTGTTCAAAAGATTCCTCTCGCATTATGGCCGCCGATGTTGCTGGTACTTGATCCCATGGTCTCTCGTCCAATACTGTATCCCAATTTACTGCTGCACCTGGTTCCACTGTCCTTATATTTACCCGCAAGAGTCTGTCTCTAAGTTGGGATATTGTCCCAGATACGTTAAGTCCCATCTGATCTAGAATTATTATTAGTTCGCTCGGGTCCATCCCATTTATTCTAGTTGATACTGCCATTCGCTGGAGTATGCGCGGATCCTTCTTTGCTGCTTGTCTTGTGTTCATTTTGTACTCTACTCGTACACGAAGAGAAAAAAACAAAAACCGCGGTTTGGTCGCTAGTTACACTCTACAGTTACTGCAGTATTCGCTATGTTGGGAGGGCCCGCCCAAGTCTTTGGAATCTTCTCAAAGACGGGGATTTAACTTGCAGTACCCGGTGCACGTGAATGGAGAAGTCGCTAATAAAGGAATCAGTCTTACTCTTTTACGGGACAATTTTCCTGCCTAACTACTGTGTCACTAATTTTCAATTTTTATAATGATTTATGATAATAATATGTATATTTTCTGGAAGAGGTCAAGGTCATTCATTAAGTAACTTTGAACAAGGAACCCAACGGTGACCTTGGATTTGACCTTGAACCTCATTTTCAAGGTTATTTTGAGGTCAACCTCATTTTTTCAAACGGGAACCCCTATTTTTTATAGCGGAATCGGAAACAGCGGAAAATTTTACATCCGGATATGTATTGAGGTATGGGGTTGAGGTAACCCCTAGAGGTCAAATAGAGGTCAAATAATGACTTCTTAAAAATCACGCGAGTTCAGTGGTAAAACAAAACAAACAAAGGTCATACCCTAGGTAAATCTTTACGGGGTACCCGACGGTGACCTTGGATTTGACCTTGAACCTCATTTTCAAGGTTGGTTCGAGGTCGACCTCATATTTTCAAATGGAAACCCTTATTTTTGATACCGGATTCGGAAGGAGCGAGAAATTTCAAGTATGGATGTGTTGAACAAGGGATGTAATTGTGACCTTCAATTTGACTTTGGACTTGACCTTGAAGGTCATTTGAAGGTCAACTGGTTTTTTTAATCGGAAATCCCAGTAATAATACTGGAAACCGATAGAGCGAGAAATTTTACATTCAGTCCTTATTCTCACTTTTAGCGTTACCCAGAAACAACGACGTGGACGTAGTAAGATCTGTTTTCTTTGGCGTGCTTGATTAACGTGAGTCCCCTTGCCTCTCCCTTAGAGGTCCAAAGTTTAATGGTAATAACATCTTGGATTTGAAAAAAATGAAATTTCGGAAGTAGATCCTAACTCAGTGACCCCAAAAATCCCCGAGTACTCATTTCCAGACAAAAATGTGCTGTTCCCAAGATTTTCATCCGCCATCTTGAATTCGCCATTTTGGATTTGGAAAAATCGAAGTTTTAGTAGTAGATAGATGAAGTAAAATATTTCAAGACAGAATAGTCACTTAAAAGGAAGGTTTACAAAAGAAAATGATTGTTAGATAAAATAAACGTTTGTTAAAATTGTTTCCAAACTTATTTCAAGTTTGTAAATAGGTAAAGACAAAGATTGATGTCAGGAATTTATCATTACAATTTATGAGTTAGCGGAAAACTCTGAAAACTCAAAAAAAATTTTTCAAAAAATTTGAAAATAATTGCGGAAAATTCTCAAAAATATCAAAAAAATAATTTTTTAGAAAATTTTTAAAATCGAAAAATGTTCAAAAAAAAATCTCTGAAAATATTCAAAAATATCCAAAAACAATTTTTTCCGGAAAATTCTCAAAAACAAAATTTTTTTTTAAAAATACTTCAAAAAACTTTCAAAACTCAAAAATAAAAATTTTGAAAAATTTTCAATATCAAAAAATTTTCAAAAAATAATTTCGAAAAAATTCTCTAAAATATCCAAAAAAAATTTTTTCTGAAAATCCTCAAAAATATCCAAAACAAATTTTTCCCGGAAAATTCTGAAAAATATCCAAAACAAATTTTTCACGGAAAATTCTCAAAATCGAAAAATTTAAAAAAAAAAATCTGAAAATTTACAAAAATATCCAAAAACAATTTTTCCCAGAAAATCCTAAAATCAAAAAAAATTTTAAAAATAAATTCAAAAAACTCTCAAAACTAAAAATTTCGGAAAATTTACATAATCAAAAAATTTTCAAAAAATAATTCCCGAAAATTCTCTAAAATATAAAAAAAAAAAATTTTCTGAGAATACTCAAAAATATCCAAAACAAATTTTTCCCGGAAAATTCTCAAAAATATCCAAAACAAATTTTTCCCGGAAAATTCTCAAAAATATCCAAAACAAATTTTTCCCGGAATATTCTCAAAAACAAAAAAATTTAAAAAAATAATTTCGGAAAATTCTCAAAAATATGCCAAAAGCATATTCCGTAAAATTTAAAAAATCAAATAAATTTAAAAAAATAATTTCGGAAAATTCTCAAAAATATCCAAAAAAGATTTATTCCGGATAATTTCAAAATTGAAAAATGTAAAAAAAATAATTTCGGAAAATACTCAAAAATACCCACAAAAATTTTCCGGAAAATACTCATAATCGACCTTTTTGAAAAAAATATTCAAAGTCCAATCTATAACCCAATAACACAAGTGAAAAAATTTCAAAGTCCTACTTATAACCTATTAAGCCAAGTGAAAAAATTTCAAAGTCCAATCTATAAACTTCTTAAACACAAATAAAATATTTATTCCACTTTTTTTAAATTTTCATACAACAAAAAAAAACACTTTAAGTCGCTGTACTTTCGCTTGCTCGGGTACTGTGTAAAAAAAAATTTTCCGACTTTTCCCGAACTAAATCACTAATTAATTTATTCT
Organism: Gastracanthus pulcherrimus; assembly: GCA_949152435.1. Lineage (NCBI taxonomy): Eukaryota > Metazoa > Arthropoda > Insecta > Hymenoptera > Pteromalidae > Gastracanthus > Gastracanthus pulcherrimus. The sequence continues at coordinate 62,057,737 of OX424573.1, read as the reverse complement.
GTCGCTATTTTTCCTGATTTTCCTGTTTCACTAAGCCCCACGTTGGGCGCTATTTGGAACGTGGTTTTTCGTTACTCTGGTTATTTATTAAACTTTTGCTCGGCACTTTACCGAATTTATCTATATTAATGTGCGCCAGGTAAAGCGCGGCTAACTCTGCACGAGCCCTTTCCCAGAGGAAGTTCCGTGAAGTGGAAAATCAGGAATGAATAATTATATAATACCTACACAAAAATCTAACTCTTTAAGTACCTAGGCTTTATTATTGCCCAACATATATAACGGTCGCCAAATTTACAATTTTCACTCAATAAACCGGTCGCTGTACAATATGGCTATGCTAGCCCTCGCACGCGTCTCCCGCGACGACCAAATCACCACATTTCCCGAGTTTTTCCGAATCGCGTAATCCCCCCCACACTAATATTCGTAATTTTTAAGCTGGCCCATATGTATTGGTGTCATACCACCAACACATTTACACCATTGCCTCCAAGCACATGGCGACTATATATATCTATTATGTATAAAGTTAACTTTATAATTACCACTCTCTGTATAAATGCCGAGGGATACTCGATAAATATAGTCCACTCACCGTCATTTGACTGTAGTCATCTCGCTAGAAGTCTTGAGGTCGCTGCCTCGTGGTCGATATCAGCTCGCGAACCCGCGTGGAAATCCCTCTAATCTCCCTTAGCCCGCGTCTCGGATCTCCTACGCGACCAATAACTCTCGCCGATTTCCTCGTAGCGCTCCTTGTTTCTACTATTCGCCAAACTCGTACTGTTAACTTTCTCTCTGCCGATTATGTCCTCGCGGTCTTATAAAACGTAAAAGGTGCTCGCAACGTGCGTCTATATCCTACGATGGGCGGGCAGGCAATCGTCGCAATCAGAGAGGGCGGAAATCTCTTCCAAAATTTTAGTTCTTCTTCTCGACCACCTTCAGCCCACACACTTGTCGCTTCCGCTCCTTTCTTCACGGTGATTGGCCTTGATTTTCCCTAAATGCGAAAATCAAGGCTAAGTCTGCGGCGATTTGAGTAGCTAATTTCCATTGGTCCGCTCCGCGATTGCCGCCCTGCCCACGAAGCGCGGGTAATATGAATTGCTAAGTATACACGCGCGGGCAACCCGACGTGTATATCTATATCGGGCGCTTTCGGTTTTGTCGGCGCCGGACCAACACAGTTGGCAGCAGCGGCGTGCGTGCGTCGGCCTACGCTGTGATAGGCCGGCAGCTTCATGCGGCTCGCGGCGCGGCGGCTGCTAGCTCTCACCAGGTTGTCGACAGCCGCGTCGGTATCTCTCTCTCTCTCTCTCTCTCTCTCTCTCTCTCTCTCTCTCCCTCTCTCTCCCTCTCTCCCTCTCTCTCTCTCTCTCTCGTGGCTACAGCCGAGATGGTATGCCTCGAGGAAGCCGCCGCTGCTGCTGTAAATCCTCTCTCTCCTCCCGCGTCTGCGTGCATCGGGAGAGAGGACGGTCGCGCGCGCATGTGTGTGTGCGCGCGCGGGCAGTGGCTCATCATCTTCGAGAGGCGAGGAAGAAAGAGCAAGCGAGAGAGAGAGGGTCGAGCGTACAGAGTGCAGTGGTATTGGTGCCGTGCATGTGTGTGTATAGGCTCGTCGTCGTTGCTCGCTCCGATCGGTCGTCGCTGCGGCGCGATCAGCTGGTGCCGCTGGTATGGGTGTGTGCGTGTGTGTGCCGGTCTGCGACTTTCCTCGGTCGCGACTCTCCTTATCCTCATCCCCTCAACAAATAAAATAATATGTATATATATATATATATATATATATATATATATATATATATATATATATATATATATATATATATATATATTGTTTTACTTGTTCACGCTTGTGGTTTTCAAATAATATCAATAGTTGATTTTGGTGAACAAACCAAATTTATTTATGGCGACATTTCGACGACCATTCGTCGTCCTCATCAGGCTAAATCTTTATTACAATTTTATTATTAATATAAAAACATCTTAACACAATTATATTATTTGGCTAAATACTCACTATTTGTCAATATTACATATTAGAATGTTATAATTTCTCTGATTAGCCACCCTATTAATTAATAAACAAAGGTAATGATAATAATAATTATACGAGGACAAAATATTTACACAGATTCAGTGTAATGACTGTGAAGCCTCATATGTTGGTGAAACCAAAAGACAGTTAAAAATTAGAGTTGAAGAACATAAGAACAATATAAATAAACAGGATAAAAAATTTGTGATTAACGAACATATGAGAACTTTTAAGCACAGCTTTGATTTTGATAATGTTGCAGTTTTAGATAATGAACATAATTGGAACAAAAGATTAACATCTAAAATGATATATATAAAACTGCAAGAAAATGCAATCAATATTAAAGAAGATACAAGGAATCTTAACCAACATTATAATAACATTATTAATAAACTTAAAGTACAAAGAAATGATAATTATCTTTCCTTTGCGATATATTCTAGTCATTTACCTACTTATGGTACACTAAAAGCTAATACTTCAAAATCTAGTATAAACTGAGAGGCGCGTCAATCGATCTATTGTCGATAGAAGCGGCAATTTCAAAAATAACATATTGAAAACAGTAAGAATTCTACACACAAAATAAGATCTTTTTTTGAAAAATCTATTCAACAATGTGCAATAGCTATGTACAATATTTTATAATTTATTTACTTATAATGTATTTTATTAACTTTACTAGTCATTTACCTTGATAATTCTAATATATAGAGTAATAATTGATGTACCTGAAGTGAAGTTGTAGGTCGATGAACAGAGGTCTCTGAAATCGATATTAAAATTTCAAACATTATTGCTTGTGATAACCGCTTTGAGAACAGTATTAATTTTTGTCACTGGTTTTTCCTTCAATTGTTGTTAATTTATTCGTGTTGTCCAGTAGTACTAAGAATTTAATTTTGACGAAAAATTTTAAGGATAGTAAATTCAGACATAGTTGTTGAACATGTTGATTATTGAACGAAACAAAAGGAAAGGTAAAGATCATAACCTTAATTTATCTGTGTAAATATTTTGTCCTCATATGATTATTATTATCATTACCTTTGTTTATTAATTAATAGGGAGGCGAATCAGAGAAATTATAACATTTTAATATGTAATATTGACAAATAGTGAGTACTTAGCCAAATAATACAATTGTGTTAAGATGTTTTTATATTAATAATAAAATTGTAATAAAGATTTAGCCTGATGAGGACGACGAATGGTCGTCCAAACATCGCAATAAATAAATTTGGTTAGTTCACCAAAATCAAATATTGATATTAATTGAAAAAATAAATTAATAATTCCTTCCATTAATAACAAGAATTATTTATCAAAAATGCTCGGCTCTGGTGACGGTTGATTTGGTCGCAATTGACTGCACGTGTTTTAATAACATTGGGACGCGAAATACGCGTCACAACGTGGTCAATGGAATTCATAAAAGTGATGCAAAAGACCACCAACTATCCGCGTTACTGTCAAATACATAAGTCCACAGAAATCTTGAGCGGTTGCTGCGTGGACCAGCCGAGAACATAGACCGGGAAAACGATCACTCCGTTGATAACAATCACACAAATCAACGAGAGAAACAGGAACGACGAATGAAGATATGATAACGTTGCTATCAGCACTGGGAAATCCCTTCCAGGTACCAGTAGACATATCATTCACGCTTGCTGAGTTGATTAAGGAAACCGGGACGCTGATATCGCTATTCGTCGCAATGAAGAAAGAACAATTACTGTCCAGCACAAGACACGACAATGGCAGGCATTTCGTGAACTTTTAAGATACATATACGTTATTCGGCGACAAACAGTTAAATGAACGTGATGGTAGTTTGGCACACCCACCCTCAGCGAGTGGTGCCTGGGGGGAAGGGCGAATAGTCGAGGGACTACTAAAGCCGAACAACCAACGATCAGAGAGGAAACCGGACATACAACGAGAGGGTAAGAGAACGAACGAACTTCGATCGATCGGCAAACCGCTCAGTCACCATAGAGACTCTAGCACACCAAGCGAGAGAAGAAGGAACAGTGGTACGTCTAGTCCAAGGCCCTGGGAAGAAACCTTCAGACAGACGACACGATCTGTCAAATTGTCAGAAAGTCGAACATCAAGTTCTCTGGCAAATCAGACCAGAGTATCGACGACTTCATCGCGAGAGTAGATGAATGCTACACCCTGGCCAGTTTATCGGATGACGAACTCCTGGCAGCACTGTCGGAGCTCTTCATCGATACAGCAGCGACCTGGTAACGGAACAATAAAACGAAGTAGAATACCTGGGGAGACTTCACTGCTTCGGCCAGATACTGGTACGGCACGAACCGTCAGTACCAACAAAGACTGCTAAGTGAAGCCTATATACGAAAGCAAGGACCACATGAACTGGTACGATATTACCTTAAGTATCTAATAGTAGGTATTATGAACAAAGTATATCTGAGACTAGAGGAAACTCAAGAACTGGATCTGCTGCATAGGAATATGCAGTCGGATCTACAGAAAATGGTCAGGAGGGCCGGCGATACCAGTGTAGAAACACTGCGCAATATTGTGTCTGACGCTGAGCAAATGTTGGACGACAAGGAGGCATATTGCCTACCACCATCGCCAGAAGCTTCACTGCTGCCTGAACTGATTTACATGCCAACTCAGGAGCAAAAATCAGAAAACGGATATCTCCGCCGTGGTTAAGGATGAAACGACGCCATCCATGCCAGACTTCACGGCGATGCTGCCAAAATGTTGGACGAGAAGCTCAAACTACTACAACAACCAAATAAAATAGAAAATCTCCGGTCCAGAAAAGGGCAATGGGAAGGGGGACATAGAAATCCCAAGAGGCCTGATCACGTATGAAAGTCGAGCAAGTCCTCACCTACGAATGGGCGAGATAACCTCAGGATGATCCGTCCTGGCGGATCACCATGGGGAATAATCAAAAGTTCGATCCTACGCAACCTCTGAAATACTTTGGTTGCGAGGAATTCGGCTTTATGCGAAGATACTGCCCAAGTGCTCGGAAAACAAAGTGGGGAGTTGTCACTATGGACCGCGGCCATTCCTGAAGTATGCACGGCCCCCGCAGCATCTCTCCCTATCGACGCCGAAACATCGATAGGGAAATTGTACGCCCGCGCATGCCCAGATGACCCCTCTCGCGAAGGCGATCAGTTGGGCAGTCAAGTTCCGTCAGAAGAAGTGGAGGATACTGCAAAACCACAGAGAACGACTGAAGTGTCAACGGAGGAAGTTGATGTCCAGACATGTCCAGGCGAGCCCTCTCCTGAAGGCGAATTCGAACGAAATAGGCAACTTAATTCGACTCTATCAGAAGAGACAGAACGACCAGCCGCGGAGATCGACGTATTGTCCAGAAGGACGTACGACTTCATCGATGCCACCTCCAGTCGAAGTTGAAGCAACGAAGAGGGGAATGAATACATTTCTGCAAATGGGTACGTCCTCCACGAAGGAAAGGATAACCTGAACGAGGTTACGAAAAGAAATGTCACCTGAGTGGCAGCTCAATTCATTGCAACTGAAGCGACGACGATAAACTCTGATTCCCAGTCACGATCGAACAGGCTTTCTCCCGAAGGAGGGACCGATGTGTCCAAACCACCCAAGGCAGGCTCCAGCTCCACCGAAGAGGGAGCAGAGTCAATGCAAACGCGGAAGTGCACGTTCCAAGAAGTTCATCCGCAACCAGGCGACCCTTCCCCGAAAAAGAGGCCGAATTGGTAGCGCAACCGAGCTCAACCTTCTCAGAAGAAGAGATCATGCGACCACAAGGATCAGCGGATGAACAAGATGTAGATAGGATATATTTCGAAGGCACGCAAGTTAGAGTACAGATGGAAGTCGCTAGCTTGGCAACAAGGGACGCCGCCATCTCGTCAGTACGAATCGCTGATGTCACGAATTCAGAACACCCGGAGCTAGAAAACCGAGATATTGAACATCACATCGATGTCGGGTCGACGGGACCCATTAAACAGAGATATTACCCTATTTCCGAAAGAATCAAGCGGGAAATGCCCCATCGAGTGAAGGAAATGCTGGAGCAGAAAGTCGTCGAGCCATCTAATAGTGACTGGTCGAGTTCAGCGGACGTGGTGAAGAAGTCGAGCAGCACCTATAGATTCTGCGTTGGCCACCTAAAGGCCAACACGCAAACGAAACTGGAAGTGTACCCCTTGCCATATATGCAGGATATGCTGAGGAAATTGAGAAAAGCGGCTGAAAAGACAAGGGCAGTAGGCCGCCATCACCACGGCGAACGTGGCGCGCTTGACGAACGCCGAGCATATCCACGCAGCTCACGACGTCGTTAGAGGTCGAGCTCAGACGATGGGAAGGAAGATGCCTAAGTGGACCCCGAATCCCCCGGGGACCGGAAAACTCAAGTTATGCGGCATCTGCGGCATGCCAAGGGTGCGTCATCCAACCAAGTGTCCAAATACGGGCAAAGTTTACGCTCTCATCATGGAGGGGTGAAGCAACCTGAATGGGAATCCAAAGAAAAGAAGATAGAGGAATGATATTATTTCTAGACGGAAAAAAGAATCGAATAAAAAGAAATGCAATAGAAACTACCCCATGGTCAGCGACATCCTTTAATCCAGATCTATCATACCCGATTCCTCGTTCGTTTTCGCGATATCGTTTACCGATTGACGGAAGTAGCTTACCGGGGTAAGCATCGTCTGGGTGGGGGATGTAACAAGCCGCGAATAAGTCGCGAATAATTCAGCGCGGAGAATACGTCATGTATTGCTATCTCACAGCCACGCGCTTCAAGAGGTAGGCAACAGAGAGCAGGTGGCTGGACGCCGGTGGCGAGACCGAGGAGAAAGGCCATTTTACCTGTGACTCTCGCGCGGTGCTACGCCGACCATTGGCTCACCGCCATCATGAAGCTAAAATTGTTCCGCGTCTGCACGTGTTCACGCCCGCTCTCCTACCGATTATCCCGCTATCGAAAGGGAATCGAGGCGAGAGACAAGAAGCCCCCAGTAGAAAGCTAGGAGGAGAAAGAGAGTGAAAGAGAGAGAGAGATAGAGAGAGGGAGAGAGAGAGAGAGAGAGGGAGGAAGAGATAGATAGATAGATAGATAGATATACTTTTTATTCGTCAGAAGACAAAATCTTACAATTTCATGTACATGTAGTTGTATTTATAATTAAAAAAATATCAGTCGGTTTAATATAATTGTTATCTTACTTTCACTTATTGCATATTTCTTATTAAAATAATAATTCACTTTATCAGTTCGTCAGTTTATAAAATCTAAATGCAATGAACTAGTCACAGTCAAATATCACATAAAACGCTTCGTCAAAAAAAAATAATAATACATAGAATAAAAAATAAATACAATAAAGATAACATATAAATAAGAAAACATACACATAGTTTGCTAAATCTTTGCGTACACTGAGAGAGAGACAGAGAGAGAGAGAGAGAGCGAGAGAGAAAGAGACTCTTCACCAACGGCACTCCGCCTCTTAGCACAGCGTTCTATTTAATAGAGGTAAGCGCTAGCCCAGGGGTAAACGCGTAAGGGCTACACTATGAATAGAGTGCCGTGCGCCCATAATATAAGGGCTCTGAATAGCCCGCGATAGGAGAGGCCCGTGCGTGTTCAAGGTGCTCTCTGAATACAGCGGCGTGCTCAGCAACGGTCGCGCTGCACACGCATGCAACACTCGACCTGCGCGTGATTTATGCCAAATATCGTCTACGATTAATTGTTATTATCTTTATTAGTCTCATTATTATTTTCGTTTGTACCTTCTTTATTATTTTCTCAAAATAAAGTTTATTTGTTATTGTTAAATTTTCTATCTCATTAATAAACCCGGACCAGCCTGCTCCCCGTACCGAGTTAGGCCGACAAGAGAGGCTATAATACATTCGTGTAGCGACAGAAGTAGTCGTCGCGTTTTCGCGCTTCTTTCAGGTCGTAAAAACTAGTGCGTTGAGGAAACTCCGCACAAAGTCGTAATTCTCGTGAATTGGATGTATACGTGGGAATAACCTGCACAGCTGCACCGGGATGAGGCTACAGCGTCGAGTCCCGCGGGCCGGCTATGGTAAGCACATGTTGTGTGTGGCGCATGCTAATAGGTCTCTTGCTTGATAGTTAATTGTAATTAACAAATATATATAATTTTCGTTTACAAATAATTTATCATTTTATAGCAAAAGTGCAAACTAGTATCAGACAAAGAGAAATGCCACAAGAGGCATGTCAAATAGCAAATGATCTTCCATTTTTTGATAAATTATTTGATACCCTCAACGACTCTTCGGGACATGATCAACAAAATTCGTATCGAACGCTCATAACTCCTGATATCTTTCACGCAGAGTCTTTGAAGAAAGTTAAGTCACAAGTGCATCGGTTAAAGTTTGTGAATAACAAAACGCACAAAACTGAAGCTGCGTCTGTTACCATAAATAATTTGTAATGACCATAAAGCGCTATTTATTGCTGTGGAAAAAATTACAAAAATTGGGTTTTCCAAGTTTAAATCTACGTAACATTAATCAAGATCCTTTAGAAAATTTCTTCGGAGCCGCCCAATATATTTATTTAGCCACAGTGATCGAAACTATACTCCAACATGTGCCCAATTTTCGAATATGTTTAAAGCGCTTCTGATTAACAATTTGACTTCATGTCATTCAGTTGGCGCAAACTGTGCTGACAATAAAGGAAACTACACGATTTCGAGGTCTAATTTTGTGGACACGTCACCAATCGAGGAGTCTGATCTAGGTATATCGAGTACTGCGGCGCAAGCAGTATTTCTCGAACAGGCAATTTCTTTACATCAGTCAAATAAATAATAAGAAAATTCACTTCTTCAAAAGCTGGATCACTTGAATCGTACTCTGACTATAAAAAGATATTTCGAAAATCATCTTCGACAGTATATGGTGTACAGAATGACGTGTGTGTTCAAATGAAGCAAGTTTAAAAAATCTTGTCCCCAAAATTTACACATTGGAAAATATTCGATTAAGAACTTGCAAATTTCTGCAGCGTGCAATTGACTTTTATATTTTTACGTGTCAGATACACAAAAATAATATCGCGTTAAGTTCCTGGAATACTTCATTTTACAGTATATACACTGAATAACCAATTTTTTAAACAGAGTATTGAGTGGGAAAATTCCAGTGAAAAATAGTCGAAATACAATTGTATCTGCTGCATACCAAAAGCATTTAAAAATTGTTCATAAAAAAACAGATAAATTATAACTTGTTATGTGGCAACATTAGAATAAGACTATGTCCATTCATAAATCTGGGTTTTTGAAAATCTAACGGAAAGAGAAACTCTTTATTTTAGCTAAAATGTTTTCTCGTGAATTTTTGTATAGTATAATAGTTCTTTCTATTTTTAATACAAAAGATCATATATTGACCTCAAGGACCTATGAGATGAAACTACGGGTGCTAGGAATAATTTTTAGGTATCAGAAATCACTTCCCAAAACCTTATCGACAACCGTTTCCCGCAGGTCATGGACTCTCCTTGTCAGTGAAACTGAGTGAGACGTACGCGCATCACACATTTGCAATATTATGATTGAACATTATTGCAGTATTATTATAGTTGTATTGTTATTATTATGCTTCACGAATTTACACTATGATGATAGGACATTATTGCAGTATTATAATCAAATACAGTCCATTATGTAAAATATGTATTCACAATTGTACACATATTTATAAGTACTTATTTATTGAAGTCTTATGTGTGGGGTAGTGAGCTTAGAAGAATTGACGTTTTATTCAAAACAATTAACATTTTGGTTTGTCATACCTGCGGTATTGAGGTTTAAGACTTTGCGGTATACAATTAATTAATTATTGTACTCATACACGAGGTCTTGTGATTTAAGAGATTTAGCTTTATTTAAAATAATTTATTTTTTAAACTTAATGAAAACAGATTCCTATTCTTCTAACCATATCTCTACAAGTTTTTATTATGGACAAATGACTCAAAATTGAGACTTTATTACCGGGGCTTTACACGTCTGCGCAGAAATAATGTGTACATAGATATTTTATGATATATATATAATTTATTTACTTACTCAAATAGAACTCAAGCTAATAATATTAATAATAATATAAGATACAAAGAACTCTAGCTTAGTACAAAAAGTCGAAACGCGAAACGCGCGTGTTACCAGCTGGAGCGTGCAAGCCAAAGTGCAGCGCTGCTGCGCAGCATCGGCGCGCAGGCCGTACTAGACGGTGCAGTGGGGGCACGCAGGTCTCCTCACTATATGTACATTCTTATGTCTATATATTGTGAATGGCAGCTGCCTCGAATGAACTAAAAGTCTGCTCGCTTATACTGAACACTCCCTCCCGAGCAGATTTATTGTGATCGTAGCTTATATAATCAAGCTTGTCCGTCTTTTCTCCAACTTATGCATTAGTATCTCAAAGAAAACAAAAATTATTAATCTTACAGTTTATTATTTAGAAGTAATTCAGTCAACTTAGCATGCAATTCAAAAGGCAGAACCTTTGTGAATGTCAGCTATTTGTTGTTTTGAAGCAATCCAACTTATTTTAACTAGATATCTGGCTACAGATTCTCGGACATAATGTTCTCTGACTTCGGTCATGTGCCTAAGCTTATTAGTACTACTAATTTGTGACCTTGCTGCAGCAGCTTTGTTACCACACCAGAGAATCATGGGTGTGAAACAATTTGTCAAAATCAAACTTAGTTAGTGTACTTTAGAGCTGATTTTCATGTTTTTCTCTTTCTCGCCTTTCCCGGTTTGCTAGCTGGTTTGTCACCATATGTCTTCTCTGATTATGCATCTCACTATATCCAAAACATTTTAATAACCTGTCAATGTAACTTGTTAGCGTAAGTGTCATTGTGTGATTTTGTCTGTATCTGTTTATTTCAATGCCAAGAAAGCTTTTAGGCTCTCTCATGTCAGACATTTCAAATTCTAACTTAAATTTTAGCTTAATTTCATCTAACTTGTTTATGTGTTTATGTTATTGCTAGCAATTAGTATATCGTCCACGAATAAAACAGTACTAAAAATTTGTCATTTTCTTGCCAAGCAAAGAGACAAGGCTCAGAATCGTAAGATTTTAATTCAATCTTTATTGCAACTTCTGCAAATTTTTCATACCATGTTTTCGAACTTATTTTTAAACCGTACATGGCACGATTGATCTTACAAGTTTCACTCTCGTTGTTCTCTTGTCTAATTTCTGGTGAGCAGTTAATACCCTCAGGTATTTTCATATAAATTACGCTGTCAATTGTTCCATTCAGAAAAGCAATTTTAACGTTAAACTGGCGTACTTCAAGATCGAACTTATTTATTATAGCTAGTGCTGATCTAATTAAACGTAACCGTGAAACTAGCGCATAGGTTTAACTTAATTCATATGAGTTTTTATCTTTGAAACCCCTTATTACAAATCGAGCTTTATATTTAACATCGTTGTCTAATCCATCTTTTCTTTTGAAAACCTATCTTGACTCAATGATATTTGGCTTTTTTCCTTCCGAGCTTGATGGCCTATCATCTGTTGTCCAAACTTTATCTTTCTACATTGACTCTAATTTATTTCTAATAACCTCTTCCCACTCTAGCTTATTTTGTGTACTCATAGCCTCTCGATAAGAGTTTGGCTCATTTTGTATTGTGGCGACAAATGCACACTGTTCGTCATTTTCTATCAATTCAAGTCTGATTCTATCTTATGAGACTCTATTGATTGTTCAATTGCTTTTTCTTTTCTTGAGCGTCCTCTTTTCTGTTTTTCTCCATCCTTTTCAAAGATCAAAACTTCATCCTCTTTATCCAACTTTATAAACCACGTTTCACGATTTACATCTTCCAATAGATTTGCCCAACCTTTAATACTACTTTTGTTGTATTTATCTCCAAACACTAATTTTTCATTAAATCAGACATCTTTTCTATCATAGTATCTTCCTTCTTCCGGTTTCAACAACAAATATCTCGTTGGTCTGTATCCAATCAATATAACTCATTTTCTAAGCTAATCAAACTTAGGTCCTGTTTTTCTCTGTACTTTGATATATGCAATGCAACCAAAACGTTTTAACTGCTCTAAGTTAAGTTTTAAGTCTGGATTAAATTTTTGCAACAGAGGTATCATTTTATTCGAGCAATGAGGAGTTCTATTATAATAATAAACGGCTTAATATAAAGCTAAATTCCACATGATCTCCGGTTGGCGTGTATCATACATTAATGCTTTAGTATTTTTCTGAATTGCTTGATTAAAGCGCTAAGCGAAGGCCATTATTCTTAGGTGTGTCAGGGCTAGTCATTTTTGATTCCGCTTCAAACTTATCAAGAAAGACCAGTCCAAGGTGGCAGAATTTTGCGTCATATCCTAAAACATTTCTCGAACTCTATATAAACGACTGTAAGTAGTGTCCGGTTTCATTTTAATTTTTCATGGGGTACGCCATTGCAAGTCGTAAGTGATAATCAATAAATACAGATATGAATCTGTAACCTTTAGGGTGTGATGCAGGGCTAATCGGACACATTGTGGTAGCGTGAACAAATTGTATAGGTTCATCAAACTTATCATTTTCATTTACTTTGTCAAGTTCCATTTCCGTTTAAATCTTATTTTGTTCACTATCTATTTGCCAATTTTAAATCTCTATTTTCTTTTCAAGCTTATTTTTCTTATTAGAAATTGTTACACATTTTGTCGGATATTCGTGATGTATTGTGGTAACATATACAATAACTTTATTTGATTCGAACGTATCGTTTTCCTTCTCATTCAAGCTGTTTGTTTCTAACTCTATTATCCAATAAGGTTGATCATATATTCCAGAAACAAATATTTCTTGAGATACAGGATAGAAAATATCAATTCGCTTATTATCTACGAGTAGATAGATACCTAATCCCTTGTCAACAAACTTTCTTAGCTATAACAAATTATCTGACAATGATTTGGCGTAAATTACATTATTCAAATTTAAAATCATGTCATCGTTAGTATAATCAGAAATGTTATCTACTCCATCCGATTTCATAATCGCAGAGTGATTATCGTTTGTACACTTAATATAAATTCTTTTTACATTATCAAAAGTTCTAAAAATCTATTTCGAGTTAGTCATGTGCTCTGTAGCACTCGAGTCAGCCAGAAATCTAATTAATTGACCATTATTATTAGCTTGTCCTGTACGTATTATCTTACGTACTCACCCGGTTTAGAATTTTGTGATATATTGGGTTTTGTATTTGATTTGCCCCTTCCTCGTGCTCCACCACGAGCTCGGCCCCTATCAAACTTAGGGCTTTTGGATTCACTATAATTTTATGTGCTATTATTTTTACGTTTTGTACCGTGTCAAAATGTACCTCGTTTACCAGCCTGATAGGAATTTGATGGTTCATACCTTTTCTGATTTTTGTTTTCACGAAAAATGCTTTCAAGCTGATTTTTAGTGTATGGGCAGTCAGCACGTGCATGGTCTTCATACCGTTTGCCTTGAAAGCACATTTTTCCCTTCTTCCTGCACTTGTACTTATAATGTACCGTATTGCCACAATTGTGGCAAAGCACTTCAGGATTAGACACATTGTATGCCTTGGCTCCAGCTTGTTCGTCGTTCTGTTCGGTTTTCTTGGATTCGTCTGGAGCTGCTTCTTGCTGCACAAGATAATCTTTGAATTGGTATATTGTCAACATATTTCCTGTGGTATATTAACTCAGAAATTGAGTGTCTATGATGTGGGGAATTTCAATTTCAGATAAATCAGGGATATTAGGAAATGTATTATATAATCGAACTATGTTATCAAACTTACCCAGACGGCAAAAGCCTTCTCCTTACTGGGATTGTACCTAATACTATGTAACTTCTTTCTCAAACCGGCAGTAGTCAAGCTAGTTTTATTTCCCTTTATGTGTTTCATGTTATCGAGAAATTTGACTGGATCACGAATTTCGGTGACTTTAGAATTATACGATATGTCAATTCTATTGAAAATAATGTAGCAAACTGGATCTTTATTCTTTTCTAACTTTTCCATATTTAAATTTCGAGCTGGTTCGACTGTCGGGTTAGTAATATACAATAGACCACAAATAGTCAATTCAGAAGATATAATAGTCCCTAACAGAATCCATAACTAATTTAGGGGTTAATTTATATTCTCTACATAAAACATTATCGCGATTAGTTACTCCTATCTGAATTTTATCTTGAACTTTCGTAGATTTCTTGTTTAAATCGGACTTACTTAGTTCTTCTTGAAATAATTTACCTATGTTCTCTCTACTCACGTTCTCAGATACATCATTTTGATCTGAAGTATTTTTAAAGTTCAAACTTATTTACCGGTTTCGATACATATACTCCAGCTGATTTGTCACCATCATCATCGTCCTCCCAGTGATACTCCTGCTCCACTCATTTATTCACCTTTCCTTCTATCCAGCTTAGTCTATCATCTATGGAGTGTCTGAAGTCCATGAATAATTCGGCAACGTGATCCATCTTTTAATGGGCTTCTACTGCCAATTCTTCGAACCCTTTTTTGCAATTCTTCCTGAACTCAATATTATCTCTATCTAGCTTTTCAAACTTTTTGGTCATATCTGGAAGAATATCAGAATTATTTGAGGAAATGGAAGATTTATCATTTTCTTTAAAATTTTACGTTTGATATAACTTATTTGTCCACTACCTTTGTCGAAATTTAGACAGATCCAAATCCAGATTTACTTTATTGCTCGATTTTATAACTGGGGTTGATTTACCTTGTATCTGTAACCCAAGTGCAGTATTCAAGCTTTTCTCCAACTTAAAATGATCACTATCAAACTGATCAGCCGGCTCACCGTTAGGCTTGTTTTTAACAACATTATCAAGCTTAGGTAATCAATTTTATCAATAAGCAACTAATCTTTAACGAACAACAATCAAAGAATAGTGTTCGATCACAGATGGCAATAATGTAAAAAGGAAAATGTTCAGTTAACGAACAACAATTAAAACATCAATGCTACTGCCTGACTTGTCTCATGACAATCTCTAATATAACAGCACACACAATGCAGCAGCAACAACATAGACTACAATATGTATACTGGCCAACACTACAATTTGGAACTGATATATATATATATATATATATATATATATATATATATATATATATATATATATATATATATATATATATATATATATATATATATATATATATATATATATATATATATATATATATATATATATATATATATATATATATATATATATATATATATATATATATATATATATATATATATATATATATATATATATATATATATATATATATATATATATATATATATATATATATATATATATATATATATATATATATATATATATATATATATATATATATATATATATATATATATATATATATATATTCAATGTATGCTATTAGAATTTAAATATGTACATTAGGCCGGAAGCTAATTTTTTTATTTTTATTTTCAATCTGGCCGGGCAAAAATTACTTCTAGAGACATCAAAAACCATGCGCGCATAGGTTTTAAACCCATTGCCTCGACTTTTCCCGCGCCTCAAAGCACCCGAAGATTCTTATGGATTTTACATGTAAAAAACGGTCCGAAACGTTTATCCTTTGGAAACCCAGTGAAAATTGTGGAATTATAACTTGAGATGTATATTTTCCAATGTATTTTGAGCCGCTGAATCGAATGGTGCTACTAGTTTTTGCCAGGATAGTGAAATAAAATAGTTATAAACCAAAATCGTCGGAAAAATCGCAAAAATCGCGTAAAAAATTGACTTTAAACGTTTATAATCAGTGGAAAGTAGACAATTTTTTTTTCAATAACATATATTTTCATGTATTTCGAACTCCTAAATCAAATGGTGCTATTGGCTTTTGCCGGTTCAACCGATAAAACAAGTTATAAACCAAAATTGTCGAAAAACTCGAAAATCACGGTAAAAAGGCCAAATAACGAGTTTGTTACAATGTTACTGATACTGAGTAAATTTTTTAAATATAGATATACTAATAGAATACCGATACAATTATGTTCAAAAATACAAATATGTAGTATTAAGCGCAAAAAATATCATATAATTTAACAAAAAAGAAATATGTTGACTTTAATGCATAGTATATTATGAAAAATTATAAATTTACTTAGTTCTGTATCGATATTAGCACTGGTTTTTTGTTTAAAAACAGTTTATTATAAATGTTTTGTTGACTATTTTTATCAAATATTATTGTAAGTGCATATAGATTCAATAGGTATATTTGATATATGTTATTACCTCAATAAACGTTATAACATATACGAAAAAATTAACATTATAAATTTTTTACATATTTATCATTTTTCGCAGTCCACCAGCTTTCATCTTTACTTTTTTGTTTGCATAACTACCATTTCACACGTTTTAACAGCACATTTTCGTACCACACCAAAATAACTTTATTTATAAAATTATTGTTGTGTTAGTAATATTAAGCAGTTAACTCGTATTATTCATAACTAGCGAATTAAAAAAAGTAAACAAATCATCATAGTCTAATATCTTAGTCAAATACTACCTACGACAGCGCACTGACAGTATAAAATATTAAACGATCTATACAAATTTTAATCTTATAAATCTAGGGATATTTTTATCTAGATCGTACTCCTTTACTCTAGTCTTCATGGCCAACGCTGCGTGCTCTTTGACTATTCGAAAACTCGGATGAAGGCACTAATATAGTATAAACGATTTTAAAGTATTTAGTTTTTCAATAATTGCTTATACTTTACGTGAAAGAGTCAATCACATTGGATATTGCACTAATCAAATAGTTACAACTAATAATTTACCAATGATAAAACAAGTACCAGCTGTTTTATTCTATAACCAACGAAGAGTTTCAAAGTCTTTACGTGAAAGTGCAAACTTAACCATTGAAGAGTATCTCATTATTTGTCAGAAAGCTCAAATTCCTACGCAAGAAGATAAAAAATGTGTTATTAAACTAGTAGCTAAATATGAAAGATGGAGAAAAATAAAAAAAAGCTTCGCGCAGATCAGACGCTCAAAAAAAATGAACAAGCATATGAAGAAAGCATAAACAAATTATTTGACATTGGTAGCGCAGATGCACTGAACAAGATGGAAGACGAATCTGATAAACAGTTTTTACTTGATCAGAGAAGTAATTTTGTTTGGTTTTTGAATACTTAATTATGACACTGGTACTTAGGAGGTGGTTTTTTATCTCGCATAACTGTTTCACAGTATTTTATCGCAAATCTCAAAATCTCAAAATCACGGGCTACCAGTACATACCTTTAATTATAACTCTTTTATAGATAATAAAATATTGTTTCTTTAAGTTACTGAATTTATTTTTTTAGCTCTGCAAAGAACTGAAACTCTTAGCACCAGTACCTTAACAACTTGTACAGACATAAGTAAGCCATCACCAATGGAAGTGGACTGTGAAAATTTCAATATTGAAAAGAAAAAAAACTCGGCTACCATCGAGCAGGACAAGGTAGTCGACGCTTCATCAAAATTGCAAAAGGACGATCCTCTTAAAATGGCGACAAAAGGTTGGTATTTTTCAATAGACAGTTGATATCAGTTTTTACTAATGGAGAAAAAATGTATTAAACGCAGAATTTTATTTTATTAACCTTTAATTTAAAATCTTCTTTAATTTTATTTACAGAACAATTACATGAAATGCTTGGATCTAAATCTGAATCTCCATATTTTGAAAGTACACCTCCTCTGAAAAAACGAGCTACTGAACCAATTATGACTGCGAAATTGGCAATAGTATTAGATAAATGTAAAATTAGTAAAAGAGACGTGATGCATTTGTTGATGGCCGCTGCGGAAGCATTTGGCATTGATACGCACAATTTAGTATTAAATACTATATCTATTCACAAGGCTCGTCAAAAATTTCACAAAGAACGATATGAGACCATTAAAATACTTGCTCCATCACTTTTTTCTGGTTTACCGAGTACTATCCACTGGGATGGAAAGTTGCTCCCAGGATATTTACGAAGAGGAACTACAGATAGACTAGCTATTATTATTACAAGTGGTGGAATGGAACAACTCTTGGGTGTTCCAAAGATCTCTTCTAGTAGTTGAATAAATCAAGCTCAAGCAGTATTCAATACTTTGAATGACTGGTCTTTATCACAAAACATTGTAGCTCTTTGTTGTGATTCAACAGCTAGCAATACTGGTCGAATGAACGGAGCTTGTGTGATTAGAAAAATTAATCGATAAAAATTTTCTTCTTTGTATATCAGACTGAATCACATACAAGTTAAATTTATTTACAATTGCAATAAATGCACGCACCAATGGTAATCTAGACACCTGAGCATAAGTTTCTTTCAACTCATAAAAATTCCTATTTTTAAAACCTCGAATGACTAATCGCGCCTTGTATCTAGTTTTACCATCTGATTCGATTTTTCGTTTAAAGACCAACCTTGAATCTATAATGTTTAATTTCTGGCCATTTCTCATCATTCCTGAATGGTCTATTATTTTCCAAACTTTCTTTTTGTTCATCGATTCTAACTCATCATCTATATATTTTTGCCAGAATATTTTCTCTTTACTTTGCATTGTTTCTTTATAGTTTATTGGATCTAAACTTATATTGGCAAGTAAAGCATGATATACCTCATAGTTTTTGTCTTCACCTTGCTCTGTCTCACCATTTATAAAAGAGGAAAACAACACATTTGCTTTTAACTTTTGATCTATTTGTAAATCTGAAAAACTAGTATCATTAAGTGCCTCATTTTTATTTTCCTAAGCAACATTGATTTTACTCCCGCCTATCTTTGATTCTAATTTCTTTGATCTACCTCTTTTCCGTTTGTTCTCTCCCTCCGGTTTTGAAAATTCATCTGATTTATTTTCGTCAACATTGAACTAAATAAACCCTTTTTATTTATTTATCTCATATTGTATTTGAGGAATATCTTTAATATCATCTTTCTTATATTTATCTCCATAGACTAATTTTTCATTAAATCTCGCGTCTCTATTTTCATATACTTTCCTTCCTCCGGTTTCAGAAATTTATAGCCTGAGGGTGTGTATCCTACTAATATAACTCGCCCGCCCTCATAGTAAAATTTGGGGCCTGTTTTTCTCTGGACTTTTATATAAGCTACGCAGCCAAATCTGTTAATTTGATTTATATCGAAGCTATGTTTTGGAGCAAATTTTTCCAAAGGTGTAATCATATCATTTCATTTGTGGGGAGATCTATTGTAGGTATAAACTGCTGCAATTACAGCCAAGTCCCATATGATTTCGGGTAGTTTTGCATCATACACGTATGATCTGACTTTCTTTTGAATAGTTTCGTTAAATCTTTTAAATACACCATTATGCTCTGGTGTATCCAGGCAAGCTAAATGTAATTCCGCACCTAGTTTCTTTAAAACTTCTATAGTGTACCCGCTTGTGAATTCAGTGTCCTGGTCTGATCGTAGATAACACACCTATCCATCATAGCCTAGTAAATTTCGAGCGCTTTTAACAAATATTTCAAAACAATATCCACTTTCGCTTTTTGCTTTCAGAGGGTAGGCCATTGCTAATCTCGCGAGGTCGTCTATAAAAACTGATATGAATCTACAGTTTTTGGCATGAGATGGTGGAGAAATTGGACCCATGACATCTGAGTAAATATTTTTAACGGTACGATAGCACCTTTTTGAGTTGATTTGAATGGGCATTTATTGAATTTAGAAATTCTACACACCTCGCAATCTAATAATGACTCATCAAAAATTGCTTCTTTTAGTTATCTGTTTTTAGGAAACTTTAAATGTATCACACAGTATGACTTTATTATTCTCATAGAATTTATTATAATTTTTATATAAACGTGATTCTTGTTCAGAAAGTTCAATGATTGGTAACTCATCTATATCGTGAAATTTACGATCCCAGATGGTCGTATCAAAATTTGATTGTTCATAACGAATGTTCTTTTTCTCACCAATCGATTTTTTATTTTCTTTATCTCTCCCTCCTATTTTAATAATCTCGTCTAAATTTTCCTCATTTTCTGTTATCAATTATCCATTCTCGTTGTTTTCTGTTTGAATCTCCAGTTTTTCTTTTTCCAAGTTTTCCCGGACTTTTTCTTTCTCTTTTGTCGCTACACTACGCGTAATGTACCTTCTCGCGCCCAAATCTCCTTCTGTTAAGTTTGCTACTACTCGCCTGTTTATTATTCTAGTTAAACTCTCACCTTCTACATTGTTTTTCACAACTACTAACTCTATTACCCAATAGGGTCTCTCATGCACACCAGATATAAACAGATCTTTTGAAATCGGGTCAAAGACATCTATTCTCTTTTTGCCTAAATAAATACGTAGTCCCATAACAGATTTTCTTTAAGTGTTTCAGCAAAAATTACTTTATCTATTTCTAGAATTTTTCCATTTTCTAATAAAATTTCAATGTTACCCTCTCCCTGTGTTTTTAAATCTGCTGAAACATCTTTATTCGCGCATTTAATTATGCCGTTATACGACTCATCAATGGTTTTGAATATTAATTTTGAATGAGTTTGATGTTCAGTTGCTCCTGAATCTGCTATAAATTTTGAGAAAAATTCATCTCTAGCTGACTGCACAGTATCGTTTAGCTGACTCTGTTGTTTTCCGGGGCTTCCTGTATTCCCTCCTTTTCCATTTCGACAATTATTTTTACCTTTTCCTCTACATTTATTACTAAATTGACCCCTCTTTGCATCATTAAATTTTATATTCTCCCTTTTTCTTTTTAAAAATTGTCTTTTCATATTACCTGAACCTTGAGAGTTAAAATTGTTATTTTTGTACCTTGAATTATCTCGCCTGTTGTAGTTGTTTGAACTTGCTTCAGGGCAGACAGGTTCTACCAGATTTGCCGTTCTCATCTCATCTGGCCTGCCATTTACCTGCTTTCGTCTCGCCTCGTCCTATATGACAATTAATTTTAATTGATCATATGTCAGACCTTTATTTTGAGTGTGTTCTGTTACATAATCAATCGTTTGTATTTCCGGAACCGAGACCAGGACTGCGTTATAAGACGCGTCTCGTTTTTCATTTTCTGATAGACGGGTGGCATTGGGTGAATTTTCGTAATTTCTTATTGTTTTCCTCAAACTTTTCACAAAACTCTCCAGCTTTATTTTTCCCACTTATATATTTCATACTATATAACTGTTTTCTCACCGAGTGGGGCGTTAGATTTACTTCACTCATCTCAATTTCTTTTAGTTTATTCGGTATCTCAACTGGATGCTGAATATGCATTACTTTAGAATGGTAATGCTGGTCCAGACGATTGATCAATATATCTCGAACTTTAAATTCTTGATCATTCATTGCTTCCTTATCATTTGTTTTTGACTTTACACTTTTATCTATTATATGAATTAAATCACTCGTTCTTAATTCCAAGGAAAAATAATCGTAAAAATGTTCGTATTTCATATTGTTAGTTAATTTATAATCGCGCCTTATTCCTCCACTATTATTTATGATTTAAAATTTTAAAGTATCTGTAATTTCACTCGCCATTAAATGTTTGCTACTTTCGTTATTTTTACTTCAATTCGATTGAAGTATATTATTCATTTGTGATTTTACAATTTTTGTTATTTCATGTATTAAATTTGGGTTTTCACCCGATGCCATGTCTCCAATTTTCGTCTCACCAATTTTATTACCCTCCATCTCCCCACTTCCTGTCTCATCAATTTTATTACCCTCTATCTCCCCACTTCCTATCTCATCAATTTTATTTACCTCTTCTTCTTCTGTGTCTTCAAGGTCGTATCTCTCCATTAGTCTGTCTATGGTAACGTTAATTCTGTGAGCCTCTTTTGCCCAATGAGTGCGTTGGAGTAGCAGATGTGTTGACAGCTTTCCAGACAATATCCCCTGTTCCATTTGTTCTCGCCTGTGTTCATTCATTTCCGCTCTCACCTCAGACACTGTTTGATCATTTCGTCCGGATCAAACTTCCCATTTTTAGTACAGCAGTATTAAAACTCTGGATAATTAATTTAAAATTTTACTTTTGTTAGATAAACTTCTAATCTCGAGTTTTTATTTCTTTAGTGACAATTGGCTTAGATGTATTACCTGATTTAATATCATCAACTACCGATTTTGACTCATCCTGTTTACTTGCCTCATTCTCATCTTTTCTCACCATCTCATCAATTTTGCTCTCGTCTTTGGCCATAATTTCATTCTCATCTCTCGACTCTAAATCGGTTTTATTTCCTTCTGTTGAGCTATTTTGGCCAACCAATTTATAAGTCCACTCCATTGACCATCAGCCAATATCCGTTTTTCTGTAAAAAAAATTTATTTGGTAAGCCAATGTTTGTTACTTTTAATTTAAATTAAAGAGTCCATTCCGAGGTCAGCGTACCGAATCACGAGTATGGCTAACTTAAAAATAAAATAAACAAACATCCAGCAATCCAAAAAATAAGATTTCTAAATGTTTCTCTAAGTCTTCTAGTTTATGTGATACATAACAACAAGCACACACTTCCCAGTTGACTAATCAGGACTTTGATTTTGCTTGTTTGTCGTTTTTGAATAAACGAAAAAATAATTTATGTGTAGATGTCATTTAAATTCTCAAATAACTTGATTTTATTTTATTTTATATAAAAAAATAAGACATCTATTCCACATAAAATGAGATTAAAATAAAATATTTACTTTATGTGCAAAAAAGTTTTAAATGTGTGTATATCTGCTAGCCCATATACACTTGCACTATATCATACATATATACACGTGTATAATTTTGATCTACACTCAACAGTCACACACCAAACTCATCTTTTGTAAACTCACCAGTCATATATGGTTTGCCCTTTTCAGGGGTTATGTAGAGTGATTCTCCCTCAATCTTGATTATCACTCTCTACTTTATGATACTCATCTAGGCTGAATCGTTCAGTCAGATGTTGCCAAATATTTGACATTTCATCTCCAGCTTTAAATATTTAAATGCATTATTTTTTTAAAGAACCTAGCCTTTTAATATTCATGTTTTAATTTTCTTATCAAATACATTTTAACACACCTGCGTGTATACGCTGCATGCTGTAAAATGTATACTTACATGCCCGTCTGCACGCGTATAAACGGACGTTCGACTTTGTTATGCAGCTATTACTATAGCTATCGTATGTGTACATGCGCGCGCCTTTATTTCCGCAGGCTGGAATCGCCGAAAACCTGAACGAATGCCGTTGCAAGATGTACATAAGGTTAGGCCGGGAGAGTATCAGGCGTCAGCGCGCTTGTCATCCTTCTCTCTCTCTCTCTCTCTCTCTCTCTCTCTCTCTCTCTCTTCTCACGCCTTTCGCTCGAGCTCAACGCCGCTGTACTCGCTCCCCCTTCTTCCCCTCTCCCGAATCCCCCGCGCGTGGTTCTCGGCACCCTCGCAAGTTTGAACTCGCATCAGCCTGCACGGCCATTTCCCGGAATTTGAATACAAATCCCTCGCTTGACGCGCCTTTATTTTTCTCGCCGCTAGCCTTCCACATACATATATATATATATATATATATATATATATATATATATATATATATATATATATATATATATATATATATATATATATGCGGTGCGAAATTGAAACTGCCTTTGGAAGAATACACGAAGCGGTACATCGGCATATATTTATATAAATTTATATAAATATATGTCGATGTACCGCTTCGTGTACTTTTCCAAGGGCAGTTTTAATTTCCCACCGCATATGGAAACTTTCTATAGCTTTTAAAATGCTACACGATTTCACTTTAACAACACACTGAAAATTTTAACGACTTTGTACAACCGCCATTTTAACTTTTCAAGTGCAGGTTTGCCTTGCTTCTAAATAAAAGAAACGCAGTCTTCATTTTTTTCTTTTCTTCGCGTCGTTTACTCTCTCTATACTTATACATGTCGTCGACCTTTCTTTCTACCTCTTCTACCCTCTGAATTTTCCATCATGAAAATTCCTATTTCTGCTGCCTGCTCTTCACTTTCCTTCCAGATAAAAAAAGATGGGAAGAGAAACAAAATTCCTTTCTCTTGTATCCCGGGACACAGCACAATACACGAAAACTAAAACAGAAATCCACAACACGCACAGTGGAAGCGTGCTGGGCCCATAATCTGTTAGATTATTTTAGGGCAGTTGAGGCTTCTTAAATAAAAAGGTCCGGATTCAAGATTAACTCTTCTTATGTTTTATTACACAATACTCTTCTTTATTACAGAATGCGTGTGTGCGGAAACGTATCAGTTGAGATACTGCTCGCACCCACGAGTGCAAGCAAGAGTTAGACAAGAAGGGAAGGGAGGAGGAAGAACGGAGAGGCCAGAGCCATAGTCATAGGTGTCGCTTCGTAAATTCAACGAGAATAATTACATATACGAGGCAGACACTTAACTCTGCTGAAAACAATTACACCACAATGGAATTAGAATGTCTCGCGGCCGGTTGGAGCAGACGCAAACTCAAGGGATATCTAGAGGATTATCATTTCACGGTGACAACCGATCACCAATCGCTGGAGCGGCTTCAGAAAATCTACAATCCGTCCGGTCCTTTAGTTTGTTGGGCACTCGAATTGCAACAATATAAGTTTGATATAAAGTATTGAAAGGGAACGGAAAACATTATTATAGATTCACTCTCACGACAAAAAACTGGATGAAAAACAATGATCTTACAAAGAAAGTTGCAGCTAACGCGTGCACGTACCCCGACAATTATATAAAGGACAGCAAACTCTACCACCACATACTGGACTGCGTCAACTATAATGAGACAAGCGAAAATGAGGACTGGAAATTATGCGTACCGTAAAATTTACGCAAACAAATCTTGATCGAGAAGCACGATAATACGACGGCCGGTCATTTAGGAATAGCAAAAACAATCGCCCTCCTTACAAGATTTTACTATTGGCCTGGTATGCTCTAAATCGCGGTAGAATGTCAAACTATGCAGGGTCTGCCAGATGTACAAAACCACACAACAACTCGTCGGCAAAATGTGTCCACAAATACCAATCGATCCGTGTCAAGTAGGCAGTATTGATCTCGTAGGAACACTCACAAAGTCATCACTGGGACACGTTTACGTTCTCCTTATGCCGCATAAATTCACGAAATGGGTCGTAGCAGTACCTCTCCGAAAAGCAACAGCATCAGCTTTCACAAAAGCGGTAGGCGAGTGCATTGTTGTCTGTCACGGGTGCCCGGAAATTAATGTTATGACAACGGAAGACAATTTATAAGCAAATAATTCACGAGATTTCTAAAATAAAACAGAATAAAATATCGAAGAACTCCTGTTTTATACTTTACAATGCAAGCCCATCGAACGCATAAATAGAGTATTAAAAACAATGATCGCACAATATTTAAAAAAGAAACCAAAAAATGGGACGCATTTCTCACAGATTTTGTTTCTGCATACAATACAGCAGTCTCAGAATCTACAGGGTTTTCCCCCGCATACCTGAATTACAGCCATGAATTATCTGTACCCTGGGGCATCGAAACGGAGGTAATAGAAGTTCACATCGGAAGCATACCTAAAGAGGTTAAAAGAGGCATATGAATTACGTCGAATCAATCTAGTGCAAACTTTCCATAAACAAGTCCACTATTACAACTTACGTCGAAAAAAAAATGGGTTCCAGACGTTAAGGTAAACTAGCAATAAAAACCCACGTATTATCCGACAAAGCAAACAACATAAATGCGAAAGTAAAACATGCATATGACGGGCCGTATACTGTTTACAAACGTCGATCATCGGTTGCGTATGATTTGAAGAATAAGAACGGAAAACTCGTAAAGAATCTATTTCCAAGAATCCCTCTTTACCCCCGTCGGAGCCAAGAAATGGCGAGTACGCAGGCACTGCATTAAAAGAACGATCCGGCTCAATAAACAGGGCGATCATCTACACCGCAACCTGGGAACCGTACTCTTGAGTCTTTTCCTCCTCCAACCCCTCCTTCCCCCCGCCCAAGAAAGAGAGGAATGAGACAAAATGTCATAAAGCAAGGACTGTGATTAAAATACGGCGCACATCACGAGTAGTTCGAGCGTCGACCGCTAGGTGGCTACCCGTTTTCATTGCCCGTATACGAATTGGCACCGATAATATACTTATAGGGAGTGCGATCTGAAGCCAAGTGAGTTAGTCCCAAGCGATCTAGTCTACTACATATCAGCCGCTTTTGTATATGCTTCCACCCGAGGTGGACGAACTTCCACGTGGCTGAAGTTACGAGACCTGCAGCCTGGACAGCGCGAGTAGAGTGACTCACTGATGCATGCGTAATAGGTTCCTCGCATTTTCTCAATTGATATGGAGAGCCTGACATCTTTGCACTTCCGCGAACATTTCTTTGAGTAGTATATAGATTGCGTACAACGCCCCGTTACCCGTTACTACCTGTTAGCCGGGCAAATCGTAATTCGTACTGAGTCGCATATCGTAAATAGTAGAGATAAACTAGTCGATCGCGGAGATAAAGTAGTAAAGCCGGACGACATCATCAAAATGAAAAAGCCACCCTAATGTTTATATTGTAGCGTAGGATTTTTATGACATGTAGTGGAAATTTTATGTCATAGAGTAACACGTTTATGTCACAGATCAACACTTTTATGTCATAAAGCTAATCTTTTATATCTAACAAGGAGAGGGCACCCTCCGGGAAACGAAATTCGATCAGACTTTGGGAGGTTTTCTGGTACCCAAAAATTACCCTATTAATTCATTTTAATGGGTCCTTGATCTCGAGATATGAGGTAATTTATTCGAAATATTCGTTATTTTATGGAAAAAATATACCTCTTTTTCTAACCATAACTGAAGAGTGTCTTACTACAAGTGTTTATTATGGAAAAATGACCGAAAAGATAATAAAAATTAAGCAAAAAGAGCTTTAATTTAAGTTCTGTTATGTATAAAAATATTAATCTGATCAAAAGTTATTAACAATTGAACATGATCACTGAAAATACATGGAAAATCAACGAATTTAAAAGAGTTAAAATTTGTTGAATATTCATGCAATTTCGGTTATCATTTTTAATTGTTAATAACTTTTGATCAGATTAATATTTTTATACATAACAGAACTTAAATTAAAGCAGTATCTCAACTGATACGTTTCCGCACACACGCATTCTGTAATAAAGAAGAGTATTGTGTAATAAAACATAAGAAGAGTTAATCTTGAATCCGGACCTTTTTATTTAAGAAGCCTCAACTGCCCTAAAATAATCTAACAGATTATGGGCCCAGCACGCTTCCACTGTGCGTGTTGTGGATTTCTGTTTTAGTTTTCGTGTATTGTGCTGTGTCCCGGGATACAAGAGAAAGGAATTTTGTTTCTCTTCCCATCTTTTTTTATCTGGAAGGAAAGTGAAGAGCAGGCAGCAGAAATAGGAATTTTCATGATGGAAAATTCAGAGGGTAGAAGAGGTAGAAAGAAAGGTCGACGACATGTATAAGTATAGAGAGAGTAAACGACGCGAAGAAAAGAAAAAAATGAAGACTGCGTTTCTTTTATTTAGAAGCAAGGCAAACCTGCACTTGAAAAGTTAAAATGGCGGTTGTACAAAGTCGTTAAAATTTTCAGTGTGTTGTTAAAGTGAAATCGTGTAGCATTTTAAAAGCTATAGAAAGTTTCCATATGCGGTGGGAAATTAAAACTGCCCTTGGAAAAGTACACGAAGCGGTACATCGACATATATTTATATAAATTTATATAAATATATGCCGATGTACCGCTTCGTGTATTCTTCCAAAGGCAGTTTCAATTTCGCACCGCATATATATATATATATATATATATATATATATATATATATATATATATATATATATATATATATATATATATATATATATATATGTATGTGGAAGGCTAGCGGCGAGAAAAATAAAGGCGCGTCAAGCGAGGGATTTGTATTCAAATTCCGGGAAATGGCCGTGCAGGCTGATGCGAGTTCAAACTTGCGAGGGTGCCGAGAACCACGCGCGGGGGATTCGGGAGAGGGGAAGAAGGGGGAGCGAGTACAGCGGCGTTGAGCTCGAGCGAAAGGCGTGAGAAGAGAGAGAGAGAGAGAGAGAGAGAGAGAGAGAGAGAGAGAAGGATGACAAGCGCGCTGACGCCTGATACTCTCCCGGCCTAACCTTATGTACATCTTGCAACGGCATTCGTTCAGGTTTTCGGCGATTCCAGCCTGCGGAAATAAAGGCGCGCGCATGTACACATACGATAGCTATAGTAATAGCTGCATAACAAAGTCGAACGTCCGTTTATACGCGTGCAGACGGGCATGTAAGTATACATTTTACAGCATGCAGCGTATACACGCAGGTGTGTTAAAATGTATTTGATAAGAAAATTAAAACATGAATATTAAAAGGCTAGGTTCTTTAAAAAAATAATGCATTTAAATATTTAAAGCTGGAGATGAAATGTCAAATATTTGGCAACATCTGACTGAACGATTCAGCCTAGATGAGTATCATAAAGTAGAGAGTGATAATCAAGATTGAGGGAGAATCACTCTACATAACCCCTGAAAAGGGCAAACCATATATGACTGGTGAGTTTACAAAAGATGAGTTTGGTGTGTGACTGTTGAGTGTAGATCAAAATTATACACGTGTATATATGTATGATATAGTGCAAGTGTATATGGGCTAGCAGATATACACACATTTAAAACTTTTTTGCACATAAAGTAAATATTTTATTTTAATCTCATTTTATGTGGAATAGATGTCTTATTTTTTTATATAAAATAAAATAAAATCAAGTTATTTGAGAATTTAAATGACATCTACACATAAATTATTTTTTCGTTTATTCAAAAACGACAAACAAGCAAAATCAAAGTCCTGATTAGTCAACTGGGAAGTGTGTGCTTGTTGTTATGTATCACATAAACTAGAAGACTTAGAGAAACATTTAGAAATCTTATTTTTTGGATTGCTGGATGTTTGTTTATTTTATTTTTAAGTTAGCCATACTCGTGATTCGGTACGCTGACCTCGGAATGGACTCTTTAATTTAAATTAAAAGTAACAAACATTGGCTTACCAAATAAATTTTTTTTACAGAAAAACGGATATTGGCTGATGGTCAATGGAGTGGACTTATAAATTGGTTGGCCAAAATAGCTCAACAGAAGGAAATAAAACCGATTTAGAGTCGAGAGATGAGAATGAAATTATGGCCAAAGACGAGAGCAAAATTGATGAGATGGTGAGAAAAGATGAGAATGAGGCAAGTAAACAGGATGAGTCAAAATCGGTAGTTGATGATATTAAATCAGGTAATACATCTAAGCCAATTGTCACTAAAGAAATAAAAACTCGAGATTAGAAGTTTATCTAACAAAAGTAAAATTTTAAATTAATTATCCAGAGTTTTAATACTGCTGTACTAAAAATGGGAAGTTTGATCCGGACGAAATGATCAAACAGTGTCTGAGGTGAGAGCGGAAATGAATGAACACAGGCGAGAACAAATGGAACAGGGGATATTGTCTGGAAAGCTGTCAACACATCTGCTACTCCAACGCACTCATTGGGCAAAAGAGGCTCACAGAATTAACGTTACCATAGACAGACTAATGGAGAGATACGACCTTGAAGACACAGAAGAAGAAGAGGTAAATAAAATTGATGAGATAGGAAGTGGGGAGATAGAGGGTAATAAAATTGATGAGACAGGAAGTGGGGAGATGGAGGGTAATAAAATTGGTGAGACGAAAATTGGAGACATGGCATCGGGTGAAAACCCAAATTTAATACATGAAATAACAAAAATTGTAAAATCACAAATGAATAATATACTTCAATCGAATTGAAGTAAAAATAACGAAAGTAGCAAACATTCAATGGCGAGTGAAATTACAGATACTTTAAAATTTTAAATCATAAATAATAGTGGAGGAATAAGGCGCGATTATAAATTAACTAACAATATGAAATACGAACATTTTTACGATTATTTTTCCTTGGAATTAAGAACGAGTGATTTAATTCATATAATAGATAAAAGTGTAAAGTCAAAAACAAATGATAAGGAAGCAATGAATGATCAAGAATTTAAAGTTCGAGATATATTGATCAATCGTCTGGACCAGCATTACCATTCTAAAGTAATGCATATTCAGCATCCAGTTGAGATACCGAATAAACTAAAAGAAATTGAGATGAGTGAAGTAAATCTAACGCCCCACTCGGTGAGAAAACAGTTATATAGTATGAAATATATAAGTGGGAAAAATAAAGCTGGAGAGTTTTGTGAAAAGTTTGAGGAAAACAATAAGAAATTACGAAAATTCACCCAATGCCACCCGTCTATCAGAAAATGAAAAACGAGACGCGTCTTATAACGCAGTCCTGGTCTCGGTTCCGGAAATACAAACGATTGATTATGTAACAGAACACACTCAAAATAAAGGTCTGACATATGATCAATTAAAATTAATTGTCATATAGGACGAGGCGAGACGAAAGCAGGTAAATGGCAGGCCAGATGAGATGAGAACGGCAAATCTGGTAGAACCTGTCTGCCCTGAAGCAAGTTCAAACAACTACAACAGGCGAGATAATTCAAGGTACAAAAATAACAATTTTAACTCTCAAGGTTCAGGTAATATGAAAAGACAATTTTTAAAAAGAAAAAGGGAGAATATAAAATTTAATGATGCAAAGAGGGGTCAATTTAGTAATAAATGTAGAGGAAAAGGTAAAAATAATTGTCGAAATGGAAAAGGAGGGAATACAGGAAGCCCCGGAAAACAACAGAGTCAGCTAAACGATACTGTGCAGTCAGCTAGAGATGAATTTTTCTCAAAATTTATAGCAGATTCAGGAGCAACTGAACATCAAACTCATTCAAAATTAATATTCAAAACCATTGATGAGTCGTATAACGGCATAATTAAATGCGCGAATAAAGATGTTTCAGCAGATTTAAAAACACAGGGAGAGGGTAACATTGAAATTTTATTAGAAAATGGAAAAATTCTAGAAATAGATAAAGTAATTTTTGCTGAAACACTTAAAGAAAATCTGTTATGGGACTACGTATTTATTTAGGCAAAAAGAGAATAGATGTCTTTGACCCGATTTCAAAAGATCTGTTTATATCTGGTGTGCATGAGAGACCCTATTGGGTAATAGAGTTAGTAGTTGTGAAAAACAATGTAGAAGGTGAGAGTTTAACTAGAATAATAAACAGGCGAGTAGTAGCAAACTTAACAGAAGGAGATTTGGGCGCGAGAAGGTACATTACGCGTAGTGTAGCGACAAAAGAGAAAGAAAAAGTCCGGGAAAACTTGGAAAAAGAAAAACTGGAGATTCAAACAGAAAACAACGAGAATGGATAATTGATAACAGAAAATGAGGAAAATTTAGACGAGATTATTAAAATAGGAGGGAGAGATAAAGAAAATAAAAAATCGATTGGTGAGAAAAAGAACATTCGTTATGAACAATCAAATTTTGATACGACCATCTGGGATCGTAAATTTCACGATATAGATGAGTTACCAATCATTGAACTTTCTGAACAAGAATCACGTTTATATAAAAATTATAATAAATTCTATGAGAATAATAAAGTCATACTGTGTGATACATTTAAAGTTTCCTAAAAACAGATAACTAAAAGAAGCAATTTTTGATGAGTCATTATTAGATTGCGAGGTGTGTAGAATTTCTAAATTCAATAAATGCCCATTCAAATCAACTCAAAAAGGTGCTATCGTACCGTTAAAAATATTTACTCAGATGTCATGGGTCCAATTTCTCCACCATCTCATGCCAAAAACTGTAGATTCATATCAGTTTTTATAGACGACCTCGCGAGATTAGCAATGGCCTACCCTCTGAAAGCAAAAAGCGAAAGTGGATATTGTTTTGAAATATTTGTTAAAAGCGCTCGAAATTTACTAGGCTATGATGGATAGGTGTGTTATCTACGATCAGACCAGGACACTGAATTCACAAGCGGGTACACTATAGAAGTTTTAAAGAAACTAGGTGCGGAATTACATTTAGCTTGCCTGGATACACCAGAGCATAATGGTGTATTTAAAAGATTTAACGAAACTATTCAAAAGAAAGTCAGATCATACGTGTATGATGCAAAACTACCCGAAATCATATGGGACTTGGCTGTAATTGCAGCAGTTTATACCTACAATAGATCTCCCCACAAATGAAATGATATGATTACACCTTTGGAAAAATTTGCTCCAAAACATAGCTTCGATATAAATCAAATTAACAGATTTGGCTGCGTAGCTTATATAAAAGTCCAGAGAAAAACAGGCCCCAAATTTTACTATGAGGGCGGGCGAGTTATATTAGTAGGATACACACCCTCAGGCTATAAATTTCTGAAACCGGAGGAAGGAAAGTATATGAAAATAGAGACGCGAGATTTAATGAAAAATTAGTCTATGGAGATAAATATAAGAAAGATGATATTAAAGATATTCCTCAAATACAATATGAGATAAATAAATAAAAAGGGTTTATTTAGTTCAATGTTGACGAAAATAAATCAGATGAATTTTCAAAACCGGAGGGAGAGAACAAACGGAAAAGAGGTAGATCAAAGAAATTAGAATCAAAGATAGGCGGGAGTAAAATCAATGTTGCTTAGGAAAATAAAAATGAGGCACTTAATGATACTAGTTTTTCAGATTTACAAATAGATCAAAAGTTAAAAGCAAATGTGTTGTTTTCCTCTTTTATAAATGGTGAGACAGAGCAAGGTGAAGACAAAAACTATGAGGTATATCATGCTTTACTTGCCAATATAAGTTTAGATCCAATAAACTATAAAGAAACAATGCAAAGTAAAGAGAAAATATTCTGGCAAAAATATATAGATGATGAGTTAGAATCGATGAACAAAAAGAAAGTTTGGAAAATAATAGACCATTCAGGAATGATGAGAAATGGCCAGAAATTAAACATTATAGATTCAAGGTTGGTCTTTAAACGAAAAATCGAATCAGATGGTAAAACTAGATACAAGGCGCGATTAGTCATTCGAGGTTTTAAAAATAGGAATTTTTATGAGTTGAAAGAAACTTATGCTCAGGTGTCTAGATTACCATTGGTGCGTGCATTTATTGCAATTGTAAATAAATTTAACTTGTATGTGATTCAGTCTGATATACAAAGAAGAAAATTTTTATCGATTAATTTTTCTAATCACACAAGCTCCGTTCATTCGACCAGTATTGCTAGCTGTTGAATCACAACAAAGAGCTACAATGTTTTGTGATAAAGACCAGTCATTCAAAGTATTGAATACTGCTTGAGCTTGATTTATTCAACTACTAGAAGAGATCTTTGGAACACCCAAGAGTTGTTCCATTCCACCACTTGTAATAATAATAGCTAGTCTATCTGTAGTTCCTCTTCGTAAATATCCTGGGAGCAACTTTCCATCCCAGTGGATAGTACTCGGTAAACCAGAAAAAAGTGATGGAGCAAGTATTTTAATGGCCTCATATCGTTCTTTGTGAAATTTTTGACGAGCCTTGTGAATAGATATAGTATTTAATACTAAATTGTGCGTATCAATGCCAAATGCTTCCGCAGCGGCCATCAACAAATGCATCACGTCTCTTTTACTAATTTTACATTTATCTAATACTATTGCCAATTTCGCAGTCATAATTGGTTCAGTAGCTCGTTTTTTCAGAGGAGGTGTACTTTCAAAATATGGAGATTCAGATTTAGATCCAAGCATTTCATGTAATTGTTCTGTAAATAAAATTAAAGAAGATTTTAAATTAAAGGTTAATAAAATAAAATTCTGCATTTAATACATTTTTTCTCCATTAGTAAAAACTGATATCAACTGTCTATTGAAAAATACCAACCTTTTGTCGCCATTTTAAGAGGATCGTCCTTTTGCAATTTTGATGAAGCGTCGACTACCTTGTCCTGCTCGATGGTAGCCGAGTTTTTTTTCTTTTCAATATTGAAATTTTCACAGTCCACTTCCATTGGTGATGGCTTACTTATGTCTGTACAAGTTGTTAAGGTACTGGTGCTAAGAGTTTCAGTTCTTTGCAGAGCTAAAAAAATAAATTCAGTAACTTAAAGAAACAATATTTTATTATCTATAAAAGAGTTATAATTAAAGGTATGTACTGGTAGCCCGTGATTTTGAGATTTTGAGATTTGCGATAAAATACTGTGAAACAGTTATGCGAGATAAAAAACCACCTCCTAAGTACCAGTGTCATAATTAAGTATTCAAAAACCAAACAAAATTACTTCTCTGATCAAGTAAAAACTGTTTATCAGATTCGTCTTCCATCTTGTTCAGTGCATCTGCGCTACCAATGTC
Source organism: Gastracanthus pulcherrimus (assembly GCA_949152435.1). Classification (NCBI taxonomy): domain Eukaryota; kingdom Metazoa; phylum Arthropoda; class Insecta; order Hymenoptera; family Pteromalidae; genus Gastracanthus; species Gastracanthus pulcherrimus. Next base: position 62,023,096 of record OX424573.1, on the reverse strand, counting down.
AAATAATTTGTTTATGCTTTCTTCATATGCTTGTTCATTTTTTTTGAGCGTCTGATCTGCGCGAAGCTTTTTTTTATTTTTCTCCATCTTTCATATTTAGCTACTAGTTTAATAACACATTTTTTATCTTCTTGCGTAGGAATTTGAGCTTTCTGACAAATAATGAGATACTCTTCAATGGTTAAGTTTGCACTTTCACGTAAAGACTTTGAAACTCTTCGTTGGTTATAGAATAAAACAGCTGGTACTTGTTTTATCATTGGTAAATTATTAGTTGTAACTATTTGATTAGTGCAATATCCAATGTGATTGACTCTTTCACGTAAAGTATAAGCAATTATTGAAAAACTAAATACTTTAAAATCGTTTATACTATATTAGTGCCTTCATCCGAGTTTTCGAATAGTCAAAGAGCACGCAGCGTTGGCCATGAAGACTAGAGTAAAGGAGTACGATCTAGATAAAAATATCCCTAGATTTATAAGATTAAAATTTGTATAGATCGTTTAATATTTTATACTGTCAGTGCGCTGTCGTAGGTAGTATTTGACTAAGATATTAGACTATGATGATTTGTTTACTTTTTTTAATTCGCTAGTTATGAATAATACGAGTTAACTGCTTAATATTACTAACACAACAATAATTTTATAAATAAAGTTATTTTGGTGTGGTACGAAAATGTGCTGTTAAAACGTGTGAAATGGTAGTTATGCAAACAAAAAAGTAAAGATGAAAGCTGGTGGACTGCGAAAAATGACAAATATGTAAAAAATTTATAATGTTAATTTTTTCGTATATGTTATAACGTTTATTGAGGTAATAACATATATCAAATATACCTATTGAATCTATATGCACTTACAATAATATTTGATAAAAATAGTCAACAAAACATTTATAATAAACTGTTTTTAAACAAAAAACCAGTGCTAATATCGATACAGAACTAAGTAAATTTATAATTTTTCATAATATACTATGCATTAAAGTCAACATATTTCTTTTTTGTTAAATTATATGATATTTTTTGCGCTTAATACTACATATTTGTATTTTTGAACATAATTGTATCGGTATTCTATTAGTATATCTATATTTAAAAAATTTACTCAGTATCAGTAACATTGTAACAAACTCGTTATTTGGCCTTTTTACCGTGATTTTCGAGTTTTTCGACAATTTTGGTTTATAACTTGTTTTATCGGTTGAACCGGCAAAAGCCAATAGCACCATTTGATTTAGGAGTTCGAAATACATGAAAATATATGTTATTGAAAAAAAAATTGTCTACTTTTCACTGATTATAAACGTTTAAAGTCAATTTTTTACGCGATTTTTGCGATTTTTCGAGTTTTTCGACGATTTTGGTTTATAACTATTTTATTTCACTATCCTGGCAAAAACTAATAGCACCATTCGATTCAGCGGCTCAAAATACATTGGAAAATATACATCTCAAGTTATAATTCCACAATTTTCACTGGGTTTCCAAAGGATAAACGTTTCGGACCGTTTTTTACATGTAAAATCCATAAGAATCTTCGGGTGCTTTGAGGCGCGGGAAAAGTCGAGGCAATGGGTTTAAAACCTATGCGCGCATGGTTTTTGATGTCTCTAGAAGTAATTTTTGCCCGGCCAGATTGAAAATAAAAATAAAAAAATTAGCTTCCGGCCTAATGTACATATTTAAATTCTAATAGCATACATTGAATATATATATCAGTTCCAAATTGTAGTGTTGGCCAGTATACATATTGTAGTCTATGTAGTTGCTGCTGCATTGTGTGTGCTGTTATATTAGAGATTGTCATGAGACAAGTCAGGCAGTAGCATTGATGTTTTAATTGTTGTTCGTTAACTGAACATTTTCCTTTTTACATTATTGCCATCTGTGATCGAACACTATTCTTTGATTGTTGTTCGTTAAAGATTAGTTGCTTATTGATAAAATTGATTACCTAAGCTTGATAATGTTGTTAAAAACAAGCCTAACGGTGAGCCGGCTGATCAGTTTGATAGTGATCATTTTAAGTTGGAGAAAAGCTTGAATACTGCACTTGGGTTACAGATACAAGGTAAATCAACCCCAGTTATAAAATCGAGCAATAAAGTAAATCTGGATTTGGATCTGTCTAAATTTCGACAAAGGTAGTGGACAAATAAGTTATATCAAACGTAAAATTTTAAAGAAAATGATAAATCTTCCATTTCCTCAAATAATTCTGATATTCTTCCAGATATGACCAAAAAGTTTGAAAAGCTAGATAGAGATAATATTGAGTTCAGGAAGAATTGCAAAAAAGGGTTCGAAGAATTGGCAGTAGAAGCCCATTAAAAGATGGATCACGTTGCCGAATTATTCATGGACTTCAGACACTCCATAGATAATAGACTAAGCTGGATAGAAGGAAAGGTGAATAAATGAGTGGAGTAGGAGTATCACTGGGAGGACGATGATGATGGTGACAAATCAGCTGGAGTATATGTATCGAAACCGGTAATAAGTTTGAACTTTAAAAATACTTCAGATCAAAATGATGTATCTGAGAACGTGAGTAGAGAGAACATAGGTAAATTATTTCAAGAAGTACTAAGTAAGTCCGATTTAAACAAGAAATCTACGAAAGTTCAAGATAAAATTCAGATAGGAGTAACTAATCGCGATAATGTTTTATGTAGAGAATATAAATTAACCCCTAAATTAGTTATGGATTCTGTTAGGGACTATTATATCTTCTGAATTGACTATTTGTGGTCTATTGTATATTACTAACCCGACAGTCGAACCAGCTCGAAATTTAAATATGGAAAAGTTAGAAAAGAATAAAGATCCAGTTTGCTACATTATTTTCAATAGAATTGACATATCGTATAATTCTAAAGTCACCGAAATTCGTGATCCAGTCAAATTTCTCGATAACATGAAACACATAAAGGGAAATAAAACTAGCTTGACTACTGCCGGTTTGAGAAAGAAGTTACATAGTATTAGGTACAATCCCAGTAAGGAGAAGGCTTTTGCCGTCTGGGTAAGTTTGATAACATAGTTCGATTATATAATACATTTCCTAATATCCCTGATTTATCTGAAATTGAAATTCCCCACATCATAGACACTCAATTTCTGAGTTAATATACCACAGGAAATATGTTGACAATATACCAATTCAAAGATTATCTTGTGCAGCAAGAAGCAGCTCCAGACGAATCCAAGAAAACCGAACAGAACGACGAACAAGCTGGAGCCAAGGCATACAATGTGTCTAATCCTGAAGTGCTTTGCCACAATTGTGGCAATACGGTACATTATAAGTACAAGTGCAGGAAGAAGGGAAAAATGTGCTTTCAAGGCAAACGGTATGAAGACCATGCACGTGCTGACTGCCCATACACTAAAAATCAGCTTGAAAGCATTTTTCGTGAAAACAAAAATCAGAAAAGGTATGAACCATCAAATTCCTATCAGGCTGGTAAACGAGGTACATTTTGTCACGGTACAAAACGTAAAAATAATAGCACATAAAATTATAGTGAATCCAAAAGCCCTAAGTTTGATAGGGGCCGAGCTCGTGGTGGAGCACGAGGAAGGGGCAAATCAAATACAAAACCCAATATATCACAAAATTCTAAACCGGGTGAGTACGTAAGATAATACGTACAGGACAAGCTAATAATAATGGTCAATTAATTAGATTTCTGGCTGACTCGAGTGCTACAGAGCACATGACTAACTCGAAATAGATTTTTAGAACTTTTGATAATGTAAAAAGAATTTATATTAAGTGTACAAACGATAATCACTCTGCGATTATGAAATCGGATGGAGTAGATAACATTTCCGATTATACTAACGATGACATGATTTTAAATTTGAATAATGTAATTTACGCCAAATCATTGTCAGATAATTTGTTATAGCTAAGAAAGTTTGTTGACAAGGGATTAGGTATCTATCTACTCGTAGATAATAAGCGAATTGATATTTTCTATCCTGTATCTCAAGAAATATTTGTTTCTGGAATATATGATCAACCTTATTGGATAATAGAGTTAGAAACAAACAGCTTGAATGAGAAGGAAAACGATACGTTCAAATCAAATAAAGTTATTGTATATGTTACCACAATACATCACGAATATCCGACAAAATGTGTAACAATTTCTAATAAGAAAAATAAGCTTGAAAAGAAAATAGAGATTTAAAATTGGCAAATAGATAGTGAACAAAATAAGATTTAAACGGAAATGGAACTTGACAAAGTAAATGAAAATGATAAGTTTGATGAACCTATACAATTAGTTCACGCTACCACAATGTGTCCGATTAGCCCTGCATCACACCCTAAAGGTTACAGATTCATATCTGTATTTATTGATTATCACTTACGACTTGCAATGGCGTACCCCATGAAAAATTAAAATGAAACCGGACACTACTTACAGTCGTTTATATAGAGTTCGAGAAATGTTTTAGGATATGACGCAAAATTCTGCCACCTTGGACTGGTCTTTCTTGATAAGTTTGAAGCGGAATCAAAAATGACTAGCCCTGACACACCTAAGAATAATGGCCTTCGCTTAGCGCTTTAATCAAGCAATTCAGAAAAATACTAAAGCATTAATGTATGATACACGCCAACCGGAGATCATGTGGAATTTAGCTTTATATTAAGCCGTTTATTATTATAATAGAACTCCTCATTGCTCGAATAAAATGATACCTCTGTTGCAAAAATTTAATCCAGACTTAAAACTTAACTTAGAGCAGTTAAAACGTTTTGGTTGCATTGCATATATCAAAGTACAGAGAAAAACAGGACCTAAGTTTGATTAGCTTAGAAAATGAGTTATATTGATTGGATACAGACCAACGAGATATTTGTTGTTGAAACCGGAAGAAGGAAGATACTATGATAGAAAAGATGTCTGATTTAATGAAAAATTAGTGTTTGGAGATAAATACAACAAAAGTAGTATTAAAGGTTGGGCAAATCTATTGGAAGATGTAAATCGTGAAACGTGGTTTATAAAGTTGGATAAAGAGGATGAAGTTTTGATCTTTGAAAAGGATGGAGAAAAACAGAAAAGAGGACGCTCAAGAAAAGAAAAAGCAATTGAACAATCAATAGAGTCTCATAAGATAGAATCAGACTTGAATTGATAGAAAATGACGAACAGTGTGCATTTGTCGCCACAATACAAAATGAGCCAAACTCTTATCGAGAGGCTATGAGTACACAAAATAAGCTAGAGTGGGAAGAGGTTATTAGAAATAAATTAGAGTCAATGTAGAAAGATAAAGTTTGGACAACAGATGATAGGCCATCAAGCTCGGAAGGAAAAAAGCCAAATATCATTGAGTCAAGATAGGTTTTCAAAAGAAAAGATGGATTAGACAACGATGTTAAATATAAAGCTCGATTTGTAATAAGGGGTTTCAAAGATAAAAACTCATATGAATTAAGTTAAACCTATGCGCTAGTTTCACGGTTACGTTTAATTAGATCAGCACTAGCTATAATAAATAAGTTCGATCTTGAAGTACGCCAGTTTAACGTTAAAATTGCTTTTCTGAATGGAACAATTGACAGCGTAATTTATATGAAAATACCTGAGGGTATTAACTGCTCACCAGAAATTAGACAAGAGAACAACGAGAGTGAAACTTGTAAGATCAATCGTGCCATGTACGGTTTAAAAATAAGTTCGAAAACATGGTATGAAAAATTTGCAGAAGTTGCAATAAAGATTGAATTAAAATCTTACGATTCTGAGCCTTGTCTCTTTGCTTGGCAAGAAAATGACAAATTTTTAGTACTGTTTTATTCGTGGACGATATACTAATTGCTAGCAATAACATAAACACATAAACAAGTTAGATGAAATTAAGCTAAAATTTAAGTTAGAATTTGAAATGTCTGACATGAGAGAGCCTAAAAGCTTTCTTGGCATTGAAATAAACAGATACAGACAAAATCACACAATGACACTTACGCTAACAAGTTACATTGACAGGTTATTAAAATGTTTTGGATATAGTGAGATGCATAATCAGAGAAGACATATGGTGACAAACCAGCTAGCAAACCGGGAAAGGCGAGAAAGAGAAAAACATGAAAATCAGCTCTAAAGTACACTAACTAAGTTTGATTTTGACAAATTGTTTCACACCCATGATTCTCTGGTGTGGTAACAAAGCTGCTGCAGCAAGGTCACAAATTAGTAGTACTAATAAGCTTAGGCACATGACCGAAGTCAGAGAACATTATGTCCGAGAATCTGTAGCCAGATATCTAGTTAAAATAAGTTGGATTGCTTCAAAACAACAAATAGCTGACATTCACAAAGGTTCTGCCTTTTGAATTGCATGCTAAGTTGACTGAATTACTTCTAAATAATAAACTGTAAGATTAATAATTTTTGTTTTCTTTGAGATACTAATGCATAAGTTGGAGAAAAGACGGACAAGCTTGATTATATAAGCTACGATCACAATAAATCTGCTCGGGAGGGAGTGTTCAGTATAAGCGAGCAGACTTTTAGTTCATTCGAGGCAGCTGCCATTCACAATATATAGACATAAGAATGTACATATAGTGAGGAGACCTGCGTGCCCCCACTGCACCGTCTAGTACGGCCTGCGCGCCGATGCTGCGCGGCAGCGCTGCACTTTGGCTTGCACGCTCCAGCTGGTAACACGCGCGTTTCGCGTTTCGACTTTTTGTACTAAGCTAGAGTTCTTTGTATCTTATATTATTATTAATATTATCAGCTTGAGTTCTATTTGAGTAAGTAAATAAATTATATATATATATCATAAAATATCTATGTACACATTATTTCTGCGCAGACGTGTAAAGCCCCGGTAATAAAGTCTCAATTTTGAGTCATTTGTCCATAATAAAAACTTGTAGAGATATGGTTAGAAGAATAGGAATCTTTTTTCATTAAGTTTAAAAAATAAATTATTTTAAATAAAGCTAAATCTCTTAAATCACAAGACCTCGTGTATGAGTTCAATAATTAATTAATTGTATACCGCAAAGTCTTAAACCTCAATACCGCAGGTATGACAAACCAAAATGTTAATTGTTTTGAATAAAACGTCAATTCTTCTAAGCTCACTACCCCACACATAAGACTTCAATAAATAAGTACTTATAAATATGTGTACAATTGTGAATACATATTTTACATAATGGACTGTATTTGATTATAATACTGCAATAATGTCCTATCATCATAGTGTAAATTCGTGAAGCATAATAATAACAATACAACTATAATAATACTGCAATAATGTTCAATCATAATATTGCAAATGTGTGATGCGCGTACGTCTCACTCAGTTTCACTGACAAGGAGAGTCCATGACCTGCGGGAAACGGTTGTCGATAAGGTTTTGGGAAGTGATTTCTGATACCTAAAAATTATTCCTAGCACCCGTAGTTTCATCTCATAGGTCCTTGAGGTCAATATATGATCTTTTGTATTAAAAATAGAAAGAACTATTATACTATACAAAAATTCACGAGAAAACATTTTAGCTAAAATAAAGAGTTTCTCTTTCCGTTAGATTTTCAAAAACCCAGATTTATGAATGGACATAGTCTTATTCTAATGTTGCCACATAACAAGTTATAATTTATCTGTTTTTTTATGAACAATTTTTAAATGCTTTTGGTATGCAGCAGATACAATTGTATTTCGACTATTTTTCACTGGAATTTTCCCACTCAATACTCTGTTTAAAAAATTGGTTATTCAGTGTATATACTGTAAAATGAAGTATTCCAGGAACTTAACGCGATATTATTTTTGTGTATCTGACACGTAAAAATATCAAAGTCAATTTCACGCTGCAGAAATTTGCAAGTTCTTAATCGAATATTTTCCAATGTGTAAATTTTGGGGACAAGATTTTTTAAACTTGCTTCATTTGAACACACACGTCATTCTGTACACCATATACTGTCGAAGATGATTTTCGAAATATCTTTTTATAGTCAGAGTACGATTCAAGTGATCCAGCTTTTGAAGAAGTGAATTTTCTTATTATTTATTTGACTGATGTAAAAAAATTGCCTGTTCGAGAAATACGGCTTGCGCCGCAGTACTCGATATACCTAGATCAGACTCCTCGATTGGTGACGTGTCCACAAAATTAGACCTCGAAATCGTGTAGTTTCCTTTATTGTCAGCACAGTTTGCGCCAACTGAATGACATGAAGTCAAATTGTTAATCAGAAGCGCTTTAAACATATTCGAAAATTGGGCACATGTTGGAGTATAGTTTCGATCACTGTGGCTAAATAAATATATTGGGCGGCTCCGAAGAAATTTTCTAAAGGATCTTGATTAATGTTACGTAGATTTAAACTTGGAAAACCCAATTTTTGTAATTTTTTCCACAGCAATAAATAGCGCTTTATGGTCATTACAAATTATTTATGGTAACAGACGCAGCTTCAGTTTTGTGCGTTTTGTTATTCACAAACTTTAACCGATGCACTTGTGACTTAACTTTCTTCAAAGACTCTGCGTGAAAGATATCAAGAGTTATGAGCGTTCGATACGAATTTTGTTGATCATGTCCCGAAGAGTCGTTGAGGGTATCAAATAATTTATCAAAAAATGGAAGATCATTTGCTATTTGACATGCCTCTTATGGCATTTCTCTTTGTCTGATACTAGTTTGCACTTTTGCTATAAAATGATAAATTATTTGTAAACGAAAATTATATATATTTGTTAATTACAATTAACTATCAAGCAAGAGACCTATTAGCATGCGCCACACACAACATGTGCTTACCATAGCCGGCCCGCGGGACTCGACGCTGTAGCCTCATCCCGGTGCAGCTGTGCAGGTTATTCCCACGTATACATCCAATCCACGAGAATTACGACTTTGTGCGGAGTTTCCTCAACGCACTAGTTTTTACGACCTGAAAGAAGCGCGAAAACGCGACGACTACTTCTGTCGCTACACGAATGTATTATAGCCTCTCTTGTCGGCCTAACTCGGTACGGGGAGCAGGCTGGTCCGGGTTTATTAATCAGATAGAAAATTTAACAATAACAAATAAACTTTATTTTGAGAAAATAATAAAGAAGGTACAAACGAAAATAATAATGAGACTAATAATGCTTTCTCACAGAGGAAGCTTTGTGATGACAAAAAAAAAGTTTTGCTAATAACATGTTGGAAACATGTTTTGAGATATTAGGAGTCAAAATATACTATTTTTAAAAAATTCTGTATGGATGCGTTTGTGACTGTGTGTGTATGTGTGTATGTGTGTGTGTATGAATGTGTACGAAGACTACTCTTAACATTGACGGTAAAAATTAATGTTTCATGGCTCAGAGGGTGTTGAAAAATAATAGTTGTTATTTTTCGATGATTTTTTGTTCCTTTAGCGGTTTTTCGATTCTTGAGTTTTAGTTTGTCGGGTTCTTTAGTATGTTCGAAATAATATCATCGATTCATTTTTTTATGCATTATTCATTTTAAAGTTTGATAATATAAAATATCCAAGCCGAATTTGTGTGCATTGTGTAGTAGTTACACGTGCACGAGAATAAAAATTGATATTTAATATAGAAAATAATTATAAGTAAGTAAAATTCATTCGTTCTTAAACGAATTCAATTCTAATATAATCAAAATCGAGTATCTGAACATTCTTGGCTAACAGATTGTTACATCTGTTTTAAAACGTAAAATATAAATGCCGAGTCATCTTAGTTCTAGTAGTGGTAAACAGCAGATATCCGAATTAAATTTCAGTACTCGAGGCTCGATGATGAGATTGCTTGTGAATTCTATTAAAAACAACAAAGTCTCATTAAATGCTGAAAATTTGGATAATTGTCATGTTAATACAGGAGTATCAATGAACCACATGAGACAAATGACAAATTATTTAAGAAGTACAGCAGGTATATAATCTGTACCGACAAATTATATAAATCACGTGACTGAAAAATAAAAAATTTTAGAAAATATTTACGAAGAAGATATTTTTAAATTCGATACCCATGTGAAAGAGAAAGAAATAAGACCTGTTGTTTGGGCTGATACCGCAGAATTATTAGAATTTGTTTTGGAAAATCGAAATTTTATGGGCAACTATAACGTCAAAATGATGGCTGACGGTGGAAAAGGATTTTTTAAAATAAGTATTACCGTACTACCAGTAAATTATTCACCCGAATCAGATTTAAGCATTCAGGACACTGATTCTGAAACCGACTCAAAATCAGAAGAAAAAATAAATCTTTGCTCTGAGGTTGAAGTTACTGGTAAAAAGAAAAAGCTAACTAGTGTTAACAGATTCATACTGTTGTGTATAGTCCCTAACATAAAAGAGACATAAGAAAATATCAAGTTTTTATTTGAATTAAATATGATTAACAACATACCATTTAAGTTTGTGTCTGATTTTAAATTATTACTTATTGTCAACGGTCAACAAACAGCAACATCGAAGTTTCCTTTTCCTAATTGTTTAACGTCATTGAGAGATTTGAAAAATCTAGGAGTTAGTAATAAAAATCTTATGATATAGACAATGAATATGTAGACATTAATACTAGTGATAAATTATAAACCTATGGAGACTTATGAAAAGATCATAAAAGATACTGTTTGTTAGGTGAGAATAAGAAGTTTGCTCAACAATGTAACAGTACAATAAACCCTCCGCTTTTCAACGTAAATAATGAAATGTACGTAATTGAAAAATGTATAATACCCGAGCTACATATATTGCATGGCTATATAAAACATCTTTTTGGGACGGTTTAGTGCCTCTTATTGATAGAGAAAAAGTGGAATCTTGTATCAAAAAGCTATCATGGAGATATTTTTTAATATAATGCATGTAGAAAGCTTTTAAGGGGTAACACCACTGTAATAGCGAAAAAAAAGTGTATTTTTGTGTATTTTTTTTTAATGGAAAGAAAGGTTATAAAGAAATGATATTTGGATATATTATTAGTCTAATATTATAGTATATTTAAAAAAAAATTAAGTAAAAAAATACAAAATGGCTGATTTATAGCCGATCTCTTAAGGCCTCTTGCATCGAAAGCGTTCGGCGGCACACAGTGTACCAATCGCACATTTCAACCTGGAACAAAAAAATCCACTTACTTGTGATGTTAATAGCTAGTGAATCACGTAGGGGATTTTAAAGATATTGATTTTTGCAAATGTGGTAGTGAATTCAAAATAAATTAAACATTTTCATGAAAAAAAGACACGTTTTTGTTTATAAAAATTTTTTAAATCAATTTATTAAAAATCCCCTACATGCTTCACTTCAAAATATAATAATTAAGATATGGTTAAAATTTTAAATGGATCGGATGAAAACTGTTCAAGTTATGCTGGGTGCGCGTTGAGAAAAACTCGTTTCGAGAGAAATCAACTTTAAGTTTCAAAATCAGTTTCGGACGTAAAAAAATGAGGAAATCATTTAAAGAAAATTTTTTACCGCTAGTCTGCAATACCAGGGTCATAAAGCTGCCCTTTCGAATGCAAATTCTCCTCCTCGTCTTCTTTTCTTATCGTTTTTATGTTCGATCGCGCCTCATTCGCTGCGTCGGACAGAGAGCGTTCAGTGTGTCTGAAGCGCTTAACGTCGGCTTCACAATAAAAATTATTAGCCTGCAGACCTATATCCATCTCCAGAGCTTTCATAATACGAAGGACACTTTTCAGGCCATCATTAAAATTGCACACTGCAATATCAGTGGCAATATCCAGAACTTCTTGCCACTCGAGTACGATTTCAGTTCATTCAATTTGGATTCCTCGATATTCCCAAACCATAATAAATTGTTAATTTATCAATCAACTTATTTATTAATTTTCCTTTTCCTTCAAGGCCTTTCGTCTTTTTTTTTAGATTTCGAAGACGCGTTCCCATTCTTTTGTGTACATGATCGTTGCACTCTTTTTTTTGTACTTCAAAATAAGTGTACGTTTTAGAATCCAGTATACCTTTGAAAATCTTGCTGTCACCATCACCAATATAATTCACATACTTTAGGCCAATACTTTGGAAACTGTCGGAACGAAAAAACATTTCAATAACAGCATCTACCTCCATTTTACCAGATGAACCTTCATGATTTGCTTGACATAAATCGGTGTGTGATGCATACCATTTTTTGTATTCATATGTTTCTGTTTATTTTTTCAGTGCTCGCAAGACTTACAATATTTAGATTTTACAGTCACATCGATGATTTTTCCAATAAGCCATCGAATCAAAGATACAACTTCAAAAAGCATCCTCCAAGAACCATCTCCTGAAACGGTAATCCATAAACGCACAAAATTTCATCATTCCATTCAGTCCTACTCCTATCAGTCGCATTGCTAACACCATCCGACGATTAATTTCATATGCATTTTTTATAAATTTACTGTTAGGTATAACAATTTCTAGGACACTTTGGTCAAAAAATCACAATTTTGAAACCCAAGCCCCGAGAACTTCTTTCATGAATAGTTATATTAGAACCGCACATTTTACACTTCACATGCTCAGAAATTGCAGAAAATACTGCCAAAAAGTTAATGATTCGGTATCCAAATGCATAATTTATATCGAAATCGTACTCGGATGTCTTCAGCTTTTTTGCCGATGCACTGACGCCACTGGAATCACCTTCAGCTTCGTATCGATTCATCGGACGATTCGCTGATTTACGGCTCCAATGCCGTGTTGGATAGTTTTTTTTCGTGCCTTTTCTTCCTACGAACACTTTTTCTTTTTCCATTTAGCTCAACGTAATAATAAATAGTTAAAACTTTCACAAAAATATAGTTTCGAAAGCGAAAATGAGAGCGTCATTTTCTTACGATATACAGACGCTACACTAACGTACTTTGTTTTGAAACTAGCCTAACTGACTCATAATAGCTTAAGATCGACATTTATAGGAGTATTAGGGAAGTTTGCGAACAATAGGCAAGCCATACGGCGGTCCTTCTCATAGGTACATACCTCTCACAGGTAAGCGATCGGCCGTTTCAGAGCGTATATTCTACGATATTGTGAAATCGATAAGGTAAATTATTTTTGTATTTTAGAAATAATGTGATTATTTAATTATTTCTTTCTTTGTATTTAATGGCTATGTGTCCCCTCTTTTTGGACTCCGATTGTCTTAATGTATATGTACAATGCATATTTTGTTTTCCATTTTACATTTGTATTTTATATACTTGTTTAGGCCATATAGATACATACATCTTGTATCAAACCATAATACGTAGTCGGACATATTTTCCCGATGAAAAACTCGAAGGAAAATTATCCAGCAATTTCACTGAAAATCGAACATCGACTGTTTGAGCTTCTTGTATTGGTAGGCCCTGTTGTATTTCTTGGAAAACCAATAGGAACAATTTGAATAATAATATAAAGACATTGAAGCTGTAAGTTTGTTTTAAAATATGCTTTATATAAATCAACAGTGGTAAGCCAGTGACAAAGGTAAATTCAAGTTTATGTGTCGAATGAATGTTTGCGCTTAATCGAAAAGAATAAAATGTTATTTTCAAGTTTTTGATCTAAATTAATATTAGTATTGCCAGCGATGAAGATTAATTCAAATTAATGTGTCGAATGAAATTTTGGGCTTATGTGAAAGGGATAAAATGTTTTTTTTAAGTTCCTTATATAAATGAATAATGGTAAAGCCAGCAATGAAGATAATTTGAATGTCATATGTCGAATAAAAGTTTGTGCTTACGCAAATGGGATAAAATTTTATTCTTAAGAGCTTCTAATTAACAATTATATTATTAACATACAATAATGATTACAAACTTTTTTAACTGATTTTACACCATTTCTGAGTATAAGAATAAATAAAACTTCCATTTGACACTTAACCATTTTTATTAACTTATTTTACACATAGCTACTAGATTTGTAATATAATATATTGTATTGTAGAGCACTTCGCATACGTACACATTATACATATACTTTAATATACATTATTCTTTTTTATACATATACTTTAATTGAAAAAGTATATGACTTTTAATAATTATTAACTTAATAAATTATTTTATTTTATAAATGTATTTAAATAATGTTATACTAAATTCATTTAGCATGTTTAATCAAGACATAAAGTTTGGTAATAGTTTTCAAGTTGTTTGTATATACAAAAATAATATTCGACTCTGTTGTAATTTCATTCTAACTACTAGAGTGAAAATTAGAGCGAATACATTATTCACTCTACTAGTTATAGTGAAAAGTTCACTCTATTAGACTGAAATCTCACTTCTTTAAAACTGGTTTAATCATTTTTTATAGCGGAATACCACATAACTGGGTTTAACGTGTATGTAATTTTAGATGTAGTTGAATTCAAATTCAAGTTGAAATGTATAAAATTAAAATCAGTAATTTAAAAAGATAATTGTACCGAAAACGACTTAAAATATATATATATATACATGCCGACTATAAAATTTCAACATATATTAGACTTCCTGTGTCCGCCAGCTCATACTTTACCGCCAGGCGCATCTGCGTCCATTGATTTATACCATATAATACCATTTATTATCATATTCATAATAATAAAAAGATTCAACCATATTTTAACACAACATCAAAAATATATCTGATTCATCTGATTCAGCTGTAGGTATAATCTTTTTTTACTTTACATTTACATTTTTAATTTACATATATATATATATATATATATGGGGGGTCACCCCTACTCGGTCCGCTCATCCACCCCCATTCAACTATTAAACTTTAATAAACATTGTAGAACTGAATGTCTGTTGTAATATTTAATATAAGAATCGCGGATTTGAATTGTGTACAATTTAACATTGATCAATATATCTATTTTCGACCAATACTAAATGTTGCATAATTATAATGTGCATGATTCTTATGTTCAGCAACTTTTTCTGCTCTACAGCTGATCCTGCCCGCTTTAGAAACCTCAGAAATTGCTTTCTCTGCTCTTTCTATCGGGTGAGCATTGTAGAGTTCAGCGTAGGCAATGATGCTTATAAAGAAATTGAAGGATTATTGGATGCACCAGGCGTAGATGATTGATGCAAGTATAAATTTCTTATAAAAAACCTGTTACTAAAACTTTAAATGCGTTTTTCTCAAAACAACATTTTCTAAGTTGGCCCGGGGCAAAAAAAAATTATCAAACCGATTTGGCTGAAGTTTGGATATGTTATTCTACAAATCAATGGCTCTCGCAGGTAGCAGAATTGTTTATTTTCAATAAAAATTTCCTACTTTTTACCTCAATTTTCAAAGAAGAAAAAACACAATTTTTTAATTTTTTGTGAAGTTATAGATGTCAATAATAACATATAAAAAATTTGAAATGATTGGATTTTATTTTGTTGTAAAAAAAATTCCAGAAATATCCTTCTAAAAAGTGCAAAACCTCCAGACTACACCCGTAATATTTATTTTATTTCTAATTAAATTAATTAAAAAATTTTGATATATCTTAAGTAAAAATTATAGAGTTCTGGTTCATGCACATAAGAATCATGCACATTATAATTGTGCAACATTTAGCATTGGTCGAATATAGATATATTGATGAATGTTAAACTATACACAATTAAAATCCGCGATTCTTATATTAAATATTACAACAAACATTCAGTTCTACAATGTTTATTAAAGTTTAATACTTGAATGGGGGTGGGTGAGCGGAGCTAGTATGGGTGACTCCCCCCTAATATCTTCCTATATTATATAGTTGTTTGTAAATCTTATAAGATTTACGCCCTCCTCGCTCCTCCTCGCTCCACCTCGCCCCTCATTTTGCCCTCCTCATTTTCCTCCTCGAAACAAGGTAATATCGTTTAAAAAAATACGTTATTTTGATCTTATTTTTTGCCCTCCTCACCCCTCCTCGACCCTCCTCTTTGTATCCTCCTCATAGTCCTCCTACCAGCCCACCTCATGCCCTCCTCACTTTACTTATTTCTATTAATTATCATTTTTTATTTTTGTTTTTTTTTATATACAATATTATACATATAAAAATTGTTTATAATAATAATTGTGAATGTTTATAAATTTATAAAGTGTTTTATTCATTATACATATTAGTGCAGTTTATTCCATTGTACTGATTTTCTATACTCTTACAGATCTTAATAATTTGCAAAAAGTATGCATAACTAAAATACATGCAATTTGTTTAGATTTATAAGACTTATGTTTTAAATGTTATATTTTTGATTCATTAATATAATATAAATTATTCTATTTTATGTATAAAATCAATTTAAATAATCTACATACTTTAACAATTTATCATATTTATAAATCAATTTTAAAAATATACACAAAAATATAATTCAAATTTATAATATATTATATAAAATTATATTAATGATATTAATGAAATTGAATTATTATAAACTTTTCCATTTTATTATATACTCTTACAGATCTAAATAATTTGCAAAAAGTATTCATAACTAAAATACATGCAATTTGTTTAGATTTATAAGACTTATGTTTTAAATGTTATATTTTTGATTAATATAATATAAATTATTCTTATAAATCTAAATAATGTGCAAAAAGTATGCACATTATTACAAATAAAATACATGCTACCATATGTAGGTTTATAAGACTTAAATTTTATAAAATATATGCAAATTAATTTAGATTTATATGAGTGAAATTTTTAAGTTTTTCATAATATAATATAACAAGATATATTGTTAATTTAAAACAAAAATTAAAGTAATGTAAATTCTTATTACACTCAAAAGAATTATTTTTTTAAATTATATTCATTAATATTAAATTTACATATATAGATTATTACATACGAATTAAAAAGAGATTTA